>WHYT01017597.1:74837-116644 GCA_009806455.1 Tetrax tetrax
CAGCTCGCTGTTCCCCGGGTGCTTGGTGCTCCTGAAAAGGTGCCCTCGATCGGCCTGCCGAGCAGGCTGTGTGGGGCAGCCTGATTTCTTGTCGTCAGATGCTCCTTAGGAAGCTAAATGCCTCTGGAGTAAGGCAGAAAAGAATCCTCTTATGGATAAATATCAGATTAAATGATGAGCAGCAGAAAGAAGGAACAAATGCTCTCCCTTTTTTTTTTTTTTTTTGTGGTGGAGGGCAGTCGTTAATGAATCTAACCAAGTTTGTTCAGTGTATCTAGACGTGATCTGGGCAAAAGGACGGCTAGAAAGTTATTCAGGTGTGGAGGAAATATGAGAAACTGCAGGGAGGTATTAACAGCGCTGAGTGACAGGTCTCAGAATTGGAATGGTGTGTACAGCTTAAAAAAAAGGGCAAATATATATAAAAAATGAGAGGTTTCGTGTTGGTTATTTCTTCCTAGGAATGAGTTCTTGAGTAATTCTGTGAAAATATCAACTCTACTTTTCACAGTAGGAATCAAAAAAGTGAACAAAATGTTAGAAATTAGTAAGAAACAAAGCTACTAAAAGCCTCTCCTCTATGCATCTGGGTTATTTTCCATATCTCAGATACTGTACAAGTTCTGATCTCCCTCACCTCCAATTAAAAAAAAAGAGATTAGAACTAGAAAATGTTCCCAAAACATTACAAGGAGCAAGGGTATACTGAATAAACAACTTCAAAAAAATTATTTATAAAGGAGAGAGGAAGTGACACAGGTCTATAAAATCCTGCATTGTGTCTGGGGAAGAGGAGTGAGGAATGGCTCTTCCCCAAGAAACTGGAAGTCAAAAATAAAAATGCTTCCCTGCACAATCATGTTTTTCTTCTGTGAAGGCTTGATTTTTGTTGCAAAGTAAGAGAAAAATAGTACAAAATGCATTTATTTTCCACAGACTGGGTCCCCGTTTGTCCGTGAGCTCTGGGCAGTATGTGCAGGTCAAGGTTTGTTGCCCGCCATGTGATGGGACGTCGCTGCGCCTGTGCGCCTGCCGGCTCTGACGGTTCCCCGCGAGCGACTTTGTTCTGATTAACTTAATAAATGTTTTATAAGAAATGCTTTTGACTTTTTCCTGTGTGATCTCTAATTAGCATCTTAAGTGCTTCATTTTGTGTTTTTACAAGGTGATGATCGCTTTCCAGAACCCTCGTAAATGAGCCTGTGGAACAGGAATATACTGTAAAATGAGGGGGCTGATTCCATCTACACGGCGAGCAGGAAACCCTCTAGTGATGTGTAGGGAAGACCAGCACTTGGCAGGGCAGAGTTTGTCTGGCAGCAATGACGCTATTTTTATGCCCTCCTTTGGGATTTGCCAGTTGTCCTTTCTGATTATTTTGTGGAACAGATCTTCAAGAAACCTTGCCTGGTGTATTTAATACTCCTCTTTTCTGCCTTTTCAGGTTTCTTCATTGCCAGTGGCTACAGAACCTCCAAAACATCATTCTAAAAAAGGTTTGTTTGAAGATACGATTGTGTTTCTTTAAGCCAGTTGATTTTTAACGCTTCTTTATAGTGTGTGCAGCTGTCTAGTAAGAAATAAATGTCCACTGGGAAAAGACAAGACTATCTGACTGTAAGCTGCTGCGCATAAGTACTTTTGTCTAGCATCTGTAGGATCCCTAGCTCAGTGCCTTTGCTGGTTGACTTATTGTACATATAGCCTGCATCATGTTTGCTTATAGTCTGAGACAGTGTTGATTTTGCTGGGCTTCTAATGAGTTTGATATTCATTTATCTTCTGAAATAATAAGAGGGATTTGTTCATTTTAGGTTCTTCAGAATAACGTCTTGCTTTAGAAATGATCTTGGGAAACTAATGTTGTGTCTCACTGATTTTTCATGTCACATTTTCTAAGTTTTGAAGAACAAGAGATGTGCAAGTGAGATGAAAAGAGTCAGGTTGTAACTGGTTTTGATTATAGATTGTTTGGATTTGGTTTGGGTTTTTTTTTATACTGAAAGTGAGAATTAACTCAGTTTGAGCTGTTGTTTTGAAATCTTGAGTAAATCTGAACTGGAACAGGAACAATTTCAGTTATTGTTTCAGAATGTTTACCTAAAGCCTGATATTTTGTAAGGAGTTCACTAAAGCCTGCAGGATAATTTGATGTTGCAGCCTGTCCTTTCTCCTCTTCCCTTGCTCTTGAGATGTGACTCGTCCCAGCGCACACGCTAAATGTTTTCTTCTCTGCAGTCCTGAGCTGTGCTCATGTTCCTCGTTTGGATCTGTAGAGACTTTTGAGCCTACCTAAGGTCAGGTTTGGGGATGGGGGGGAGTGTTGTGGACTTTCCTTTCTCAGGTGTTGAAAGCGCCCCATCAATTCAGATTGTAATTAAAATTATAATTAAAAGTGAACTCAGCATTATTGCTAGAACACCAATCTACTTACAGCTCAAGTCAGAAGCAGCCCTCCTTTTACCTTAATTCAGGGAAGCTCAGTTGGGGAGCTCTGTACTTTGGCATTTTTCTACCCTGAATGTGTGATGTGCCTCTCAGAGTGTACTTTGGGAAGAAATCTTCCATGTTTCTAAATTCCTTGTGGTGGAGACTGCCTTGGTACTACAGCCTAGTTTCTGCCTAAAGGTTCTTTGTCTCATGTGTAAGCACTGTGCTATAACTGGCCCTGGGAAGCTGGAAAAACCCCTTGGATTTTCTTTTGGAGAGGTCAGGCTAACATCACATAGTCCTGATTCTGATTCCTGGCAGCAGAATTCCAGCCCTTGAGCCGGATATTGCTATCCTGAAGATGGTGCTTCAGGTAGGCCTACAGCTGTTGGCTTGCACAAGTCTGAGCCTCTTTTGTACCTGTCCCGGAGGTGAGAGGAAGCGATCGCTACTGCTTCAGGCCTGTATGTAAGTGAAAATAAAGCCAAAATTTACTTCTGTCTTGCCTGCCAGCTTTTAGAGCCAGAGTGGCTGTTACTTTGAACCATTAGCACGGCTTCCATGGAGACACTGATTCACTCCTTAGCGAGATGGTTCATCTCCATCCTTTTCTATAAAGATTATGACTCTGGTCTCCTCATCCTCAGTAACCCCACCTTGTTCTGCCTCATCATGCAAGTCCCATCTATGATATTTGCAGTGTTTTCACAGGACAGCGTACATTTGCAGTTTTCCAAGTAGAACATCTGTAGAGGTATCAGGCTGATGGTGTTTGCCAGGAGATAGACTATCGCTCCAGCGGCCTTTCCTGGCGGGCTGAGGTCTGTTAAATCAGCTCTGCGTAATTCATAAGCGAACGGAATACCTGAAAAAGAAAGATGGGGCCATCAGCTTTGCAAACAAGCTGGGAAGGTGTGCTGGATAGAAGCTGTCATGCCTCTCTCAGCTTGCTTGTTAAACCGTCTGTCAAGTGTGTTCCTGCTTTTACGTGTGCACAGTTTAATATGGATTGTTGGGGAGAATGAACTGTGACAGTTGCAGCTTTCTTAACAGGAGTGCTTCTCCAGGTCCTGCCTGCTGTGTGAGAGAGGACTGCTTGTTCGTGGCTGCCAAGGAGGAGTTTTCTCTCCTACTCAGCAGCATTTTGCATTAACAGCCCTGAAACAGAGCCAAATGCTTCTTTAAAAAGGGCCACCGATGCTCCTTCAGGTTTTAAGGTTGCAAGCCGGAGACTGGACAAAGGCCGTGCGAAGGAATCGGTCTGTCTCTGTCACCAAACAATGTTCCTTCCACCACCTTCCTTTGATGTTGGTGTTCGCACAGCTGCATGCCAGAGAGAAGAAAGTAGCAAATGTAATCCAGTTATTTGTGGCTCTGAATCTCCCTTTTATGCTGATACAACTCAAAATTAACTATGGTGAAGAAAAAAGAATAATCTGTCCTATGACTGTTGTAGTTCTGTTTTGTTTCTCTTAAGGTGAACTGAAGCATCTCCAGTACCTTGACACGCCTTGGGTAGTTCTTAAATGAAATGCTTTGGAAGCCTTTGTGCTTTCCCATTTAACACTTGACTGTGTTGCCTTTAGTGCAGTGGGCAAAAGCTGATTTGAGCTGCCTGGTCGTTAATCTCTGGGAAATGAGGGCAGCACAAAGATTTGCAATAGGGGGTGACGTAACAGTGTCCTTTGTACGGGGGTGTGATGCTGGGGCACGTAAGAGAGCAGGGGAAAGAACAAAGGTGATTGTTGTATGTGCTTTTTGGGAGATTGACATGAAAGAATAGCATCTTTTTCCCATTACAAGTTTTATTTTTTAAAGAAGATTTTTCTGAAACATGTTAAAGAAGTATATGATCCTCTTTGAGTTTGGCTGAGGAGATTTATGGTGGACTTTAAGGATCTGGGCAAATCTATATCAGTTCCATTTGAATAGAAGAGTGCTGCTAAACTTACTTTAAACTGACATTTTTAAACACTAACTGGTAAATTTCTGTTGCAGCAATTTGCCTTTTTATATTTGCATTGTATTTTCAAGTAGGATACAAGAGTGATAGTGAAACTAACATTAGTGCAGGCAGGTCTCTGAAATACAGAGACCACATGGTGTAATAATGTAGTCCCCTCTCCTGTGAACAGTTTGGTGTGGATAAAATTTGTGCCTAAGTAGAGCAGGTATTGCAATAACTGAAGAAAGCCGTTGTACACAGATGTAGTGGAGTATGACCAAGTCATCGCCGAAGTCCTGACTGTGATGGTCACGGTGCCTGAATCCAGACTGTAACAGCTGGCCTGTGTCTGAACCGGGTGGGAGTAAGGTGTTAAGCATGTGTGACCTCAACTTTGCAAAAACTGATTTGAATGACAAAATACGAATGTGAGTGTTGTTCCTTAACCAGAAGGAACACCAGAAGACTGCGTTTCAGTCTGACCTGTGATGCAGATGACAATATGTTGAACCGTGCAACCCGAGAGTCGCACCGCTTCTCCTCGCTGTTGCGTTGCCTTCCTCCCGTGGGTGCTACTTTCATCCTGTCTGCGAGACAAGAAATAATGGAAACTTAGAACCAGTGTTTAGCAGCCTGGTTTTATGGCTCTTAAACAAGAATAACTTCGAGTTATGAGGTAGAATTTATTCTTGAATTAGCTGCTGTGAGGGATGATTCATCATGTGGCTTTTAGGTTGCAAAAGCCCGAAAGGTTGGGATTTAAGAGAGTCTGTCTTGCAGGCAGGGCAGCCCGAAGGGAAGATGATGAGCACTGAACAAGCATTTAAAGGGTCTGGAGCAGACTGTGGTGGTGGTGGGGAAAGGCGTTGTAAGGCAATCAGGTTAGAAATCTCTAAATCTAGCAGTCTAAATTAAAGGGACCAGCAGAAGGCAAACCCCTCGGAGTGTCTTGTAGCTGCACTTGGTGACAACCATTATTCAGCAGTTGACATGTTAGTAGCTAAAACCATTCATTATTTTGTCCTTTACCCCCTGTGGGGAGAACTGCTCTGAAAATCAATTCTCTTTGTTGCTACATCAAGATCCATAACTCTCCTTGTGTTGATATTTTGTCCCCAAGCAATTGATGGTAAAATAAAGGGAGCTCTGTTCCTTGAAGCGATGTAGAGTTAATATCAGCCTGCTGAGATGGGGTTTTAATCTCCCGACTGCATTTTAAATTAATCAGATATTTTCCAAAATGCTTTACTGGGTTTGAATTGAAATAGACTGCCTCCCATCTTTCCACTTTCCTTTTGCCACACAGGCCAATCGAGTCGTTTTGTAGTAACTGATCGTGCTGTAGTGGAGAGGGCGCTTTTACCAGCTTGTATTGCTGATTTTTATGGAACATATCTTGAATGTATTTGTGTTTATCATGGAAAAAGACATTTAGAAAGGAAGTTCTGGGCTCATGTTAGTCTGGTAACAGTTCAGAGGTTAATGGAATAATTTTAAAAGCATTTTGGGTTTCTACACGAATATTAGACCTCTTCTGAGATACAGTGATGGCTTTTTAATAGCAGGGTAGAATCCTAAAAATATAGATATACTAGAATAAATACTCTGAAGCAAAATAAAAGAGATTTCACTTGAGTCAATGGGAAGAACTTCAGTAAGAAATCCATTAGAGTGTGAAGAAGGAGAATTGTGAATAGTGCGCAGCCTCCTCTATGTTTACCCAGGGAAGGGTCAGGTAGATAATTTTCAAAGCAAAAATCCCCCCCTTTGAATTGTAAGAGGGATTAAGCAGGGATTAAGTGTTCTTCCCAGTCCTGGGCACTGGGATATTTTTGGGTGCTTTGTAGGTATGTTTTTTCTAGGATTTGAAGCAAGGAATTCTGCCTTGGATTAACTGTGACCTTTGGCAAAATGCTTCGACTTTTGTTTCTTTCCATTTATCAACCATGAGATTGGTCTAATATTCAATGACAGTATTTGGATGCTGCAGGCTTTCAGTTAAGAAAACATTTGGAGACGTTAAATGAAAAATATATTAATTGATATATTACAGTGCACTCCTTGGCCTTTTGAGCGCTGCTAAAGATAGTACTGAAGGGTGCAGGTGAGATGTATGGGAGAAATTTTAGAGGAAGAAATTTCAGCGTACCCTGTGGCCACGTCTGCCTGTTGGATATTTTAACAAGCTCAGTGCTTCACATCAGAACACTTCTATGAAGTAAACCAGATGTCTGGGTGTTTCAAGGTTTGTGAGTTTTTGTCTTATTTTTTTTAGGTGAGTTCTGCTTCTGTCTTGTATAGTTACGAGCATCACTAGCAAAAATGTCTTGTAAGGTCATGGCAAGTCATTGAAAAGGAGGAAATGAAGTTCTCTGCTTTTATTACTTTCTCCATTTCAGAGATAAAGTAAGCTACTGACCTGAGATTAAAACAGGTGATGAAGTAGGTTTATCACCGATAAACACACAAGTGCCTGGTGTCCCTTTGTAAGTAACAGCAAAGTTTGATTAGATTTGGCTATTGCAGATAAATTAGGTAATAGAAATAGGGAAGTGTGTAATGTAAATGTGTGTTTTAAAGCTGTGGTTGTATCCTCTGTGGTAACGAGGGTGTTCTTCTTTGTGGCTGAAAGTTACCACACTTTTACCACACAGAAACTTGTGTTTTGGATGGATGACAATGACACGGTATTGTACATCCTACCAGCGTAGTTTCTTCTGTTCAATTGAATTTTGAAATATTCTGAAGTGCTGTGTGTTATGCTTGTCCAGCTAAATCCCATGTCAGGCTTTAGCTCAAATACTCAGTGCTGTCCTTTTCATGTGGGTGTTCATCCTTGAAGCCAAGGGTGTAGTCAGTGGGCTATAATAAAATATAATTGCCTGTGCTGATTGGATGGGCAGTAAAGCTCACTTTATCTGCTATTGACTCTGGTTAGGAAGTGCTCATGATGACAAGCAATCTCAAAATGGGTCTGTTAGATAATAAATAACTTTCAGATTATACAGAAGTAGATAAGTAGCTTCTGATGATCTGTCCTGTGAAAAAGCGTCTCGCTCTCTCTCCGGGCAGCTCCTGCAGATGAATTGATGGGGATCCCTCCTGCTCCTGCAAGTATTTTAAGGGATCCTCCAAATATTTTAATGGCTCGAGCACTCTGAAGAGCAGGAACCGTTTAGTACCCCAAGCAGTAGATTCTGTGCGCTTGCAGAGCTGATTATTACTGAATTCCTGATACATTTTCGTAAATCAATATAAATCCATTCTTTGAGCCAGCTTCAAAGCTGCCTTTGAACTTATCAGAGTGAAGCTGCCTGAGAAATCCAGATAAAAACCAACCCCCTTGAGTTAAATTAATTAATACTTTTAAGAGTGTCGAAAAGAAAAGACGTTAGTGAAAATGTTGTGGTTATGGAGGAGCAAATGCAATTCCCGTATCTGTACATACCAATTTGTTTCCATCCGGCCAGGTGCAAGCCAAATCTTTTAGCCCACTGAACCTACAACTTTGCAGGAAGACAATGGTTGCTAAATTACATAGATTAGTAATTACATCATTAGTAATTACATCATTGTTTTATGTAAGAGAATTTGATATTTTAATCTCTCTATGATAAGTGAGTAGTAGTGCTGTGTGTATTTTGTTCAGGATTTGATACAGCTGTTAGTTTTGGATAGGAGATTTAAAAAATGGATTATCATTTTGGGTAATTAAATTGTATAATATACTTCACTTCATCCTCTTCTCCCCAGATAACAGTTTAGTAATCCCTGCACCACAACGAACTGGGAATATTTCTGTTTGAATGTGTTAGCACAGCTCTGCCCTCTTGTGTGTACAGTGATATCTGTGATTACAGGAACAGGGAATCCTTTGCAGACAGCAGAGCAGGTGGGTTTTTCTATCAAGAGTGGTATCGCTAGAATTTTAGTGCTGACTTTTAAATCAGAAGATTCATAGCTTCAGTTCTAGCTTTACGTCTTTTGGCTGTTGTCAACCTACTTCATTTCCTCTCTGTAGAGAGGAAAATCTGTATCTGCTTCCTAAGTCTGTTGCAAACTTAATTAGGCAATGACAAGTGTCATAAAAGTGCCACCTCTTGTAGGAAGCAAGTGTAATCTGAGTGTCTTTTGAGAATTTGATAATTAAGAAATATATTACACTGGATTAGGATCAGGAGGAGGGTGAAGTCTCATAGCCCAGCTTTAGAGGAGCTAACTGTAGGTTGCAACATGCTACTTCAGAATCTCATTTAAATTGGTAAATTTATTTTTTGAAGTTCCTTTCAAAGTCCTTGGTTCTAGGCAACTTTCTTTTGTATATTAAAGCATTCAACTTCACACTTGTGTGTTGGCATACTGCTTACAGATAAAATGGCATCTCCTGTTGTGAATTTAAAAATAATTTTACAAAAATAGTAAGTAACAAATCTAGGCAGGTTTGGATAAATCTTTTTGAATTGAGATATCTCTGACGTAGAGCAAGCCTGAGCAGATCAGCTGTGCTCCGTATTTAGTCACTGGAAAGCCCATCTGATGCCAGTCCTCTGATCTCTCCCTGCCACCTATCTTGGGATGCGATGAATCACTCTCCTGTTCCTCTCCCTTACCTTAAAGACAGCCCAAGGCAAGTAATTCAGATATCTTAATTTTCAGACACTTAAGGAAGGTGCATCCTACTGAAGAATGTCGGAATTAATGTTGTCTGTGCAACCTGAATTCAAGCCTTTGAGTCTTTAGTGACATAATTGCAGGTTGGCTTTAGCCGAGCTCGCCAACATCATCCATTGCACAGGAACAATGGGACAGCACAGTGAGGCCATTTTAAATAAAACAGATCTCCATTATGCAGTGTATAGCCAGATGTCATGTTTATCTTCAGCTATCAAATCCCACAAATCAATTCCCTGATGCTGCAAGGTTCTTCGTATCATACTCAAACCGTGTATTGTGTGTTAAAGTCTATTAATGGACAAGACTTGCTTGTCAGTTTTGGTTTCCCCAGAGCCTGAGGTCTTGCTTTTTCAGTTACCTGTAACACTTCCATGTCCAGAGCACGGCTGCTGCCCATCCTGCTTACTGGAGCGAGTGCTGACTGGGAGATGCCAGGTCTGATGGCTTTCAAGATGTACAGCCAAAAATGATGGATGAGCACGTAGTGGCTGCCTTCTGGAAGCCTGGTTAGGTGATTTTTCCAGGTTTGTGACAGAAATCAGAGTGAGGTTTCTTGTCTCACGAGCAGCTTTACAGCATATTAACGAAGAAACTGTTCATTCACTCCTTCCAGGGTCTCTCCCCTTTGCTGCAGATATTTTAAGCTGCGTAACAGATGCGGCAGAAGTCCTGTGATTTAGTCACTGTTTTATTCATATTTCTCAACAGTTTCATTCACTGTCTGACCTTGACTCATTTCTAAATTCATCATCATTAGGAGGAGGCAGAGCACCTAGTGAAAATACTGGTGTGTTCCTGTAATTGTAGATGTGCTTATGTAATTAAAGACTGTCATTAAGACATTTGTGCGGTAGGGAAGAGTGAAGGCTGCACAGACAAATCGTCACCCTGGGACAGACATTCAACGTGAAAAACTTCATCCTGAGGCAACAAGTCTGGAAGACGTTTGTGCATTCAAAAAAAATAAGGTCTCAGAGTAGGTAATCTTGAACCATTTGCAAGACAAAAGTATATATTTTTAATATATATTCTTCTAATGTAATATGCTTCTGATAGAATATTCATCTTTGGCAGTGGTTCTTCCACTTCCACATCTAGGTTCTTCCACTCTGTATTGAGCGGGATGTTTCAAAGACCATCAGGGCTGGATTGTGGTGCTCTCCCTGTTGTAATTTTATTTTGCTCTTTAAGAGGAAAGCTTTTTCTTACAAATACCCTATAATGATTTTAAGTTGAATTTCTGTGTAAAATACCTCACGCCACAGACGGAGAAAGACTAAGCATAGGAATTTAAGCCAAAGGAAGGATGAGACAGAAATCCCCAAACTACCATGCTCCCAGTACTGGAATTAATGAGAAGCTGGTTACGCATGTTATTTTTGGGAATGCCTGCAGCCAGTGTTACTTCTTTTGTGGGGGAAATAGCTTCCATCCTGCTTTGCTGTGGGAGGAGACAGTGGGTAGTCACCAGTTAATATTTCAGACCTCCTGTGCTATTTGTAGGCCATTTTATTCAGAAGCCCTCTGATGGTGTACTCTACCTCCTTTATTTAGGAACAGCATTGGCAAATAGACACCCAGAGGGAGCTCAATATCCTTCCTGCCTACCTGAATACTGAGCACAAGGCATCAAGCAGAAAAAAATGGTTTAAATGGAGAAGGTAACAGCTGGGGTGCTATGCCAGGGGTTGGATCCTTAAATATCTCCAAGCATAGCGTCTGCATCCTTAGGGATTTGAGAACCATTGTGCAAATGAGCCTAGTTTTTCTAGATCAGCTTGCGTTTAAAAGCAAAAATAGAAAAAGCTCTTTCAGATCCTTGCTTTTCTTCTGTTCAGAGCACATGTCTCTGCTCAGCAGTCAGCACTGATGGTCAAAATTGGCTCATGCACAGGAAACATTGGTTTTGGAAGCAAATAAAGATTATACTTTTTCAATTTCCTTTTCAAAGTATGCATTTGTTCCTAAATTGCACCCCAGTGTTACTTGCTTGCATCAAATTTAGGCTTGAATTAAGAAATATTAGGCTTAAATCAATTTTTTATGTCATAATAATCAGGTTAGTGTACTTGTCCTAATGCATGTAATTCTCCCCCTCCCTTGTGGAATGGAGGCAGGACTGCAGAGTGGTATCTCACCAGCCTCGCACTGCTAACGGAGATTTCCCAGTAAACAGACAGGTTCTACCACTGGGAACCTCGCTGTGGCACTGGGAAGTCCAGAGTGGTCACAAGAGTGTATTTATTTACAGATCTTCCCACTTTACCCTAAGGTTAAACTCGAGCAGCACGCACTGGAAGACATTTATATTGAATAATCCGCGTTGGTATTTGGCTTGTAGATAAAAACATTTTTATTTGGAGTAACTCAGAGCTTTAAATGGTGTAAGTCAGAAAAACACTGAAGTCTGACCCAGCAACCCTCTAAGATTTATGCCGTGTAAACTAACAACAGAAAATGCCCTTTTTTTCCTTCGCCGTAGTGTATAAATCAGCTTTAAGATACAATTTCCAGCTCTTCTCCATTGCTTTGGCTGATTTTCCTGCAGGGGGAGGTGTGGAGTCAGAAATATTGCTTTTTTTTTGTTTAAACCTGCTGCTGTTTTTCAGCCTCCTTCCAGTTTTCTCTGTCTGTTGTGAAGCTATTAATACACAATAGGAAGATCACAGCTATGAATTATGGCTTTCTTGCCAGCACCAGAACTGTATATGATGAGTTTCATTAACCCCAGCTGACTGTAAATAACAAGGAACCATACGCATTTATCGTTTGATTTAAAGGTGTTCCAGCAGCAATTTACACAACAAAAAACAGAGGGAAGGGGATTAAACAGAGGGAATGGCAAGAGCAAAGGGCTCTCTCCTTTTTGCTGCTGTTTATATCCATTTGACAGGTATTTGTGTACACAAACACCTGCATTCTCACATACGTGCGCATATACTCCCGCGATGAGTGAAGTACAGCGCATACAGCCTCCTCTGGGTGGTGATTTTTGGAGTTATTTTTCATCATTACTGAGTTTTGAATACATTATGTCTCATACATTTCAAACTCCAAGGATGGATCTGGGCGTAGGAAGGACAATGTTCCTGTATTAGTTTTCTTTCAAAGCTCCAATGTATTTATATTGCTGCTTTCTCATTAAAAGCCTTTGAGTATCTGAGTAAGGAAGAGGATTTCTTGTTAAATTTCTGTACACCAGCCTAGCTGGGAATTCGTAGGATGCTTCTCTGATATCAAAACAGTCAGTTATTTTTAAATCTAAAAACTTTGATATTAGAGCTCAAAAATGCTTTCTATCTGTTACTCATACCTTATTTTGGAAAATGCGGTTCCCTGGCAGTGGTATGTTGTTTTATAGTAGCTATTTGAGTTTGTGCCATATTGTTTCACTATTATTTTTGTTTAGAAGATACTCCCTACATCTCTTTCACCAGATTTACAAACAGTAGCGTAATTCCTGGCATTGGCAGCTCGTGAAGCTCAAGGCAAAAAGGAGATACGCGCAGCTGGTTTTGTCCTCACCTCTCCCTCCCTATCAGTGTTTATTTAACACGGCTGTGAGAGCACCAAGCTTCATTTTGGACTGTAACCACAGCTATGCCTGGCTGTAAACCGTCCCCAAGCTCTGCAAGTGGGAATAATTATAACCCTGGCAATAATGTCGGCAAATGTCTCCAGGAGCTGAGCTGGGAATTGAGGGATGGAGCGGATGTTGGGTCTGAAAGACTTTTGTGTGTTGCCTCTCGGGTTTAGATGGTCCTCTGCAGTGAATTGTCTTTCTGCCGTTGGGAGTTTGCTCTTAGGCTGATGACCAGAATGACTTTAAAATGGGAAATGAATCTCAAGTTGAAAAAATCCATCTTGCTTCAGCGTGTTAGAGTGAGCCTGGCCTGATGATGGGAGATAATAACCTCACTCCCATGTGGCTTTGCCACAGCAAAGCTTCCCACTTTGATTTTTCAGAGCAAGATGCACTGTACCAAGTTCTTCTTTTGGTGCAGCTCTATTAATAGCAAAACATTACAGTAGTGGGAGACTTGAATCACTGCCTCTGTGTTTATTAATTTTGAAAATACCTGTGTGCTTGAATGCTGTTTTACAACATGCAATTTTCAATTAGGATTTGGAAAGGGACAGTTGAATCAGGATCCTAATTAGGCCTTTTGGACAATATTACCCATGTATGTGTTACCCCAATGGATCTAGACCATGGCTCGTGAGGATATGGCAGAATAATTTAAAAAATACTTTGATTTAATTGCTTTACTGAATATTTTCAGTCCTCTTCTTGTGCTATATGTTATGTGTAGCTTAGGTTATTATCTATTTGGTCTGATGATATGTTCTTCCTTTTGTCTTCTTCAGTCTCTTGCTCCTCTGCTTCTCCTTCAGGCTCTTCTTGCTGCTCTTGCTCAGTTTGCCGCATGTTGGGTTGCAAAGCTGCAGGGACGGGGAGTGAACTGGGGCTCAACCTCTTTCCACTAAGCTAGGGTGGAGGAAGAGCTGGGCTCTGACCTGTTTTTTTTTTAGTACGATGAGACTAAAATGTGAACTTGAGTTCCTTCTCCACCCCAGAGATCTATAGTTGATGTGTGCTTTTCACAAAAAGGGTGCCAAGGTGCTCCATGCAGCTGGAGAAGAGAAGGTGATGAGTGAAGGGCTGTCTGATGGCTGCAGTTGTTGAAGTCCATGTTGCTGTGCCTATACCCACAACGGAAATTATCTCTATGCATCTGGCAGTTTCTTCCAGAGGACGGTTGGTGCTTCAGCAATTGTTCCCACCATGAAATTTGATAGGAGCCTTCTGGGGCTTTTTTCCCTTCTCTCTCTTTACAGCAATTTCAAAACCCTTTTATTAAATCTAAACTCCATTGTTTGATAGTTTGTATCTAAGCTATAATTACCCAATATGAAGATGCAAGCACAAAATAATTTCTTAGGGAGATTTACACAAAAGGGAATAACTGATTATTTTTTTTCCAGTCCTTTGAGAAAATCTATAAGAGGATGAATAAAGCGAAGAGTGATGATAGCGCAGCACAGACACAAACCTGATGATCTTATTCCGATTCTGTTGGGCTTTCCGCTCCAGTGGCTTCCTTAAAGGAGCATTGTCAAAAAGAAAAATCACATTGCTGGAAATGCATTGTGCAATCAATCACTGGCCACCGAGAAAGTGGGGGATCAGATGAATTCCCTTTTGAATTCAATCAAAACAGTTCAAAGAAACTGGCATGTCTCTCGGCTGAGGTATTTAATCATATATTTGGTGCCTGGCTCCCTGTCGCAGTTGCTTAATGAGACTAGAATTTTGTAAACCAAGAAAAGAGAGGCCAACAGATAATTCTGCAAGTTATAAACTCTTTTCACTCTAGATACCAAGTTTTTGGATAATTGCGTTTTCTTGGACTGACCCTTGAGCAGATTGATTTACAGAAAATAATGGCTTTTTTTTTTCCCCCCGACACTGCTGGAATGGTATACACTGCTGTTTTCTAACTTGTAGTCCCTGCAGTGCCTGAATTATTTGCGAGGACTCTGTGAAAGGTGACGAAGAAAAGCATGTCTTCATATGATCTGCAGCAGTTACATATGAGAAACTTCCAAAGGTGGAAAATTGAAGACTATTGAAAAAAGTGGAAAATTGCAATGGAGGCAGCCTGAGGAAGTTGATGAATGTGCCCAACTCCTCCTGGCAAGTCAAATTGGGTGGCCTTTCCCCATGCAGAAACCTCCCAAGCGACCGGTTGCAGCAGTTTGTGTTCCCGCCTCTAATTAGTGTGAGGTTGCAAACCATCATATGCCATATGGAGC
This sequence comes from Tetrax tetrax, assembly GCA_009806455.1. Lineage (NCBI taxonomy): Eukaryota > Metazoa > Chordata > Aves > Otidiformes > Otididae > Tetrax > Tetrax tetrax. The sequence goes on from WHYT01017597.1 coordinate 89,704, forward strand.
CTCCCAGTCGTCCTTGTACTTGAGAAGACTGAGGCATGCTGCTGGTGCTCCTTTCTGTTCTTCTGCCCCGTGTAGCAGCCCCCATGGCCAGATCCAGCCATACGTTGCTGGTCAGGCCGATGCAGCAAGTGACATGTCTGTTTGTGGGGTTTTTTTTTTAGGCATTCAGTGGATAATTATTAAACTTGGAAAAATACTTGGATATTAGGACCAGCAGTGATTGAATTGGGTACTTTAAGAAGGCACAGAACGTTTTATTCCCTTTCTCTGGAGTTATTTTATTCCTTTTATCTGGAGTTAGTGTCTCTAGTAGCCAGGGATTTATATTTACCTTTTCTTCAGAAAAATGCAGTGACCCTTTGCGCTGGGACAGTCCTTAGCAGCAGGCTGGGGGAGCAAACCTGAGGGAGATAAATGCACCAGAAGTAGGCATCTCATTGCTTTCATGGAAGAACAGAAATGCAGATTGAGATAGTTGTGGCTCTGGAGAGGTGTACAAATAATTTGCATTACTTTTTTCTTCATCTGAATAGAGTGTAGAACCTAGTAATAATCCTTTACTTCCCACAGCCCTTTCTTGGGGGATCAGACATGTTCCTGTGTCAAATTAATTACTTTTCTCATCATTTTCTATGTCCTTCCTCTCTTCTCAGTCCTCTGTGGGATCCACACCAGATTTAGTTCATGGTGTTTATGTTGGATTTCTTCAGAGAAGGGGTCAAACTGTTCACATTTTCTTTCTGGAATAGATACAGGGAGTCTGTCAGCTTTCTTCTGTGAATCTTTGTATTTGCTTTGTATTCTGATTCATAAGAATTCACTTGTATCTATGGATAAATCTAGACATCTTTTTTGGAAGACATCAGAATTGTTTACATTTTTTCAATTTGCTTGTCTTGAGGAGAAAGAAAATAAAAAAAGAGGGTAATGTCTCCTCAACCACATTTGTTCCTATTTCAAAATGAGTTTTAGGAGCATAAAGGCTCCGTGTGTTTTCCCAGTTGCACATAGTTATCCTTAGCTCAGCGTATCGCCGGGGGAAGAAAACTGTTTTATCTCTGCAGATGTGAACACTCTTCACTTCTGTGTCTTGTGGTGTGTTTTGATTTATCTATTTTCACTCCAGCCCAGGTCTTTTAGGTAACTCCCTTGGTTTTTTTTCATTCTCAGACCCAGAAGGCAGTCAGTGTCTGTTTTACTCTTTTCTTTTGCAGCTCGATGCTCTGCTCCACACTCACTCTGATGTTCAGCATTTCTTACTTCCCAGCCCTGTTCTCGGCAGGCGTTTCCGTAGTGTGGGAGTGGAGCATAATGTCCTTCTGGTCTCAAAAGTGTGAAAAAGCTGTTTCCTTAAGGAATTAAACAACTAATCTTCTATCCACTCGCTGTTGTACTGTCCGCTTAGCTTAGTCCAGAACATTCACGTAGGATCTAACATAATTCAGTCTTTCCCATCTCGGATGGCAACATAGCCCAGCCAAGTAGCTTTTCTGCATATTTTAACGTTTAACGGTGCTCTCTATTTCTTTTTAACCTCCCAGTAAGGCATGTACTACAGATGGTTGTAGACCAGATGGAGTATGTCTGGAGGGTCTTCTGATTAATCCCTATTTAAGACAGTTTTTGTTCTATATAATGATGCAGGATTTTGTGATTTTAAGCTGTATTAGTAGGCACAAAATGGAAAAGTATACTTTTGTTCTGATTGTAATAAAAATCTTTATGGTTAAATAGAGTTTGCAATGTCTTAAATCCATGCATGCAAAAAAAAGCATGAAGTGCCCAAGAGACATGCCTGGTTCTGTATTTTGTATTGGACACTGGCACCAGGAGACACTACGCAGGAAGAGCACGCCAGTCTGGCCGCTTTCTGCAGTTCACTTCTAGCATCTCCAAGGACTGTGTTTCTCGGAAAAGGAAGTTCTGTCCAACCCTGCACCTGTAACAACTTACACAGGGAAGTCATTACACGTCTGTTAATGAGTTGGGTAACCCCTCAATGGACTTCAGAACAGCAACCCTCCAGACTCTTTATGAAAAGTGTTTTTTCAATCAATTTGTACCTATTTAGGCAGCCTCTTAACTATTCCATTTATGGTTTCATTCTAAGAAGGACAAGTAGAAAACATTAAGTCATCAGAAAGCAATTATTCTAATCTGGAACATGCGTATTGAAATACGCTACTTACAAAATACACTTACTTACAAAATACACTTATTTACAAAGATTCACTTATTACACAGCAGGGCAGAATTTGAGAGCATTTGGATCCCTGATCTGTGCATTTCCCAGAGTTTAGCATGTTTGGATTACTTTTGTTTGGCTTGTGATTTTTCTGTTTGTTTTTAGGGTAGTTGAACCTTCTTTATAAGGTATTTGACCTTAAATTGCTGGTGTGCACACTTAAATCTCAGCTCTAGTGTAAATCTGGTTGGATATTCTGGAATTTAAGGAAAAAAAACCAAAACAACAAAACTGGATTGGCTTTATAAAATTTTTCCAACCTCTTCAGCTGAAGAAATCCTGGTTGTTTTTAAGTGCTCTCGGTGATACTAGACTTGATGCGAATTGTGGGGGAGAGCCTGGTACGCGTGAGGGATGGTTTAGCTACTAGCCACAGGTGCAGTCCTCGCATGACTAAAGCTCAGTGCTGCTAAAAGATAATAACACTTTGCACCAACAACATCTCCCAGTGTGATTCAGTTCTTCTAGCTGCAGTGTTTCTTTTTTTTTCTTACATCTGATCATGACCCGTGCTGCCAGCTGGCAGAGCAGACTGCGGACCGCGTCAAATAATGCCTTCTGCTTTGGATTGCTGGGAGCTGAGCCTGCATCTCCATCGGTGGTGAGGGTCCGTGCTGGGCTCCGCGGGGCTGGGAGAAGGTGGCCTGGTGCTGTATTGCCCTCCCTGCTGCCCCAGCTCCGGCAACAGTCCTCGCCTTGCTTCGCCTCTGCACGTCTGTCATAATATTGACTTGCAAACATATAGCTTTTTTGCTGGTTGCTATGGTTACCTCTCAGCTACCGACATCTGAACTGTAGAGATGAGTAACAAGCAATACATTTCAAGCCTTAATGAAATGCACAGCAGTGTGTTAAACTTTTAAACCCAACGTGAATATAACTAAGCAACAGCCATTCGTGATTTGCCATAATTACTGTTGCAAGCTCCGTAGGATGGAAATGCCCGAGCACAAGTCTTTCTCCTCCACTGCATCAAATACGTTTTTCTGCCAGTAGCTTCACAGTATCTCAGACCTGTGATGTTTCACAGTCCCTCCACAGTTTCAAAGAACTGAATTTGACCTGTTTAAATTATTCACACCTTCAGACAGGCAACATCTCCAAAATCTTCTTTTGTGTGTATCACCCATTTCCTTCTCATTCACTCTCAGAAATATATTTTAAAGGCGTTTAAATCTTCTGCCCTAGTTCCAAAATGTGAATCCAGCTTGTTTCCCCCAAGCTACTTTTTGCATATTTGGAAGAAGCAATTTCCTCAGACCAGCATTTGTGTTGAATTAAAATGTGTGCATAGTTGGTGCTTGGAGCTGTTTGCTCCGGTAACTGCACCAGAGGGAGCAGATGCCTCAAGACTTGCGAGGCGGTGGTTTTCTGCTAAGAGGTCTTATTTAGTGTCTATCTTGAACAATGCATTTTGTCCATCAGTTTGAGAAGTAAAATTAAACTGGGCACTGGTTGTATGTCCACGCTCCAGACTTTAAATTGAATGATTAATTGCACTGCCCGGTGTAATTGCAGTTCTTGAATTAGTTGTGCTTGCAGATTGGGCGGTTCAGGATATCTCTGTGCTGTGCCCAGTTTCTCTGCTGATCAGTCTAATTTCCTGTGTTTGGTTAATATTTTACATTTACAGCACCAGAGTTACCTGTTCTGGAGAGGAAAAACTGGTTGATCTATCTGCTGTATGTTCGCAGAGACTATGAAGAGTGTAAGGTAAGAGCTGCTGTTGAGACTTTGCTTTAGGAAGTGTTTTACTAACATTACAAAATGATAGTTTTCATACCGGTTTTCAAACTACCCTCTTTCCTAACTTCTTTTGGAATAAGAAGACCAGGAGAAAATACAAGTAAAATAATTTCAATGTTCTCAAATCATTGACTACCTTCAGGATTCATGCATGCAGTTCTCTGGAGCAATCCATGAGATCAGTGTGTCTTTGGGAGTGGAAAAATGGAAAGAACTACAAACCCCTCTTGTTCCAAGTGATGAATAGGGTCTCCCAAATTGAATAATGCAGTTCCATACTGCAGGCCTATCAGTGGTACTACAGAGATGGTATGAAAAACGCTTCAATGGAGTAAAACATTGCTAGCAAGTCTAAAAAAAAGGGGATCTTGCCTACCCTTAAACAAAATGATTTCATTTTACACATGATCCATTGCACCCTTTAATTTCTCCTGGGTTCGGTGAGTAGCTTGGAAGTGGTTGTGTGATTTGGGATTATAACAGTAAGTGGACTAAGGAAATGGCAAAGCTATTAAATGGTGTGTTTTCCTGATAAAATGAACACAATCTGTTGAAGATGATGTGCCAGTGGGCAGGAGGAGGAGAATAAGGGTTGTCCTTCTGTTTTTGTCATGTGCGAAGAAGATCTGAAGAGACTTTTTTGTGTTTGAAACACCAGGGTTGGTCAGGACTTGTCTCTGCTGGAGAACTCCTGGGGGTGCTTAGGAAAGTGGCAGGCTGGAGGAAATTCATTTAGCTTTTAATTAATGGAGCTGGAGGGTTGTATCATCAGCACAGTGATTTCCTCTCAGATCTTGGCTTGAATAGGTATGAACAAAAGTTGGACTTGCAATCTAAATAGAAAATTGTTTCCCTTCTCTGTTCATCTGACTGAATTTTTTTTTTGTCTCTGTGTACTTTTACTGTTGCTGTGATCCAGTGTAGAATCACAGAGTGCAAAAAACATGTATGGCTCAGGAGAACAGAGAAAATAACCAAGTGAGTGATGTAATGGCAACATTGACTTGTCCACGTCTTCGTCTGTCATGGAAGCAAGCAAAACATGGGGGAGAAAAAAATAAAAAAAAAGGCAGAAAAAAAGGCAGCTAATACTCTTCTCCTTGGCAAGCCAGCTTTGCAATACCTGTGAAAGTAAAAGGCAACAAAGCCTTCCCTCAGGGCTCACAAAACAAGCTTTTTGCTGTTGGAAGAGTTTGGCACCAGACCATAGCTGGTTAAATGATTTTCCATCCTTCCACCCAGATGTGAAAGAGATGTGCTCGGAGGCCTGGAGTTGTCCCAGAGAGGATAGGAACATCAGCGTGCCAGGGTGCTGCTTCAGTCGCTGCGGAGCGCTAGGCAGGTCCGAAGGGTCAGACCACGGTGGGCTGAGCTGCCCTCTGCTAGTCTGCGTCTCTCTCTGCCGGTGTTATGCAGCGTTACGGATCCAACCCGGATGCCCAGGTGCTTGCCCTTATGTGCGACAGGCGTAGACCTTCCCAAACATGCTATTTGGGGCTAATACCTTAAAAAATGAAAAATGTATTGACTATATCCCCAAGGGCTTAAATTACTGTGAACTACTTGATTTCATTATAGTTTGGGCGTTTCTTAGAGTCCGTTAATTTTCTTTAAGACTCAGCTAAGAAACGAGTGACCTGTGATGGGATCAGTTTTGCTCTGAATCTTGCTAGGCCCACTTTCCCACTCAACGCTTTGAGATGCCTCCTCTCTAACATGGTTTTTAAAGCTCCTATATTTGTCAATGATGTAAAAGGCTGAGAAAAAAGGGTTTGTTTACCAATATTAGCTCCCCAAAATGAAGGCATTAAATTGATTTTAACCCTTACAGTGCCAGTCCTGCATCTATTTTGGTGAGGCCAAGCTTTTGACAAATTTTGCTGCTCATTATATTGAGAGAGTTATAATGCTGGCTGTTGGATTTGTTTCTCCCCCTACCCAGCAAGATGCAAAGCAAAACAAACATCCCCAAAGCCTGCGGCTGCAGCAGCATCCCCTGCGATTGCACAGGCAGAGAGGAGGGACAAGCCCTGCTAAGCGCTGATCATCACTCAGCTCTTGCTCTCCTCATGCAAAGCTCATAAACTGTGTTTTCTGCTTGCAGCAGCCATTGCAGCCCTGCCCCCTACCTGTTTTTCACAAGAGAAATCTTCTGCTTCTGTTATGTGCAAGGAAGGAATTATTAAAATTACCAGATGCTTTTAATTAATTAAAATTACTCCTGCTGGTTGGTCTCCTGCCAGTATGTCTAAATTCTGTCAGCAAGTTAAATAAACTTGGGAGGAAAACCTGGGATTACAGATCATATTTCGCAGCTCAAGGCCTTTTGCTATGAGATTTTTAGGGCTTAGAGAATCAATCAGATCTCTCTAAAAGATAGCTCTCTATTGCCCTCTCTTGCTCTGAGAAACTGGTTTTATGTAGATGGAGCGGTATCGAGTGTCTGTATTCAGGAGATGCTTGGTTATGTCCAAGTTGAAAGTCCTATAATGACATACCTTGTAAAGAGTAACATACAGAGATACTAGCAGATACAGATCTGAGGGGAAGAGCAGCCTAGACTTGTTCTTCCTTTTTCTTCCTCTCTTTAGTTTTCTTTTTACGAGTGAGGATTCTCAGCAATAACGCTCCTTGCCTTCACCTTGCTTTCCTTGTATCTGCTGTATTTGAGATTTAGTTTTCCTCCTTGTTTCCAGGTCCTTCATTTGTATTCATCTCAGAGGCAGGGGATGCTGGTACTGATCTTACACATGATAGAAGTACCAGATGAGCACCAGGTTATTGCTAGCCCAGAAATCTTTCTTTCTCCCCTTTGTCTCTTCCATTTCTGAGCAAAAGAGGAGTCTCAGAGCAGAAAGTACACTCTTGGTTCATAGCCACAGTGCTCATCCTCCCAAAGGTCACTCTTTTTGACCAGTTTTACAATTTTGGGTCATGTGTGACTATGGGATATAGCCAAACTGCACTCACACCCCAAACTGTCAGCTGCATCAGTGAAGCCAGCAGGAATTTACATTTTCATCATTTTTTCCCCTTACTTTTCCTATGTACTCATCATTTGTTCATTTGGCTTTCGTTGACTCAGCTGCAGTTTCCCCAATTCAATTTATTTCTGCACAAAGGGCCTAGAGTAGATACCCTTATCTGCAGAGGATACTTTCAGAGATTCCTTGTGGTGTTTTCCCTAGGTAATATCTAATTATCTTTGGTAATAGGAATGAACAGAGAAGTACTAAAAGAGCTACAGTATTCCTGGCTTAGTGCTCTTCACACACGATGACGAGCTTGTGCTCTTCTGTGCACTCTTGTAGTTGTCCCACCCGCAGTCCAGTGCCTTTATTATATGTGAGATTGTGGTTTCTGTAACTGAAACTGACTCTCTGTCATTAACTTTGCTAAAATGATGACAGTTTACCACTCTTCTAGCATTTTAATACAGTATATTGTAGTAACTAGCTACAAATTCTGTATTAATATTGACTTTTCCAAGCACAATTTCTGATTAAATGAATGTTGTAGTTGTCATGTCTTGTGTGAGACCACCTTTATGACCACATAAGGTACAGTGATGTCCATCAACGTGTTGCATGATGTTTGAATTCAGGTTATTTTAGGGCATTCTGCAATAAGCACAGATACAGCACAGCTGTATGTAGCACATACAAAAAATTCTCTAAATGCACATTGCAGAAAGTATTTGATTAGTCAGAAATTAATTTTCTTTCCTAGAGGTTGCCTTTATTAAAATATTTGAAGGGTTTATATTCTTCTGAAGGCTGTCATGCTGCAGTTTAGTAATGGGGTAATAATGATCTCTAAGTGAACGGGCTTTTTGGTGAGGGAAACTGTTTGGTGTGTACTCTCTGCACTTTGTTGTTTCAGGCTGTCATCAAAGAGCAGCTCCAGGAGTCACAGGGGCTGTGCGAATATGCAGTCTACGTTCAAGGTACGTCACAGAGGCCTCCAAAAGTCTTAATTTTGCTGAAGCAAGTTACTTCTCATTTGAGATACAGTGAACAATAGCAAGACATATAAAATTCATATGTAAAAAATATTTGTCATTTTCCTACTTGTTAGGTCTAGTTTTGGAGTTTGGAATGTACACATGGATGGGCAGATTAGATTTTCTGCTTTTTCTTTATTGATGAGTTTGTCATCTGTTCCTACTTGGACTATGGGTTCTTGGCCTTCAGTGTGTTGGTGTGTGCTTGGGTAGTGTGTTTGATTGTATTACAGATGCATGTTTTCTGTTAGAGTTACCTGCCTCAGGTGATTGTTGTCTTACTGATTACTTTAAGGATGGTCTTCCTCTCCTGCCCTCTGTCCCATTAAAAATGTGCCCCAAAACTTGGCGTTGTATTTCGAATTGCGGTGCTGGGGAACAGCTGCGATTTGTTGGCCAAGGACATATTGCAGCCTGTAGAAGTTGTGGAGGAAGAAATTCAGACTGCATCTTAATGAGCAATTTGCCAGGATTTAAAGCTGCATTTATTCTGAAGAACAGAAATTTTTCCAGGCATGCACGAGTCCTTTGCATGCGTTGTCATTCTGCCCTTGGACACAGCTTCTGCCTGATGTTGCTCCAGGAGGGGGAAAGAACAAATGGATGTTGTAATATATCTGTACTCCCCCTTCTTTCCCTGCTGTCAGAGAGGCACGTTTTTCCTGCAGATAATGGACTAATTTGCCTGGTATATTTTCTTTTACAGCTTTGATTTTTCGCTTGGAGGGGAAAATTCAAGAATCTCTTGAACTTTTTCAGACATGTTCCATTCTGAACCCTCGAAGCACTGACAACCTCAAGCAGGTGGCACGATCACTGTGAGTGGTGTTTTATTGTTTCTCTTTGATGTGCCACCCAGGATCTTCCATGTTTTGTTTTTCTCCCAGGCATCAAGTAAAATCCCAGACTGCTTAATTCCAAACATGCTTCCTCCTTATCAACACTTGAGTTGGCTTCCAGAAGCGTGAGCTACCCTTAAAAGCAGAATCTCTGTTATCTGCCTGGCTGCTATTGTATTTTCTTTTTCTTTGTGTTTTGAGCAAGAGAAGTAACACACTGATTTCTAGCTCCAGAGGTGAGGATGCTGACCTGAGCTATGTAAACTTACCCGGCAGTCTTCTGTCTCTGAGTGTCCAGTTAAATCACCTGTCTTTTTCATTTGAGAGAAAGGCAGACTGCAGAGCCTGGGAATTCATTCCTTGCCTCTCCAGTAACATCAGGGAGTGCCTCAGCGTCTTGCAGGATTTGGCCCTGAAAGGGAGCAGTGCTCAGATTGTAATATCGCTGAGGCTGTAAACTTCTCGGGGCTTCTCACACAGGTCTCTCTGGCAAAGGTGATAGTGGCTGCTCAGCAGGGTTTCAAAGCAAGAAAAAATAAAAATTGAAATGCTTTCACAGGTTTCTTTTGGGGAAGCACAAGGCAGCCATTGAAGTGTACAACGAGGCAGCTAAACTCGATGAAAAGGACTGGGTAAGTGTTTCAGTGAATTGCAGATTGTTGCAGTGTGCAGATGTTTCTGCAGTTTTAGGAAGACAGCTGCAGACTTGTTCCAAGCAGAGGTGAGCTCCCGCGGCCTGCAGTCTGAGCAGAGGAGGAGCTGCAGGGCTGAGAGGCATTGCCTTTTAGCACAGGCTCGTGAGCACGGATGAGCCTCGGCAGCGTCTGGCATGGATCACAGGAGCAAGGCATCATTTCTGCCTGCAAAATCCCACACCTTCGGGCACAGGGAGTCAAGCAACATATTTGAGCTGTGCAAAGTATCAGTATTAACGTAGCCATATACATATATTAAGGAAAGTACGGGAAGTAACTCCCTGTTTGGAAACTCTCAGTTACCATTAAAACTTGCTTGAGGAATTGGGAAGCCTTTTGTAGTGCAAAACACCATTGAAAAAGATTTCTCTCAAACTGGCTGAGATGGTTACTTGTTACCTACCAAGCATTACCTCTTTTGGCAGAGCGTAGGCTGATAGCTACAGGAACAATAATTAAATTAACTCTTCTATATGAGAAGACAAAAGGAAGAGCATTGCAAAGAGAAACGTGTGACAGTGGGTGAGAGGAGAGGGCATGGCTTGTGGTTAGCTGTGTGCAGACTTCTGCGGGTGACTTTTGCCTGTGGAAGCGTTGTTTCTAAGATAGACTTGCTACGTGTGATCGCATTCCAAAGACATCAGGCACTCACTGATGTTAGCAGTACTTTTGGTGCTCAGTACGTCTAAAATTCAGGCTTGATACAAGGATACGTTTGGTATTATTCAGTTTATCCTCTGCCAGACAACTCAGAAACCCTTTGTACTGTGGGTCTTCTTTCCAGTCTGCATTCCCTGAGCTAACCAGGCTGGCTGCAGTATGTGCTTGGCATGACTGTAACGCTATTTACAACTGGCAGGCAGACTTCAGTGGGTATTTTGATTAATTATTTCCCATACCTGGCTCAACACTGGAAGTAGAGCCAGCCTGTGCTCTTTCCTTGTGCTGTGTCATTCCGCAGGCTACCGTAACCAGACATTACTGATGCATTACTGTTCTCCACAGTAGGAGAGACTGTGTGGAGGAAAATATCATTCTAAGAGGGTTAATGGGGAAATAAGAGAGTTTGCTTTTAAAGGCCAAGGCTGTCTAAACTGATGAAGCAGTGAAATGCTCACCAGAATAGAAACGAGGAACTTGTGGACCTTGCTTTTCAGCTGCCCAAGATTTGCCAGGGTGTGGAAAGTGGCAAGCAGCTTGACTGTTAAATTATTGGTGATGAATTAGAAGCACGATTGTTCCCTGCAGTGTCACTGGAGTGTTTAGGATCCCTAAGTGATATTCCTACTCTGTTGCAAATGTGTTTGAGATGCCAGAGGGTTGTCAGCCCTTCTGGTACTCGACTTCTATTTTGGAAAATTAGGCACATCTTCAAATTTTGTTTGACTGGGTGCAGCACTGTGCAGATCCTAATGACTGTACAGCTAGATTGAGAGCCACCCAGAGGGACAACTTCTCTAGCTTCAGAGATCTCACTGGGAGCTGAGTCACATCTCAGTGAAGAAACCAGTCTTGGCTTCTTGTTCTCCAAAGAGACAATCATAATTTCTGTTTGTTTTTTTTTTGTCTCAGTGACCTGTAGTCTTTTGTGCACAATGACACTTAAGCTCGGTGGGTTCCTGAAGCAACTTGGGTTTATAGGTTTGCTTGATCTACAAAGCCAGAAGGATGTGGGCAGGTGCAGGAGTCTCCCCATCCTGGCTGGTGATGACTGTTATCACTGACAGATTATGTAGCATGTGACTCAGACCTCATGTTGATTTGATTTTGGTTTTTTTGTTGGTTTTTTTTTTTTTTTTCAGGAGATCAGCCACAACCTGGGTGTGTGCTACATGTACCTGAAACACTTCAACAAGGTAATGCAAATGCTCGTTTTATGTACCTGACAAATGGGAAGCAGGGTTCCCAGAAATTTCACTCTGTCTGATAGTTTGAAGTGGGTCATTTGCAGTGATGGGTATTAAGGAAGTTTTTTGCTTCAGCATTTGTTTCTGGGAGCAAAAGTTTGTGAGCAGACTCTGTTTTCATTTGCATGTTGAATTACTTTGAGTCAGCTGCAAATTAGAGAGGTTGGATCAGAGTGAAACGGAGGTTAACCTTGTTGCTGGCCGGGAGGCTTTTTCTGAACTAGGATTTTTCAGAGTGCATTTCTGGTTTTAAAGGGAGTGTTTGAAAAACCTCAAAGAGCTGCCTCAAACTAGACAGAAAACCAGCTGAGCTCCAACACGAGCTGCTTCTGTTTCTGAGCATTTTAAAATCAGAACCATAAACACTACTGGTTTTGTGAGGAGCGGCAATCCAGGGAGCATGCCAGTTCTATCTTCTTGAAGAAAGAGAAGTGTGATGGTAAACAACCAAACTATTTCCCCAGCATACAGCTCAGACTGCTAAACCTCATGCAGAGAGTTTCTGAAGGAAAACTTGCTGCCCCTTGGGTCTGGCAGGGTTCAGCAAGAAGAGTTATGGGGTTGGTTTGCTGGAGGCGCAGCAGGCACCTTTATTCTATGGAAAGGTTTTACTTCTGTGTCTGAAGCTCCTTTTGCACCAAGCCTGGAGCAAAAGTCACAAAAGAACATAGCTGCAGTGTGGGCAGCATTGACTTTATTAGCTTTGTAGCTAATAAAGAACTTCTTGGAAGCTTGAAATGGAGTTTTGTTCCCAGGTCTGAGCACGCCATATCCAGTTTTTCACTTAACACTCCCCTAGGTGCTCGTGGTGAGCTGCCTCTGATCCTGTAGAGCTACTCTGTAAGGGGAAAAAACAACATTTAGAAAACTTTTGTTCCCAGCTTGGACCAACTGCTCCCTGCTGCTCTTTCTGGTGGAGTGCTGTGGCCCTTGCAGCAAATCCCTGCTGCGTTCCCTGTTTGAGGCATCGCTGTAAAGCAAGAAGCTCTGGAGTAGAGGTTCATACTTGGGCTTTGTTATTTATAGTAATGCCTTCCAAACTGGAACCTGCTGACTTCTCAGCTTTTCCATAAGTCTGAGATGAGCTGGTCACTCTGGGCAGCACTACTTCCATGAGGACATCTAAAATATAACAAAGTCCTCTGAGACGACTGTCTCTTCAGTAGCTGCTCGTAACAAATATCCCATATTGCAGAAACCATGTCAGCATTTCTCTTTCTAATACGTCACATGTTCAGAGACAGCAAACATACTTTGCTGTTCTGCTGGCTCGGCCTGAGGAAGTAAGAGGAAGACATATTTCAAAGTGTCTCCTGCTGGAGGGGATCGGTGTGTGCCTGACAAGAGCTGATTCACTCCTCTTGTGTACTTGGCAATCCATGCTCGTTGCTGGAATAAGCATTTTAGCGAAGAATAAACTGTAATGTACCTGTTAACCCAACAAATCTGGAGACTCCCTGAAACGAAAAAAAATTCAAATACAGGAGTAGGCATGTGCTCCTCTCATCCTTGGGAGGTCATTGCCTCTTGTCTTGACTTGAAGCATGCCACGTTGCCTTTTTATGTCCCTAAAAGCAACTGGCTTCTCATGCAGAACTCATTTTAACAATTAGCTGATTAGCTGGGTTGAGTTTTGCTAGCAGGGTTCTCCGAGCTGAGGAGGTGTTAGCTGTTTGCTTTTGCTGGCTGCTGTGGATTGCTCTTGGACTGTTGCTTCACTGGACTTTTTAATTTTTATTCTCTGTGTTTGTGTTTAGGCACGAGACCAACTAAACAATGCCCTGGAGCTCAACAGACATGATCTGACTTACATGATGCTGGGGAAAATTCACCTATTGGAGGGGGAGATGGATAAAGCCATTGAAGTTTATACGAAAGCTGTAGAGTGAGAATATATCCCTTTTTCTGTCTGCCCATGTCTCATCCTATGCCAGGATAAAATTGATTGGTGTCCCAGATCTGAATTGAGGACATGATTAAAAAGCTAGTAGTAATTATAGTGTCTCTGTGCAAAGCTGACACTTTCAAGCTCTTCAGCTATCTCTGCTCTCAGCTGTAGTCCTCCTCCTGCTGACAACATGTCAGGGAAGAAGGTAGCTTTTTGAAGGTCTGCCAAAAAAAAAGTGGAAAAACAAATGGACAGAGATGCCTGGGAGCAAACCTATCCAAAACAGACTTCATAAAACTCAAAGGTTTATCTACCAAAAAGATCTGACCCCACGTGTCTCTAACCCTGATCGTCTGTCAAAAATCGCTGCGTTTCACACACTGCTTTCACTTGCAGCAATTTGTGTTTGAAAGTGCATGAGTAGGCAGACTAGAGATGGGCTGGTGCATAGTGAGTTTCTCCCACCCTGCCACTGTTTCTCAGTACTGATCTATCTTGTTTTAGGGCATTCCTGAGCATCTGTTTTATCAATGCTTTTAAAATACAGCTTTGTAATGGAGGCACACACTAAAGAAAAGCAGGAGCATGTTGGAAGCCACTGGAGGATCTATGTTTTGTACTGGCTGTTTTCCCATACTGTTTCTCTACACGTCTGCTTTTGGCTGCTGTCTGACAGTATATTGGGTTGGGTAGACATTTGGACTAATCTAGAATATTTATGACTTAAATAATCCTTGCTAAGCATCTTACTAGATTTATATATCTTGTCTCGGTGCTCCCGTGCCCTCCCTTTTTCCTCACTCCTGCGCTTTTGTTCTCATCTGCCTGTTACATTTTGCCTGCTGTTACCAGCTCCGGGGTAGCCTGTCGTTGCTCTGTGTTTGTGTATGATCAGGCACAGGCAGCTTTGTTCTGGGTGAGGTTGAAAGGTGCCAGTGTGAGTGTGCATGTTAGATTTCTTACGTCTTGATAGCAGGGAATTGAAAACTTACTTCTGTTAAGTTGAGTGAGGCCACAAATACAGTGTCTTTTTCTGTTTTCCTACTTTTTTGTTGTTGTTTTCATCCTATTTATGTCTTTAAAAGTTACTGGGAATGGAGATGCTTTTAAAAGGGTTCACAACATTGCTGTGTGAAGGATTGTGAGTTGCATACAGTAGTTGAAAGCCCTTGGGAAGCATTTTTTCGAGCTTCTCTGTGCCAAATGGAGTGGTGTGTGTGGCCAGGGATACGTTAACAGAGAGTGCCTGTGGTGAGCAGTCCACAGCTGGTCTGTGAAACCAGGTTTATAATCTTTTTATAGGGTAGATTAAAAGTCTGGCAATGAGTGTGTGTAGGATCCATCAGAAATGCTGAGAATTGCCTGTCCTACATGACCCAAGAGGCTTGGGATGGATTTACAGGGTTGTGTGTGGGAGATGATGGAAAATCCCATTTTGTATTTCCAGGTCACTGATGCAGACTCATTCTGAAGCCTAACAAAACCACATTATCTTATTGTACATCCAGATCTATTTCTCAGAGCTATGTTGACTTCTTATTTTACCTAGAAGACATTTTGAAAGCTTTGGTGTAATATTGTTGAAATGAAGTCCCCATGATGGCAATTGTTCTAATGTTTGCGTTTAATAATAACAGTTAATTTCCTGGAGTGGTACCAGTATAATGTAGCATTGTAATTCTGTGTTCTGTTTTCACCTTGTTCTAGAAGGGCTAATAAACAACACAGCTCTCTGGCTTTTGTGTTACAGGTTTTCACCAGAAAACACAGACCTCCTTACAACGCTGGGCTTACTTTACTTGCAGGTAGTGAAGATTGTTAGCTATTTCATGAACTTAATTGTTTTTAAAATGACCAAGGTTTTTTTAATAGCGTTAATTTCTGTCCACCTTCCTATGAATTGCACGTGTTTCTCAAAAGACTGCATTTAACATGACAGAGCTTGCTTTTCTGTATCTTCTTTTTTCCTTTTGCTGCTAAAAGCAAGTTGATTTCCTGGACTTGAGCCAGAGCAAGAATTCTGTTTGGCAACTGCCCTAATTCTGTTATAAATCTCCGAGTACAACAAAACATGACTAGTCATTACCTTGCTTCTGGAGCAGGGGTCTAGCAAGTTATTCTCCTACAAAAGCAGCCATGAAATTGTTAGTATTACTGCACCATAGAAGAAAATCTGAATCAATTTAAATAACAAAGGCATGCTTATCACTTGGGTCTGTAAAATGTATGAGAAGGACCATCTGATTATTCCAGAAGTGAGCTTCCCAAAGAGCGAACAAGCAAAGAAGAATAAGCAGTAATGCCTGAAAGGATTGATGGGCTAAAAAACTTGTACTGAGTGCTGATTTGGAAAGACTTAAGCATTTTCCTAATTGTTTAGATGCTCGAGATTAAAATGCAGATCTTGAAAAACTTTGCCTTACTCTACAGATAGGGAAGTTCAATAGGAGCCTTGGATGTCTCAAGTGGGTACATGCAGATTTAGAAGGTAATGTGACATGGGAAGAGGAATCTATAAGACAGAAGTGGTTTTAGTGTAACGTTTGCCCTGTGAATTTAGCCCTCAGGTCTCTGTGCTGTGATTCCGTTGTTCAGTTTGTCATGTCCCTCTGGATACATACTTGCCTTCAGGAGTTTTAAAGATGCTTCTACAGCTTTCTTACTTGCTGTTAGTTACAGAAGATGCTGGACTCCAATGTATCAGTATAATTGCTGGAGTGAGGGATGGGCTTCTCATCAATTTTTGGGACCCAAAAAGGACACCAGTATCCACAATTTTATCCTGTTTGAACTGGTACAATGCTGGTGTAACTCAGTTGAAAACAATAGAATTTCAGGGATTCTAAGCAGTCATGTGCTTATATATGGGCACAGTTGTGCTCACTGACACTTGCAGTCCATTAGAAGACAAGGGGAGACTTTTTGCCATGAAAAGAGTGCTCTGGGGAGTGATGAAGTTGTGGTGAGGGAATTGAAGATGTGCAGAGTAGCAATTTGTAGCCTTTTTGCTGGAAGAGAGGAAGGAGTAGAGGTGTATCAACCCAGAGCTTGCTCCTGTATAGAAGAGTCAGATCATAAACTACATGGAAAACTATATTTTGGTCAGAACAGTGAATCCAGCCCAGCAAAATAAATTTTTAGAATCTTTTTTGTAAATTATCAATCAAAAACATGTGTTTGTAATGAGAGCACTATAGAATTCACTTTTCTGAATATTTGTTTTAACTGAACTAGAAATTCTTGTGCCAAAAAAGCATGTGTTCTTCTTAACCCCACCCTATTCCTGTATTTCTGATGCTAATTTACTACTTTTTTTTCCAGCTTGGAGATTACCAGAAGGCTTTCGAACACCTTGGAAATGCGCTTACTTACGACCCAAGCAACTACAAGGTATCATGAGGACTGGAGACAAACCAGCCGAATGATAATGAGACACCTCTTAAAGCTAATTCTAGTATCAGAGCTTTGCCATCTATATCCAGGGTCTTAACCTGGAGAGGCTGAGAAGGATCATGCTCAGAAAGCTTTCTCCAAAATAACGTTTGGGAACTTCCCCTAGGTAGGGAGTTGGATGTGTGTGCAGGTAGGGAAAGGGGAGGAGGCAGAATATGGGATGTCAGTTGATCTCTTTGGTTTGTAATCTGAAGTTGCAAACAAATTAAACCAAATGGAATTTACTTTGCAAGGAAAATTTTCTAGATATTGTTTCAAAAAATCCTGAGAGCTGTTCCTGTGACTCTTAGGCATGGAGCACAGATATGAGTAATATTCCATTGTATTATTCTCCCATCTGCTAATAACTCTGCCTGTGCTTCCAACTGTTGTATATAAATGTGACTTTTCCTTGGCGCTGGTCTGGAAGGCAAAGCTTGGCATCTAGGTTTCATTTCTGACTATGAAACTGCTTCCCTTTTTAGCCATATTACTTCGTTTATCTCTACCTCTTTTTCCTTCCGAACGATGTTAACAATGTAGAGTATTGAAATGTGGGGTTGACAAATGATGTATGAATGCAAGCCAAATGTTATTGTGAAAACACCTTTACACTTACAAATTTTACTTGTCGCTGTGAAATGTTATAAAGGGCTTAACTAGCGTGGTTTAAATATAGTGTGTTGCAATCACTTGCTTTTTTTTTCCCCGTGCATATTTCCATTAATTTGCAGTAGCAACCAGTTGGTGTGAACTAGGCTAGCTTTGCTGCGCATGTCTTGCTTGCGTATGATTTACTCTCTGGTTAACTTGCACCAGAACTATTTCTGTCTGTGCTTGTTGGTAAAAATAAACTATTAGTGCTTAGATCTTCTCAGAGACCCAGACTCTAGGAGGTACTACTGTCACCCCAAAACATAAGCTAAGCGCTTGTTACGTTGCAATATTTCTGAGACATGATAGAGATGATGCAGGAAGAAGCAGACTCATGTCCCTTCTTTGCCCTGTCTTCTACTAAATGTTGGGAGATTCTAGAGTCCCCATCTGCTCCTCGCTGTTGGTCTTGGCAGCTCCTGGAAGAAAACACCTGGAAAAGTTAAATGGTTGCTCTTGAGATGGCTTTAGTTTAATAATTTTGTCCTGCTGTCTTGCTGTATTTGGGGAAATGCAGTTCCTCAGCTGGTCACTTGTCTTCTCTCAAAGGCTATCTTGGCGGCTGGCAGCATGATGCAAGCCCATGGAGATTTTGACGTTGCCCTCTCAAAATACAGGATGGTTGCCAGCACTGTGCCAGAAAGCCCCCCGCTGTGGAACAACATTGGGATGTGCTTCTTTGGGAAGAAGAAATATGTAGCAGTAAGTATCTGGTTTCCTTCCTTTTTTCTTTTGTTGCCAACGATTCCTCTAGCAAGCAGAGAGAGGAGGTCTGTTCTGGATGGGCTGTGTTACAGCAGATTTATTCCTTTTTTTGAAGGCTATCAGTTGCTTGAAGCGGGCAAACTACTTGGCTCCCTTTGACTGGAAGATTTTGTACAATTTGGGGTTAGTCCACCTCACGATGCAGCAGTACGCCTCTGCTTTCCACTTCCTCAGTGCTGCCATCAACTTCCAACCTAAGATGGGAGAGCTGTATATGCTCCTTGCAGGTATGCAACGCTCTGTTATCCAGCTCCGGTGGATATCCAGCTTAGGGGATGCAACATTAGAGAGAGAGAAAGTTTGGGCTGAAGTAAACAAATATTGGTCAAAGGCGGTACAAAGGAGTAGCTCTCCACTAGGTCACTGACAATGAAACCTGAGTAGTCTGTTCTCTCTCTGTGGTAAATAGGAAGGTTAAGTTGCAGTCAGATCCAGATTAAACATTAGAAAAGACTTCTCACATGTAAGAGTTTGAGTTTGGGTTGCCTAAGGAGAGAGTGTGGATTCCCAGCACTGGACATTTCTGGGATCAAGCGAAACAAGTATTTGTAGAAATTACATTGGGAGAGTTAGTCCTGGAAGCAGTCCAGACAACCCTGCTAGCACCTGTTTATTTTAAGTTGTAATGACATTCAGAATTGTCCTGAAAACAAAGTCCTTGTGAAGCATCAACTTGTGTGTGTACATTTTGCTTTGGTACAGTTGCTCTGACAAACCTGGAAGACCTTGAGAATGCAAAACGTTCCTATGAGCAAGCTGTGGCCCTGGACAAGTAAGTCTTCGTCATAGCTGCCAGTTATTTGATCGTGTTGCTCTGCCTCCCTCACCTGGTTTCCTTTGCGTGCTTTGTCCCTTTGTCTGCTTTGACCCTAAATTATTTGTAGTAGGGAAACATTTTTATTCCTGGAGCTGTGCAAGTCACTGTTTTAAAACCACCATTTTAAAAAATAATTCACGTCAGCTCTGAAAAATGAAGGGGAAATTTTGTTTCGGACCAACTCAAAGCTGATTTTTATTTTGCTGTTTAGTTAGTAAGTCAGTGGTGATGACTTTGGATTCCAGTGAGTGTTTATACACAGTGAAGCAGATTCAATAGAATAAAACCAGTCATCCCAGAATATTTTGTAACCCAAAGTTTGAGCATGGTGGAGAGCAGTGAGAGGCTTGGGATAAAGCCTGTACTGAATTGGGCAGAAGGAAGATTTTAGCTGGGAGAATGTGGGCAAGAAGCCAGTATAAAGCATATAAAAGGGCAGCAGTGTAGCCCTTCCTCCTCCATTTTGTGAACAATGTGTTTACAATCTGGCTTTTAAAATAAGAGCACTTGGTTACAGAAATGTTAAAATGAACCTTGCAGTATTTCATCGTTTCAGTCAGAAAACCAAACTTGTCTGAAATAACTTTGTCTGTCTCCCCAATTTACTGTGAATATTTTCACACTTACAGCAACCAGCACCGTGCTCCTGAGCCCAGGAGTCTCTATGCTGGTGACAGAACTGTGGCAAAAACACTCCTTCCATCTGCAGTGGCCACCACAAGGTGGCATTAGAAAACGTTGGTCCCTTTTCCTCTCCCCTCTCTAACCTAGCTGCACTGGCCAGGCTTAATTGTGTGAATTCTGGAAGTTCCTAAACCCATTATAAAGGGCAGTAGGTTTCAGAAGATAGTATTTGATGCTGTAGCACAGTTCTCTTTGCACAGAGGTGCTGTAAATGCTCTCAGATGTTTGCTGGGAACTACACGGCTCGCACGCATGCCAGAGCTCTTGAATCAGTTAGCCCTGCACAGCCAGCACACATCTGGCACTGAAGTTCTGTGTACTTATGCATCGACAGAGTTACAAAGCAGGTTTAAATATTACTTCTACATCTGTTTCAAACATCAGTAGGTCTGTGCAGCCTCGTCAGAGGAACCGAACCTGTGCAAACTGTGGTCGAAGTTTTATAGATGTATTGCTGTGTGAGAGTGTTTTGCAGTTATGCATTGGTCGCTCCTACCAACATCACTGAGCAGCTCCAGTCAGCTCCTATGCCTGGCTTTCCTGATCAGCCTTCCATCCCTAGCAAGGCAGTACAGCACCTTAAAGATTGCTCAGCCTGCTTAGTCATGAATTTGCGTGCTTTGATCAAAGAGAAGGAACAGAAATTTAGTTCTACAACTTTGCCTAAATATTTGGCACTGCTGTGATACTACAGCTAAATAGTCTTACTGGGAAAATAAAACCTCATCAAAGCGAAAATGAATGCCAACTGCCAGGGACTGCTGGGAGGAATATCCAGACTTTGTTGGGCTTGTTCAGCTGACATGCTATATATTTTAAGCAGTTATTGTGTGGCTGAATCCATGTCCCCACGGGCTTTCTCTGCTGGCATATTGTGAACTGTTTGGCTGGGATGAAGATGGCTGTGTTTGTTTCCATTGCCATAAATACTTCTATAGCAGTGCTGTGACATTTGGCCTGGGTGCCATGCTGGGATCTGGAATGGAAAGCATCCTGGAAAAATCTTTAAAAAAAGATGTTTCTTCTTAGTACTGATTCTACCTCATGACTGTCCTTTCTTTCTGTGGTTATTTAGCTATTGATTTTTTTCTAACTGTCACACCGCTTCTCAGCTCTTGAAGGCAATTTAGCTCAATAAGGTTCAATTAATTTTAAAACTGGCTGTTCCCATATCTGTCTGATCTCTGTTTTCAGTGTTTTATTGTGTGGGCTTGGATTTCTTTATTTTCTTTCTTGGCTTCCCCCCCCCCCCAAACAGATGGGGTTTTGATGTTTATTTTTTCATGCATTTCTTCCTTTGCTTTGGCAAAGACGGTGAGGAGGGATTTTTTTGTGGTGGAATCAGTGTTTCAGTTAAGGGAAAACCAATGGTTATAAATGCTGTCAGATTTCTTCTGATAGTCTTCTTTCTTGCAGCACTGTCGTATAGCTTACCAAGGCTGCACAGTCGTGGCCTGCAGATAACACTTCTATTTATTGAGCAGTGTTAGCAGAAGCCTTCCCTTCTGCACTTTTCACAAAGGATGGTCTGTCTTGGCCCCCAGGCCTGGGTGCTGGAGTCCTTGGACGGCTCCGGTTATCCCTGCCAGACTCCAGGAGAGGGCACCAGTTCCTTGCTCACGTTTATTGAGCAAACTACAAAGCATCCCTCGCTGACCTGTGTGCAGTGACACACGTATGCAGTTCCTCTGCAGGGAGCTGCGGTCAGGCAGTGCTCTTCCGTGCACCTCTCGACAGCACGTCCCCTGTTCTGGCCAAGTGCAACCTCTGCTCTTCCAGGTCTCATCCTGCAGCCTGGATGAGCCGAGCGTCTGCGTGAGCTTCCACGCTGGGGCCTGTGCCCCTCTTGCATTTCATTTCTTTGTCAGATAATACACGTGCATTTTGCTTCTCCAAAGTAAGGGTGAAATTCAGACTGCTAAAGAACGGTCAGAGCAGTTCATTGAGTGTGGTTTGTCAGGCAATTAAGGAAGGATCAGGTCTCAGGGAGCTTCGCTTATCGGTTACAGAGCCAAGGGAGTCAGCTCACTCTTTCCCTCCAGTTTAGTTTGCTCACATTCCTGGCTCTGCCAGAAGAAACGTTGCTGTGTGGGATTAATGTATCCTAGTGAAGAAAATGGATGCTGTGGAAAATGAGAATACATTGAGCATTTTTACCTTTTTGAAATCTTCATATGTGGTTTTGCATCAGGAAGGGAGGCAGGACTGCGCAGGATCACAGCGTTATCTGCAGTGCTGGGCTCCTCTCTGAGTCCTTCGTTAGCAGGTATCACCCACTGTTTGTCTGTAACAGTACATATGGTTGTGTATGGTTTTACTGGGTGAATGAGAGAGAAGAGGTGGGGAAATGAAATGCAAATGGCGTGTTCTGTAGCACGTCAGGTTGTAAAATACAGTCAGTAAGCGTGAGTCTGTCCCACTGCCCCATCCCACGACAAGCTTGCCTACAAACTGGGAGAGCTGGGAAAGCCTGAGAGAAGTGACCGCAGAGATCGGCTTTCACAGTGTGATGAAAGCCCCTGTCACTGCTCTGCCAGGAGCAAGGGGCTAGGAGACCAGGCACTTATAAAGACAATCCTGAGATAGTCCCCAAATGCTGTTGCAGAGGGGAGCCTTGCAGGGGGTGAGACAATCGGGAGAGTCGTTCATATTGTCGTTGATACTGGAATGCTTCACTGAGCCCAGGCACCGAATCTCTCACCAAACATGTGGGACTCTGTGGTGTTCCTGAAGGACTCTGGCTGTGCAGCCCCACACCTCCTTCGGGGTACAGAGTACTCCATGGCTTGTCTGTGCCAGACAGTAAGGTGTCTCCAGCTTTGCTGCTCGAGCACATCTTAGTGTTACTTCAAGTCAGGATAAGTGTTCCCACAGTGAATGCACTGCATCCTGTGTGTTTGCTGCAGGTGCAACCCCCTTGTCAACCTGAACTATGCTGTCCTGCTGTATAACCAGGGGGACAAGAAGGGAGCCCTCTGCCAGTACCGGGAGATGGAGAAGAAGGTCAATGCAATGAAGGAGAGCAGTACTTCTGACTTTGACCCTGAGGTATGTGCCTAACAGTTGTCAGTGGGAGCTAAGTAGCCACACTAAAACTGGCAACAAACGAGGAGGAAATTTGACTTTAGAGTCCAATTAATAGAAAGAAATTCTGCTTATGAGATTTTCTGAGTAGAGCAGTCGCCTGCTGAGAGCTGCTTGCTTCATTTCTGCTCTTTGAAGCCCAGTTCTTCAATCAATACACAGCAAGACAAGATTCCCTCTTAATTAAGGAAATGAATTAGCGGAGATGGTTCCCTCGAGCACTAAGGCAGTAGCCAGCTCTGTGCAGCTCTCATTTTTATTTTTTCTGTTGTTGTTGACTTTATTGTTGTCTGAAGTGCTTCTATTTACAAGGATCTCCTCTTTTTGTTGCTTGAGAAGATGGTGGAGGTTGCCCAGAAGATGGGAGCTGCCCTGCAGGTGGGGGAGAGCTTGGTCTGGGCTAAGCCTTCTAAAGAGTCTAAATCCAAGCAGCGAGCTGCTCCGTCAGGGAAATCATCCAGCACTCAGCAGCCTTTGGGTTCTAACCAGGCCTTGGGTCAAGCCATGTCCTCTGCTGCGGGGTACGGGAAAACCATGCCGCTTCCCCCAGGTACTTCTCTTTTCCTTCTCTTTAGAGCAGAACTGTGGGAGGGGAGAAGGGGAGAAGGGGAGAAGAGAAACTCTCTTTGAGTACAGAGTTAGAGCATGTGTTTAGGAAGGTATTGACTTGCTTACACGGTAGTGATGTCAGTGTTTGGTGATAGCTTTCCCAGTTTTCTGAGTTAAGAAAGTGTGGAAGATGCTCTCTGGGATGTGTTATACTATCCTGCTTTTGTAGAGGGTGTGGAAAGTCAGTAAAGTTTCCTTTCCTATTTAAGTCATGATGGGCAAGAGTCCATTAGCTTGGGATTGAGATCTTGTGCCAGGAAGGAGGTGGTTTCAGAAACCAGACCTCTTGTCTTCCTTTAGAAGAGCTGACATGCAGATACAGAGGGAGACAGGCTGCTGGACAAAAGGGAAATGATGGACAATTTTCTGAAGTGCTTTATAATTTCTGTTACAAAAATAACTGCAACAGGACAGCTTTGAAGCTGTCCAGCCAGGTCCCTCCCTTGCAGATGTTGTGGGCCACTGGACTGAAGGTTACTCAGGAGATGGCATCAGCCTTAGAAGGCTTAGGCCAGTAATCTGTACATGCTGCTCCGTGCTGGGGCTGGGTAGGAGCATTTCCTGAGCCACCACTTTTAGCCTGACCTCCTCTCACCCCTTGGCTTCCAAGGAGGAATGTGCTACAGAGATATTGCTCATCGTGGTGATTTTCTGTCACCTAGTCTTGTTTCCTGTGAACTGAAACAGGAGAGAGGTTGTGTAATCCAGGCTTCTTTCTTTGGCACCCCTAAGGACCTGCTCCATTTCTCCTGCACGGAATAAACTTTCCGTGCAGGGAAGACTTAGTCAGGAAAGCTGAAAAATAAAACATACAGAAGTTTAGAGTTTACCTGAAGGATTTTATCATACACATCAGAGAAGGGAACTGGTTCATAACATCAGTTGTCAGCCTAAATCTAAGCATAGAAACAACTTCAGCATGGAAAGTGTCCTGTTTTGATTTTATTTTCTAAGTAACTACTTTAACTGCCTGGAAACTCTCCCTGAGTTTGCTAGAACTGTAAACTGAAAATGATACTGTGATTTTGGCTCCAGCTTGGATATGAACCAGCTTCAGTGGAACTTTTTTCCCTTCCAAAGCATGAGTTAGTTCTGAAGTTTGTACTGACTTCTCACAGCAGCCCAGCTGGATGAAATCCTGTACCTTAGCTTCATTTCAGCAGAACTTTGGGTACTGTAAGGTCTCTGGCTGGATAACTCACAAGAGTTGAGTGCTACTGAAAAGCTAATGCTGGAGAGAAGAAATCTGAGAGTAATTAATAGCTGTGATTTTTCTGCATTTCCATGCTGCCTGGAGGGGCAAAAAGAATAGACAAAAGACCTGTAGTCATACAATAACTGTAACTGTCTTCTCTCCCCAGGTGCTGGAGTATCAGCTCCACTTGCAAAGCCTCCATCGCTGCCTCTGGAACCAGAACTGGGCTCAGAAATGAGCCCCGAGGAGACCTCGGCACCAACAGGGGCTGAGGAACAGAGGAAAGAAAAGCGCAAGAGCCGGCAGGCAGCAGACTAGGATGGACTCTGGTCAGGACAGGCAGGTGCAGGAACATCTCCAGCACTGCTTCCTGACTTGTGCAGAAAGGACCTGTCCCCTCCCCTGACCCACAGTGGCTTCACTCCACTGTCAGTTAGTCTAAATGCAGCTGTTTTCTGTTAATGATTTTAGCATGTGGTCTGTACCTTGTTCAAGGAGTCATTGCAGCAATCAGAAGAGGTTTCTGCGTAGCTACTGTTAGTGTGGTCACAGCTTACTACAAGACACTGGAGGATGGAGATCCATCTCTCCACAGGGCTGGCTGGCTCCAGTGTTTGGATGTAAGTCCTCCAGAAGGATGCTGAGGCATCCAGCATGTTTAGAAAGGTCAGCAGTAGTGACTTAGCATCCTGGACCCCAAAGAGGGTCAAACACTTCAGTGTTTGCAGCTGAGGAAGCCCTGCAGAAGCTGTATAAGGTCAGTGGCAATATGCTTGGAGAGGAGGAGAAGGTAGCGCACCTTACTAGGGCAAGTCCAGAGCAGTAAGCCAGGCTCAGGACTAGCGCAGCCTGGAGCAACGGTCACTCCCTGTTTTGCAAGGGCAAGACTTTGTCAATGCTTTCTCAAGGCTGAAGAAAGGAAGCAGAAACAGCTGGGAGCTGTTATTTCGGCACGGCGCTGTCATGGCCACAAGGTACAAGAGGCGCCGTAAAGCCCCCACTTTCCTTAGTGGTGGCAGGTGTGAAAGACAAGGGAGCTGCATAGCAAAGGTGAGCTGGTTTGTCTTGAGGTGATTTCTCTGTTAACATACGGCCCGGTGGAGGATGGATGGCCAAAGCAGAGCTGCAGCATGTGTGTTGGCCAGGCATCTGAGCCTGGATCACCTTCTGATCCCAGAATCACTCTTTGTTTCTCTTGAATCCAGCATTCTATTATAGAGGTATATAAATTGAATCCTATTTTGAAGCGTAAGCTTCTGTGTGGTAGCTAAGGAAGTTGCAAAGCTGGCCCACAGTAAGGCAAGGGCTCAGAGGCTGGCTATTATGGAAGCAGGCTAGCTGCAGCAGCAAAAAAAGTCTGCCAAATTCATAATTGTTTGCTAAGAAACAGGGTAAATGAGCCTCCGTGAAGCTCTGTGCTCATGTGATGAGAGTTCTTCCTTGGGAATTTGTATTCCTCAGCATGGCGGGGAGGGACTGGTTTGCAGGAAAAAAAAAAAAGAACAAGCGTTTTCAGAAAAGACTATATGGTCAGCTTCAATGCTAAATTTAAATTGTTTTAGTATGACAGCAGCAATGCTGTGTATAATTTAGTTGTGCTCTCTTTACAGTTGCATTTTAGGAGACATCATTTATGCTAGCTGCAAAGCAGCCCATTGGTGAGCAGAGCAAGGAATTTTAATGCCCATGACTAGAGAAGCTTTGAAAATGTTTGTCCTTGAGCAGCAAAATCTTAGCCTTCCTTTTTCCTGCTACTGTCAGTTTGTTGCCTCTGAGATTTATCCAGAGCTGATAGAGGTACTGAAAATTGGGAGCTGAAGGCAGGACCATCATACTTTACATAAAGAACCAGTAACTGAGTTAACTATAGTTTTTCTCATCTTCCTCTCTGTGTACCAAGAAGTACACAAGGCTAACGTTGCTGTGGGACTTTTAATCTGAGTTTGTTTTCCAAACAGCACGTGTAGCACTTCCCTGACAAAACTGAAGCTTCGGGGCTCAGTGTATTTGCTGGTCAAGCTACTCAGTATTTTTAACAAGTATTTCCTGCTTTTAGTTCTGCCCTGTTGCATTGTTTCACTCCATAATTAACAAGTCCAACAGAGCAAGGATAGTCATGGCAAGGTCTCTGTAGCAACAATGTAAAAGCAGCATGACCACGGCTCTGGCTACATTAACACCCTTCAGCTGTGCTTTGCGGTTAGCTGCTGTTCTCCAGAATGACATTAATGCATCTTTAGAGCGCAACAGGGAGCTGAAGGGCTATCCTGCTCCCTGGAGAACACTAGAAGAGCAGGAACCCATCACTTTCTCCTCTGTTTTGATTGCCAAAACTGCTTGCTTATCTCAAATGTGGCTTTTTTTTTTTTTTTTTTTTT
>WHYT01017597.1:134311-259472 GCA_009806455.1 Tetrax tetrax
AAAAAAAAAAAAAAAAAAAAAAAAAAAAGCTGGTGCTGTGCAATCCATAGTGTGCAACTATGAAGAGGAAAAAATATAAGCAAAGTATTTAACAAGAACACATGATTCTATTTTTTTCATTTCAAAGGCTGTCCAGAGCAAAGAAACTGTCAGTGACCTAGTCAAAGGAAAAAAAAAAACCTGTCCTCACTTCAGTCTTACCTGGAAAATGCTTACCTGGTAAAGCATTTCAGCATCTGGACAGACTTTCCCTAACACATTAACCCTTTGAATGGAGGGCAGGGAAAAAGACAACTGCGCAACTGTTCTCAAAAACAAACAAACAAAAAAATAGTCTCCACCACTCAATAGCTTTTCTGTAAGATGCCAGACAGAAGCACCCGCTGTTAGCAAGGAACGCCAGCTGTGAGCCCCCCTGGCTGGAACTCTCCATATTTTGTGTGCAGCAAACACAGGTACATTTTGTGATTTACCTGGCAAGAAGATAAAGCTGTCACCCAAATATAAACCCTGATTATCTTCACTTCTAGTTCCCAAAAGCTAAGCACAGGCTACTGTGGGTAGTTGAATACCTTTAGTCACAGACACAACAGATAGATACCCAAAATAATCTACGCAGCCTTGAGTCAGGTTTGCTCTGTGCATTTCAGGAGTAGGTACAGAGTACATCACATTTTGGGGCTCTGGCTCCCTCCAATGCTGGGGACACCGAGCCTGAGAGGTAATGTCATCAGTAAAAGATTTCATCATCCCACCAAGCAAGCAGAAGGTTTGCTCTTGCCATGTAGCAATGTGCTGTGAGGACATAATGCAAGAGCCTTTTATTTTTTAATTTATCAGAGGCGAGACTGGGACGAGCGTGGCTGTGCTCTCCCTGGGATCCACTCGCAGGAAATCCTCCTGGCTGCCATACTTTCCAGCACTAACAGACAAGACCCATTCAGAGTTACAAACAGCAAACCTACGCCAAATGGGGATTTTGATATTTGTTTCCCTCCCCACATGCTTAAGACAAAGCAGAGCCAATTTTCACATTAAATACTAAAATGTCTGCACCTAAACGTGAAGCAGTCGACTCACTGCCAGGTGACTGGAATGTATCTGACAGTTTATACCTGGAATTATTCTTTGGTTATTTTTCAGTTATACCCAGAGAACACACCACACCCCAATTCCGTTCCTATTCCTTTTCACCACTGGCCGAAATCCTACCGAGAACACCATGGTTCCTCAGAAACCATACAGTATTGGAGAAAAAGGAGGGTCTTAGTCTTCTATTGAGGATATACTTCTGAATATAGCAGTCCTTCAGCTGAAATAGCATCCCCAAGTCCCACGGTCCGGACAGGATCTTTACACACCAAAACGGGAGTGAAATGGAATGAGATGCCTTCTCTGTGCCAATGCACCACTGGCTCATCTGGATTTAAAGAGATTTTGGAAGGTGTCTCTATCTGGGAGGTCACAAACTCCAAAGGAGCTTTAAGAAAGACTTTGCTGGTATCGATGGTTTCAGTCGCGCAGGCCTGAGTCCCTGCTGCTCGAGCTCCAGCAGCCACAGCAGCAACCTGGTTGCCCCAGTACCCATCCACTGTGACAAGGATGTGATAGGCCAGGGTGTGGAAGTGGATCCGTGTGAGATCAGAGGCACGCTCCGCTGTCTTCCCGTGCTCCTTCAGGACCCAGAAGAGGATGTCGCTGACTACACCCACGTCGGGAACTCCGCTCCAGGAAGCAAGGGAGGCGTGGGGACCAGAGGCGGACTGTGTAAGGAAGAGCAGCTCCTGTTCATTCAGCCCAATGGAGTTCACCAGGGGAAAGACCTGCTAACAGAAACACAAGAGCAACAGTTTTTCCCTTCAGAGAGAAAATCAGAGTTTGGTCTTCCTGATTCAGGGTACTGTTTTTACAATACTGTTATTAGCTCTGTCACCAGCATGCTCAGTTTCCTGGAGAGATGCAGGCCAAAGTCACTGCACAAGCTTCCCCAGCTCAATAAGTTTGCAAGAATTACTTAGCCAAGAGAACATTTCATGCCAAGGGTGCATGCTCATTTAGTGCAATTAATTTTCTAGACACACACTCTGACAGTAAGGAGTAACAAAACGTCAGATTCACGTCAAACACTCAGGACACTGAGATTAGAGCTGTGTCAAGTTAAGCAAGGAACCATCAGGATGTGCAGGAAAGAAATTCTGCAAAGAAATCAAGGGGTTTTTTAAATTATAAACTCAGCTCAAATTCAAATCCTGTTTTTTTTTTTCTAGAAATCTGCAGGCCTGCTACATCTAAACCAAAGTTACTTGTATTTGTGAATATTCTCCTGGGTCACCTTCCCCTCTGTGATTGAAAAAAATCCTTACATCAGAGAATAGAGCTCAGCTGAGTTGCACGGTATTTTTACTGAACACAGTTGCTGAATAAATTCAGATCTGCAAAAAATCCTTATTCCTTGCTGAAAACGCTCTGATGATCAACCGAGAGCATTGTAAGACACCTCCTAAATGAAATTTCCCAGAGAGACCTATCTAAATTGGATGCTTTCTCTGAGCTAAAGAAAACAAATCTGTCCTCTGCTAAGCCACAAGTCATTACAGTTCTCCTTCACTGCACAGAGGAGACTCTGGTAAGCTCCACAGAGAAAACAGAAGCATTCAGAATGCAATAGCAGACATTTAACCCATGTTCTCAATTTCTCTCCAAATGGATAGCCCTAATTTTAAGTTTTCATTTCTATATTTATCTACCGCTCTGTGCATTGTGATACTGAAGAAAAGGAAACTGATAAAAAGAGCATGTCTTTTCATTTTCGTTACCTGATGCATAATGTTGCTCATAAAATCTTGATCAGTCATACTGGCCAGCTCCAGGTGTATGGGAATGTCAGTAGGGATATCGGAGATGGAGGCCACAGCCTACATAGGTACAGGAAAAGAAAAAAAAAAAAAAACCAACCGAAAAACAAAACTCACTCCAAACCATATATTCATTAAAAACCAGAAGGAACCAAAGGAGTTTTAACTCAGAGATACACATTCTTTAATCTTCTCATGTATGCATTTAAACACGATTCCAAATGAGATATTTGACAAGTGCCAGAATGCACTTCTAAGGGGAGGAAGTCAAAACTATTTCTAGTTTTTATTTTCAGAATTTTCAGAATCTCAGAGCAGGAAAACTGTATCTAACCCTAATCTGCTCCCAAGTCAGCACTTTTCTGATGGACTAATCCAGAAACCTCACAAATCTGAAGCAGCTGTAGAACAGCTTATCTCAGAACAGAGGAAAAGGAAGAAAAAAAGAAACCAAAACCGCTAGCGCATTGCATCAGGAAGGGCACTCAGATGTAAGACTGTAAGGCAATGACCTGTAAATAAAAAAAAAAAAACCTTCGTGTAGCTCCTTTGGGCTCAGATGAGCAAGCTACCTCTTGGATTATCTAATACAGATGCTACATCTGTATTAGAATGCAAGTCTTGATTATGACCTTGATCATCTTAGTATCTGGGATAGAAAAAGTGTAATTTAGCCACTTGATAAGCTCCAGTAACTATGTCAACGGACTCCAGCCGGACAGCCAGACCATACCTTTTTCCCCTAGACAACCCACTGAATCTAAGAAACATGAGTATTACAGGATTAGACTTTTGCCATTCCTACAGTTCACATTCTTCTTTCAGCATGCAATACTGAAAAGAATTGCAGGAGATCTGAAGACATAGCCTAATTACAAGTTCAAACCTGGGAAACCAAGACTTTGCCATGGAGCATTTGTTGGAATGGAAATTAAGGAGATACTGGTGTTCAAGTATCTTACCTCCAGAAGTCGTCTCTGCCGCATCTCCTTGCTCTGGCCTTCCATCATGTGAAGTCCTGAAAGTACCACAAGATCTGGCTGAAATTCCTCTAAGCTGGACACAAAGGCTTCCAGCATATTTAAGGCGCCGTTTGATAGGTCATGGGAGAAGATAAAGCGGTTGGCATTGGGTGCTCTCACTTGTCCCCACTCTTCACCTAGGGTCAAACAAACAGAACCAAGTTGACTCAGAAGAGAAGCAAATCAAACAATGTATCTGGAGATTGTTTTGGGATGTCCTGCTGGAATCCAAAGGCACTATTTCACAGTGTGGCTGTGCCCAATTAACAGCTGCTGTCAGCTACAAGAGAAGTCTTGCTCTTTTTCTCATTCATTCTCTTCATTCACTCCCTCTGCCTCACTTAGATGCTTGTCTGATGAGAAGGAAAATTCAATACTTGTTTGTTTGGTTTTGCAAGCTTTGTGGTGTTTTAATCAGTTGTACTAGTTGATAATGCAGTTAGATGAGTCACAGCCAGCTCAAGCCAAACAGCTGGGGTGTGCAGGATATGCAGAGAGAGGGGAGACCTCCCCTTTGGGCAACAGCCACCGGTTAGCCTAACTCACAGCGTATCGTGAAGGTACACCCTGAAAAATCTCATGGCTCTTACTGCCCCCGACTGCGCAGCTCCCAGAAATGATCTGCAGAATATGGTTGCATCAGTGCTGTATGTGTAAATGGTTTTATCCTTGGATAAGATCACAAATTAAATGGGCTCTATCTCCAGGACAGCGAGCCATGAGAAAACAGGGGAATGACAGCGAGCTTAGAGAGGATACAAATTACACCAGCCGCAGTCCAACCCGCCAGCCCTCTGCCAGCTCTCCCCATCTGTATACACGTCTCTGTTCAGGCAGCAGGCAGTTCCTTGTGCCAGTTACGATAACTGGATAGAAAGAAATGTAAGGGAATAAATAAGCACAGGTCACAAAGGGCAACTTGAACAGAAAGCTCTTGAGACACAAGCATTTAGGGGGCTATTACAGGCAGAAAGTCCACCTTAGAATCAGCCTGCATGCTTCTTCACTCAGCTCTCCCAGACTGTTTACTGGTTATAGAATCATAGAACAGTTTGGGCTGGAAGGGACCTTTAAAACCCATCCAGTCCAACCCCCCTGCAAGGAGGAGGGACATCTCCAACCAGATCAGGTTGCTCAGAGCTCCCTCCAACCTGGCCTTGAATGTTTCCAGGGATGGGGCATCCACCACCTCTCTGGGCAACCTGTGCCAGTGTTCCACCACCCTCTCTGTAAAAAGTTTTTCCCTTATGTCCAGTCTGAATCTACGTCCTTCTATTTTAAACCATTACCCCTTGTCCTATCACAACAGGCCCGGCTGAAGAGTTTCTCCCCATCTTTCCTATCAGCCCCCTTTAGGTACTGGAAGACCACTACTTATACTTTGGAGAACATGACCAGCATTTGTGGAAAAGCCACTAAAACCGCATCAACAGCCATCAGTGCTGCCTCCTCTTAAGGTACAGTCTTAGGGCAAAGTTCTGCCTAGGACAAAGATCCTCAAAGTTGCCTCAGGAGGGCAGTTCTCACCTGAGAACAGAGATGCTGAGAAAAGGAGAAATCATATACTAATGTATCGTCTCATCAGCGTGAGTCCATATTTACAGTAACCATACTACAAAGGAAAAAAGTTTCAAAAGATTTTTAGATGGCAGCTCCCCTACCACAGCTCCCTGAAGCACAAGGAAGTACTGGATTAGCCCAGTGACAGCTGCCAGTACTGATAACTTACACAGTCCTGGAATTAACTGATTCAAAACAAAAACCCCAACTTTAAAACCAGGACTATCTGAGTGATGTTCAGGGTTCCCATATAACATCCAGCCTTTGGCAAGGTACCTGCTTGATACTCCAAGATAAGATGGAATTCATCTCTTTCCTGCATGGATTCAGGTGGCACAACCACATTGTCATCAAGCAGTTCATGGAGTTTAGGACCAACTGGGCCACAAAGGAGGATCTAGAAGACAAGAAAATACAATGAAGGATCCGCTGCCATGTCCCCTGCCACCATTTCAGTGCATTTAAGCATCACCTAGACTATTGATTTTAAAAAATAATAATTCAATTTTAAAAAATCAGCTATGCTTTTCAACTTGTAAGGCCAACCATATGTTCCATCATAACCTAAGAAACAACTGCAAGATCCCCAGAATCTACAGGGAAGTAACGTGAGCCTCATTAAAAACAAGTGAATAGCATGAAACTTTTGGAACACATACCTTCAGGTCTGGATTTGTGGCAAGCTTCTGACCAATGAGAGCAGCATTTCCTCCTACATAAAGCTGTAAAACAAACAAAGGCAGGATGGGCATTCCCTTGCTTTGATAGCTTTATACAAGCTTAGCTCTCAGTATAGGCTGGAGATTTTAGCTTTTTAGGAAAGGGTCTAGCCTTACAGAAGTTTATAGAGGGGCCGAAGGCAAAACAATTTTACAGTTCTCTGTGAGATCTCAACAAGTTTGAGTGCTCTCTGACTTTTTTATCTAAATATTCTCCTTCATGTAACTCACTGTACAAATCAATTCGTCCATATCATGAACAGCCCCTATCTCTGCAACTTTTCTGTGACAGCTGGAAACTAGTGTTTTTTTTAACAAGGCTGGCAAGCAGTCATTTAAAAATGCAACAATACTTCATCCTGTTTGAAATAAAGGTTAAACCTGCTACCTGTGCCCACATGAAGTGAGCGGAACCGTGGAAGCTCCTTCAGGTAAGAAAGGTCAAACTTTCAAGTAAGAAAATTCCAATGTGAACTTTGAAACCAAAGACTGAAAGTCTTCAGGCCCTGGAAAGTAGTGAAGGGACAGACCATTCAAAACCTTACTGTTTGCAGCAGGTGCAGAGTTTTGCGGAAAGCCATTAACACTCTCAAGCTACGACACAGATTTCTTTCTTAAACAATCTGCACTCTCACTACTGAGAGCAAAAGTCAGCAGTGATGCAGAAAATAAGAAACACACTTCTCAAAGCTTACTTTCAGGGGGAAGACATACCTGTGCACCAGGGTACTCGGAGGCTGTCTGCGCAATGTGATGGAAAGACTCGGCATCGCTGAAGAAGCGCTCAGCAGCTGCCCCTTTTTCCATGAAGTGAGTGAATGCTTCTTGCAGGTCCTGTCTGGAGTTCAAGACCGCGTGATTCTTTCCATCCCCAGGTTCAAGACCAAGGGCCTCTAGCAACTTCACACCGGACAGAACCACGTCCACGCATGCATTGACACTGGAAGAGAGAAGGAAAACGCATACTGGGAAAAGCACACGTACCTTAGAGCACTTGTGAGACAATACAATGAGATCGCTTCCCAGCCAGCGATGTTTGCTGGTCACAGCCCTCATGCTAAGGGGGAAAATAACCAACCAAATGAAAAAAACCACAAAGGCATATGAATTTCCTGAAATTCTCTACTGAATCAAGGATCCAAATAATCTATAAAACTTTTGCAGGATCTCCAGCTTGCTCTGTGTCTATCCACACAAAACGCGACATGCCGATGCCTGCTTACATGTCAGTGTGAAACGCACAGCCATTTAGTGTTCCTCCTTACCAGTGACCTTTCATGCATGATTTGGGCCACAACACATGAACGCTGCATCATATAAAATAAAGGACATTTAAAACACCAAGGCTTTTCACTACATGAGGTAGCCAGCTCATATTCTGTCAGAAATCCTCTGCATTGCGCGTCGTCCCATACACTAAGGAAAGAAAAATCCCCTCGCACAGCAGAGAAAAGAAAACCAAAGAAACAATAAGCTCAAGCAGCAGTTTAGCCCCAAACTCACTGTGGCAAAAGGTCAGCAATCTTATATTTTAATGAATCATTAAAGATTCAAGGGGACAAAAACCAAGACATAGTTCTTTCCAGGGAGACACCTCTAATCATCTTCCAACTGTCTGTCTTCTCCCTTCCTGCGACTCCTCTGCTAACACACTTCATGCTTTTAATAAACTCCCTCAACAGCAGGGATATGCTACTAATGAACTGCTTTTGCAGTTGAACTTCGGGGCCCAGTGTGTTTGGTGTGTGTATGTATGTTATACACAGCGGCTTGAAACCAAAGAAAAAAGCAAGGAATAAACCAAAGATAACTGGCTCTTTTCAAGTAAAGGCCATGGCAAAAGAGAGGACTAAATGAGGCACCAGAAAACCTATTTTTTCATATATTCATGGGCAAAAGTCTGCATCAACCATAACGGAAGAGCAAGACAGACTCCAACTAACACTGCATCGGCTACACAGCCATCGAGGTGGAAGAACTTCTTCCAACACTTGAAGGCCAAATCTTCTGGTCCAAGTCAAGTTATCCTGTCACGTCCTTATATTTAAGAGTGAGTCAAGCGCTATATATAACGGCAAGATTAATGGTCAGACTTAGAACCAGCATTTAAGATCAATGTGACAGTCCTGAACTCTCCCCTCGCCCTCTTTCCAGTCTGAAAAGAGAGTAGGTGTTGGATTTTGGTTTAAGACACACACAGGTGTCTTAACCATCTCTTGCTTTCTCCTCCCCCTTTGGCCCTCATCTCTCTCCTTTGCATCTCTGCCTTGGCTCAGTTATTTCTCCCCTATGGTGAAAGCTTCGCCCACTTCCCCACTTTACCAGCCCATCTCTTATATCCATTTATTGCTGGATTGTGCTCCTCAATAGCCGCCTTCCTGGGGATGGGCCAGCAGCTTCAAGTCCCTCAGACACCATAAATAAATTTGTTTTATAAGCAAGGAAGCTGAGGATAAGGGCTCTGGAGTCGGGCTTGCCAACTGGGTCTGAACCACACAGCCCCCTTAAATCACCAGTATCTGAGTTTTCTGGACCATGAATCCCCTCAGCCGAGGTCCACCTCTGACTAAGCGACGCAGCGAGCAGGTGCCGCACTCATTGGGGAAAAGTCTGGAAAACTACAGGCCTGGAAAACTAACAGTGAGGTTCCACGAAGGCGCAGGCGCTCCAGCGAGCGTCCAGCCGCCTCGGCGCGAGGTCTTACGGCGGGCGCCTCGTGCTCCAGCACGGCCTGAGGCCTCTCCTCCCGCGGCGGTAACCCACCGAGCAGCTGCCAGCCGCAGAGCCATGGCGGGAGGCTGCCGGGAGGCGGGAGAGCCCCAGCCGGCAGGTGAGGCCCACGCACGGACGGACACACGGACACACGGACGGACACACGGCCCGGCCCAGGGGAAGGGGCGCCCCCACGCGCCTCCCCCGCCCCGCCGCCAGGGGCGCCCTTCCCCCGTCCCCGCCGCGCGCTGCCGGCACCTACCCGACGGCGACGCGCGCCCATCCGCGGGCCGGGCGGACGATGGCCGCCTGCCAGGCCGCCACCATCCGGCCTTCGAGGGAGCGGGCGCGGCGCAGGCCTCCCAGCAGCGAGGCGGAGAGCTGCCGCAGGGCCGAGTGGGGCAGCTCGGGGCCCAGCAGGCAGAGGTAGCCCAGCGCCAGGGCCAGCAGGCCCACGCACACCGACCGCTGCCACATCGCCAGGCGGCCACTCCTCCCCCGCCACGTCCGAGGAGGGAGGCGAGCGGCGGGGGCCTCCTTACGCCGCCTCCGTAGCGCCCCGCCCCCGCCGGCCGCCAGCTGTCGTAAAGGCGCTTCGGGAATCGAGGCGGGCCCTACGCGAACGGCGCGGCCGCTCTCCCTGCGCGACTTACGTATCTCTAGGAGGTACGGCTGCGTCGCCTGCGTAACTGAGCTACGGGAATAGGGCGGGAGACGGCGGGAGCGCGGCGGAGCCTCGTGAGGGGAAATGGCGGGGGGCGGGCAGCGACCTCGTCAGGGGCATCGCGGTGCCTCAGGGCCTCCTGGGGACAGCGAACCCCGGGAGAGCCTGGTCCCGGGCCCTCGGGCAGCAGGGAGCCCGTGCTGGAGCAAGGAGCCTGCAGCAGGCACCGCGCTGGTGCTGCCGCAGCTGGGCCTGCCTTGGGGCCTGGCCCTCGCCATGTTACCAGTGTGTGGACGTCGTGCCTCCACGCTCCTCTGTATATGGTACTGCTTCACCCTCACCCCCCTTGGGCTCTTCCTCAAGGTACCCCTCTGTCCTTCACAGTACCTCTGTGGGTCTGTGTGTTGTATTTTAACTCTGTCTGCTCCCAGCAGACCAGTGCCTGTCCTGCTGCCCCCCAGCTCCTCCCCCTATCTCACACCAGTGCCTCTGAACACCTTGTGTCCAGCAAACCAGTCACTGACCTGAAGCTGATGACTGGCCATAGTGTATATTCTGTCTTCCTCTGTAGATTAGTTTCTCGTCTTGGCCTCTTTTGTGCCTTCCCCAGGCTGAGTTCAGATCTCTGCCCACTCTCCTGCCGAGGCAGCCTGTGCTGGGAGCAGTGGGAGAATGCATCCTTTGTTGTCTGTTTTATCCCATCACAAAGGTAGTGTAGCAAGTCAAAAGGGAGAGTTCCCTTTTTGATGAAAGGGATTTTTTTCCGAGCTTCTTCAGAAATCAGGAACGTTAGCTCTAAGACTTATGACAAAATTTGCAAGAGTT
This sequence comes from Tetrax tetrax, assembly GCA_009806455.1. NCBI lineage: Eukaryota > Metazoa > Chordata > Aves > Otidiformes > Otididae > Tetrax > Tetrax tetrax. Next base: position 144,669 of record WHYT01017597.1, read on the forward strand.
TGACAACTGTGTGCTACAGTGCGTTGGCTGAGGCAGCTGATAATTTTCTTACTCAGTTCTGTGTTGTGAGTGATTGTCATCTCCTTTGACTCTGACAAAACAAACAGTGAAGGAGATAGGCTAGTGGAAGGCTTTTTGTTGATTTTTTTTTTTTTTCTTTTTAAGATGTGAGGATTGATATTCAGTCAACAGCTCATCTACAGCAGCTGTTATCATGAATTCATAACTGGCCCACAGGGGTCATTTGGGTGCCCATCAGGTTCCTTTTCTTTTTCCGTTTCCCTTCTCCATTTCTGGTAGTCCTTACCAAAAAGAGGTTCCTTTTTTTTTTTTTTTTTCTTCCTTTTTCTGTTCCTGTGAAGTTGCTCCTCAGAGCAAGTGAAGGCCATGCAAGCAAAGGTGGGCAGGACGGGCAGACGATGGGGGCTGGAGTTGGTAGGGAAGAGGAGAGTGAGAAAAAGCTTCCTCACCTGGCAGTGGATGGTGTGCAGGGGCACTGACTGGTTTTATGAGCCTGAAGTGTTGTGATAATGTAATGATCTTTAAGAACAGAATCCTGAGAACAAACTAGATGCCTAGCCACGTTCCCCATTCTTCTCAAAATCCTTCAAACAGTTCTTTCTCCTCAAAGAACTACCTGCTTAAGTGCCCTGTAAAAGAGTGATTATCTTCATCTCCTCTCAGACCTACATTCAGCCCACCAGAGTCAGTCTGTTAATATGTAATCTCCTTTTTCCTTTGCTCAGGTGGTCTCTGGGTTTTGTCAGTAGGCTTTTTCATTTGAACAAATTTGCTCTTTTTTCCCTTCGGCACTTTTCCTGCTAACATTTGATCTATATGTGATTATGAAATCTCGCTTGCTTCCGTGCTCTTGAACTCCCCGGGGCATAGGCCTGCGAGGCTCTCGCAGTTATAAACAGCCCTCTGGTTCGAGCAGGCGATGCTACGCTGTGTGAGAACAGAGCAAATACCTGCCGGAACCCCTCGCTGCTCGCTACAATCAGGTCTTCACCTGTGGGAGCGTATGTATTTATAGCCTTGTCACAGAACATCATAATTAGACGTGCCCATAAGGCAGCCACAACCCACAGCGTTGTCACAGCTCGGGGACCCCATTATTAGTACTGTGTCGTCAGAGGGTTAGGCTGTGAGCAGATAACCTATCTAACATAGCAATGCTTTGGGGAACTAAGCCACGATTCCATTTTGGGGTGATTAGTTTTTCATCTGATGCTAATTCAATGTTCTGTGTTGTTGCCCTGAAGACTAAAGTTGGCTTTTTTACTCCCAGAACAGGTACAGTTCCCACATGAACAAAAGTCAAGCTGCTCAAGAGGAACCACCGCTATTTGGTCTCCGTAAGCTGCTGGTCTTCAATCTCCATGAACAGTTTCATCAATGGACTTGAATGAGACTGCAAAGGTGATTGAAAGTTTTGTTTTTATGATCTTCATTCCATAACCAAAATCAAAGGTTTAGAAAGAACCTGTTGAGTTACAGAGCTAAACAGCAATTTCTTGATTGATGTGTTTTTAAGCCACTGCAGATCTAGATTTGCTGCATACAGTCAAATTAGAGGTGAAACTGTCAGGTGAGAACTGAAATTTGGCTCCTCATTTCTTTCACTTGAGCCACCCAGTGCCCCATGAATTTTAGTTGGAGGTAATGGAAAGGGACATAGGGCTGTTAGATTCACAGACATTGACACAGGCTGAGTAAAAGATATTCATTAAATATGTGTTTAATTATGGAAATATTGAGCTGATTACTTCTGGTTCAGTGCCGTGTGTTATTTCAAAGATGTGACACACTGATTTAAAAGGTTTTCGCTGGAATACTTTTATTAAAAGCATAGGAAGAGAAAGGTAAGAGTGGATTTTAGAACAGAAAGAGTTAAATCAAAACTTAATGTCAACAATTTTCCTTTGTTTCTTTTCCCTGGTGATATGGAGTTCTTTGTATAATAAACCCTTTTCTTGACACCGTTTCACGGTATGAGCTGGTTGTGACTGGGGGAGGTGGTAGAGGGACAGCGGATTTAATCATTCTTCAGTTATTGGTAACGGAACTTGTTCCCTTTAGCAAAAAAAAAAAAGAAAAAAGAGGAAAAAAGGCTTTGTCTGCAGGAGGCAGACAGAAGTTGCATTTTCTTGCTTGTTTGAAAATTAGCTATGGAGAGTTGCACACATAGCATGTGCTCTCAGCAGCCACTCAGAGCTCACAAACCTTTGTGCCTGAGCCTTTTAATGACCTTACTGATTTTGCTTTTCTGACCACAGGCTCGGTTCTGAGAAATGGGGAGCTTGCCTGATGCCTGTTAGGCAGGAGGCGAGAGGAAAGGGGATGAAGATGGGCAAGCAGAGGAAATAGCAGGGAGGAGTGAAAGCCAAAGCTTTGAGTTTCCAAAGGAGATGTATATTTTTTAGCTTGAACTCACAAGCTGAAGCAATTGTCTTTACTCTTTGTTAAGTTGAATTTACATATTCAAATGAACTCATTCCCTTTGACCTACTTTGAGCAGCTTAAACTGTAGGCATGTGCACAATGGGGAAAGGGGAGGAGTTTTTCTCAAACTATGAATTCCTTTCTTGTTGCTGGGATCAGTCATGCGTATCTGTAAGGCCTGGGATGGAATCTTTAGCAGTACCTAATGAACATCAGGCGGTACTCAGGGCCGGATTTGCATCGCAGATGCTTGCAGTCCTGTTACACTCCCATCGTATTACTGCTTCTCTCTGTGTTCCCCAGGCTTCACAAAGTCAAGTATTTAGGTTTTGTGTGTCCAGCTCACTCATCTATGTGTTGTCATGCCTTCTCTGCTATCAAACCTCTCACTGAAATCCCACAGACTCCTGTCTGTGATTACAGGCCTCGTTTAATCTGAACTGGAAACTCTTTACGGTGGGAACCACATATCAGTCTGCATATGTAAAATTAGAGTGTATGTTTCTGATGCTTGACCCGTGACATCTAATGAGAGCCAACAGCAGAATACATGGGTGTGAGTGATTGCTACTGGCTTGTCCTCACTGGAGGAGGAGTAGAAAAAAGTGGAAGATAGGCCTTTTTGGGTGGATCCTAATAAAGGCCTGGAAAATTCAGAAGATGAAAGTTTGTGCTGAGCCATGCAGATGAGCAGAGGAACTCTAATTGAAATACAGGCTGTGTTGTTTTCAGAAACTGGGCAACATTCCCCATCTGAGCTCTGCCAACATATCTCATTCCTGGACTTCAGTACCCACTGCTGCTCTGCTTCGTAAGACACCCACTCAGCTTGGCCAGCGCATCTCAATCTCGATCTGTAACGTCTCCTGCTGTTCCAATTCTGGGCCCTTTTTGAGCAGAAAATGCCATCTCTCTGCTAAATTGTGCCAAATTGCTTAGTTTTGGCCACAGAACTCATTTTCACTTGTCACCTAAAGGGATACCTAGAGACTTTCATCTACCACTGTCAGCAACGGAGGAAAAAGAACATGTCAATACCCAGCCCCCTGCTAAGTCTCCTAATTACGTAGTGATGTGTTAATAGCAAACACACTTTCATGTCTTGGCAGTTGCAAAATACTCCTCCGTAGTGCAGTGCTTTAGAAGTAGCATTGCACAGAAAAGATGCAAGTCCTAGTTTAAATTACTTAATTAGTATCAGCATAGTCTGTACCCAGAATTAGATTTTGGAAGAAATGCCTCGTATGAAGCTGTCCGATGCCAGTTATTTGGATGTTCTGCAGAATCTGAACCACCACATTAGAGAGATTTTCTGTTGCAGAAGTGAGTGTTTCTGCATACAGAATCTTCTCCCTCCCACCCTGCTTCATGATTATAAATCTATTGTCATGGCCTTGCCATGATTTTTTTTTTTTTTTTTTTTTTTTTTTTGAGAACTCAGCTGTAGGGGGTGGAATGGCTTCCATCTTGGCTGAGACACCAGGGCTGGAGCTGGGAACACCCAGATCCAAAATTATGCATTTCTTCCAGTCGGACCCAAATTGCTGGATTTTGCAGTGCTGATCTCTCACGTCCTGTGGTGATCAGCCCTGGCTTTCAGCAGAATATGCAGGAACTGGAGCAAACGTGACTGCCACATGCCCTGGTGAACACCCTGGGCAGTTCGTGGCAGTGACTGCCTGAGCTCAGGAGGAATCGCCTTGTTTCTAGACCAAATGGTTCAGACCAATGGAAATGGAAGAACTGAAAACTTTGTGGAAGGAACACAGGTTAGGGAATTATAATCAAGGAAGAAGTGAGAGAACTTTGGCAGAAGGTGTCTTGATGGCATTTCTGTTCTTGTCCCCCTGAGAGTCCCAAGTGCAGCTGCACCAACTGCAACACTGTCAGGTGCTGGAAGCTTCAGAACTACAGGCCAGCTAAATCCCTATTTATCTGTCAGCTGTGGCCCTGTAAACAGTCACGTGAGAGTTATTAGATGTATTACAGGTGGTATTGTGTGCTGTCCAGAAGAAAGGATGGTTCTATATCATATATGAGCAGCACATATAGAGAGAGCAGTGCTTTAAGTGCTTTCCCGTGTTCTCAACTTCTTTGGCAAGGTAAATCTTTGGCAAGGTAAAAGATGAATGACAGATGCCCAATCTTATATTTGGAAATGAGCTCTGAAAACAAAATTCTCAAAATATTCTTTAGTTCTCTAAATCCATCCAATTTACATACTCATTGGTGAATGTTGTATGGATTGCATCTCAATCTATACTTCATATTCTTTATCAAATATAGGTTATAATTATACTTTACAGCAGTGCCGGTGTCATTGGTAGTGAATGTGCCTTGAAACGTTTGGTGTCTATCAAATCTAACCTCACTACTGTGATACGAAGGGTGTTGCTAAAATGTCATCACTACCTCATCAGCACATAGCTCAAACTAACAAATTGGTGTAGTGCAGACCCATCAGCAAAATTATGTGTCAGAAGTGTGACACTTATTTCTGTTACCATTCAAAAAACCCCCTGAAAGCCGGATCTCTGAGGAGCCCTTGGTTTGCAGCCCTTTAGGCTGTAATTGAAGCCCTTGCTGTGGCAGAAGACTATGAAAGAAATATTTAGGCAGGCCTGCAGAGACTAGAATAGAGAAGCTGAAGTATTTGCTGTCCTTTAGGCCTGTGTGCTCGCAGCGCTGTACATGGAGGCCTGTTGAGGGTACTTTGCCAACGGGCAGGGTAGCCTTAGGTCAGGTTTCTGAGAGCACGAGGGAGGGAAAAGGCGTAATCTCTGGCCGAGAGCCACACAGTTTACCAGCAAAAATGCACTCTTGCTGGCATTGTTGTATGAAAATAGCCTTTTTTTTCCCGTTTTTTATTCGGTGTGTTTTGCATGCATGTCTGGAAGAGCCACAGTCTGGATATTGGGTACAGAATTTGTCTTTGTAGGGAGCAGTTCACTCCCGCTGGCTTGGCTGCCATTTTGCCATTCCAGTCACACACACAACTGTGGAAGAATTGCGTTGGCTGAGGACATCAGCTATGCACTGCTCACCCTCGTAGATCCTGCCTTACAGCCTGTCCCTGGGTGGGCCCTTACCGCACAGTCTGCTTACTCACAGCAGCCCCAGGGCCACCTTTGCTCCTCCCTCCGCAGCCGCATCTCTTCCTTAGCACCTTCCAGTAAGGCGAGTGCGGACTATGCTGCAACTGAAAGCACAGCAACTCTAGGCTGTAGCGATCAGGCGTATGGTTCTGCTTTCTCACGGAAGGCTGATGTGCTGACTGATAGGATGTGCCTTATGCAATGTTGGAAGCTAGGCACATTTCAACGTGCTAACTGAAGCCCTGAATGAGATTTTTGCAATAGATTTGTGTATTGGTCTACTGAGAGGCAGTTGTTTCAGAATTTCACTGGTGAGACTGCCGAAACTGTTTATTTCATAGTTCATATTGTAAACTACTTGCGTGCATCCCCGTGTCATATATTAACTGACACAACTCATAAACAGCAGTACCTAGCTAAGCTATCTTCCACAGATTGTCTACAGAGGTTTTAGCCACAGAACTTGCTTTGTCCCTGTTATTTTCCTCCTGTGTGAATGACAGGAGGCATAAGACATGGAGTGTTTGGTATAAAATGAAGCCAGTGACAATAATCGTGGCTGGACATGGAATCAGATTTGTCTTAATTGGCAGAAGAGGTCTCTAACCTCTTCCACAAAGAGGCAATGAGCAGAGAAGTAAAAACTACGTTAGAAGAAACATGTCTGAGAAAAGTGATACACAGTCAGAGCACCTAGGAAATGTTCTGTGAAACGAAGAGGAGGTGAAGAAGCAAGGGAGTGGTGAAACTGACAGTATGAGGAAGGGCTTGAAGAAGATTTCAAAGAAAAGATCTTATGCTCTAGAAAAAAAAAAACAACTATTAAACAGTAGAAATCACAGAAATCCAGAACGCAATCTGTCCTTTTATAAATATTATTTCAGGTCTATTTTTACTTATATGAGCCTACAGATGTTGCTGAGGCTCTGTGAGCATGAAATTCCTTTTTCCTTTGTAGTTTTGTGGCACCTGCCAGTCTTGCGAGGGTGTATTGCCTCTAGGCTAGGCAATGTGCGTGACGAGGAGAGGGAGCTAACCAAAAGAGACCGAACTGAATACCAAGTAGATTCCCAGGGAAACTGCTTTGTGGTCGTGTGGGTGACCAACCAGATCAGGCTCCAGAGACTTGCTTTTGAAAGTCTGCATATGATTTATGCCATCTTCATTCTATGATCTCAGAGATTATGCTTCGTTAGTGCTGCAGGAATGAATGCTTCCTGCAGTATCTTCGGGCTAATTTGCATGGTTGGGTTGTTGTTCTCACTGCCTTAGAGTGAAGCACATCTCTCTTGTAGAAAAGGCTCTTCTGCCCATAGCACTAACGGCCCACAGTATAGTGCTCTGGAAGATGGGGTCCAGTAGCCAAATGGGCTAAAGAGAAGAGAGAATGCACTAAGAGGCTCTCCATGATGGACATACTGAGAAAGACTCTTTCTCCTTCATCTTTATGGAAGTGTAGAAGAAAGCAAACCAGTCATTTTCTACGTCTGTTGCTTTCTGGATTTCAGAAATGACTGCTATGAAATTTCCATTTGCAGTAGTCGTCAAGACAGATTATCACATCACTTGATTATTCCCCATTTTGCCTCTAGCTGAAACATCATGCATGCAGAAGATGACCTCAACAGCAAGTGACTACCCTGCTGTCTAGAGGAGGTCATTCGTCTCTGAAGGAAAAACATAGACTTTTCAGTGACTTGCTCCTGAGAAAGTCAGCTGCTAAACCCTCTTTGACAGAACACTCTCTTTAGCCAAACATAGGCTTACAAGAGCAGTTTTGGTTGCCCATCAGTCTCAAAAACTGTATGGTATTGTCATGGTGTAACCCCAGCCAGCAACTGAGTACTGTGAAACTGCTTTCTCACCCTTCTCCCTGCCAGGTGGGATGGGGGAGAGGATTGGAAAGAAAGGAAAACTCATGGGCTGAGATAAAGACAGTTTACTAGGACTGCAAAAGAGAAGATAGTAATAATTATCTATATTAATAATGATGATTGTAATAATTAAAATATAATAATAACAGAATATATAAAATGAATGATGCACAATATCTCACCGCCCAACAACTGATACAGACCATTGTATCAGTTGCTGGGCGGTGAGATACTGTGCAGTGATCGCAGAACGGAACCAAGAGCAGTCTCAGAACGATCCTGAGCAGAGAGAGAGCTGCTCCCTGGCCAACCCCCACCTTTATACTGAGCCATGACATTTATGGCATGGAATACTTCCTTTGGCCAGTTTGGGTCAATGTACCGACTGTACCCCTCCCAGCTTCTTACTGCACGTTAGCAAAACCCAAGAAGCTGGGAAAAGTCCTCCATCTCTTAGCAACGACTAGTAACATCAGCGTGTTATCAACATTCTTCACGTACCAAATGCCATACTAAATCCAAAACACAGCAGCTACTGGGAAGAAAATTAGCTCCATCCCAGCTGAAACTGGAACAGGTATAAAAAATATCCAGGGAAGAGAAACAAGGATGATTATTGATCTGGACCAGCTTCTGTACAAGGAGAAGTTGAATAAACAGAAACCCTTCGGCCCTGAGCAGTCTGCCATGGCAGACTGTGATGTCCTCCCTGTCTAGAGGGTGACCAGTGAATGATGGCTTGGTCTCTCTTTTTGAGACATCACACTGCTCACTGCTGTCAGAGATGAGATAATGGACTGCGTGGGTCTGTAGTCTGACGTGCCATGACAGTCTTATGTTCTCCTCTGGAGAGGAGAGGTGTTACTGAGCATGGTTTGTACTTCAAGCGAAGTCCTGAGGTGCCAAATCGGGAGGTGTGTGAGAAAACCCTTCCCAAACAGAGCTCCCTTACAGGAAAGGAGCTGATAACTCTTTGGAGACTGTTACCAATTTAGCACTTAGCTGGCAGCCGAAGGTGAGAAAGACAGGTCTGGGGAGCTGCACAGGACACTCCACTGGGAAAGGGCACAGCTATGCACGGATCACCTGATGACCAGACTTAGAGATTATCAAAGTAGATGAGCCTGTCTAAGGCCGTGCTACCAGATGAGGAGCAGGAGCCCGAGGACAGCTGGGTTTTCAGTGGCAGTGCATGTTACTGTTTCCGTCGAGTTCAGCAGGAGACACAGGTGCTGAGATGCTTCTCACTGTTGGGCTCTTGAGCTTTCAGCTGGGCACCCATCCAGCCATCCGTCACTCCTTGGATCTTGTCCATGGGAAACCAAATGTGATCTGAGAGTTGCCACTGCAGCAGATATCAAACAGACACCTGGCATTTAATACAAATGGAGGTAAATTCAGTCTGAAAATAGAACTGGGTTGTGCCTTGACTGCAAGTGAGCCTGTGATTGGGCTTCTGACTGCTCCCTGAAGGCTGAGGTCACGGCCCTATAGATCAGCTCCAAACAAAAGGCAGAACCAGATGTTTGGATGTAACTAGAAAAATGGATGTGGGGCAGCTCAGAGCCTCAGGTAAATTGAAAGCCAAGAGAGGGGCTTTTGTTTTTTCCACCATGATACGATCACGTGAGGAACAACAGCGTGAGCTCTTCAGTTCCTTGTGGTACGACTGACAGATAATGCAGAGGAAGGCAAGACTGGCTTTGGTTTCAGCTGTGAAATCCGGGAAGGGATATGTTCTTTGTGAATTAATTAATTTGGAGAAAATGGAGTCTAACTATTTGACAAAAGATTTGTTTCCACCCACTTCCCAGCTGGCACTCTAGTGTGATTTAAACATGGACTGTCAAATTCCCGTCAGCCTTCAACTTTTCGACCGAAATAGCAACTTTTGCCTCGTAGGGCAGCGAGTAACAATTGTGAGCCCTGTGCCACTCATGGGTAACAGGTAGGAGAGTACCAGGGAGAGGCAGGACTGGATTCTGCCCTGCTTCAGACTGGGCTGGCTGGTGCTGCATGTCCTGTTTGGCAAACACTGTGGACAGGAGCTAAATTTGAATCCTTCTGAGCAGGGATTTAGATTCATTTCCCAGGCCAGCAGAAGCCTTCAGGAATTTTTCCCCTCGACCTTTTTGTAAAATGCAGGCAGCGATGCTATCCTTCACCCCAAGGGAAGGATTTTCCGGTCAGATTGTTCAGTGTATCAGCACCGCAGCAAGCCGCGTTAATAGGACATGCAGGACTCGGTGTAGTACCCATGACATTCTGCAGACAGGTGCAGAGACATCTTCAAGACAGAAGCTGTGACAGATCATAATCACAAGCTCATTAGTCTGCTAACAAGAGCTGGGGGAATAAACCTAAAATGAAATTCCAGTTTGCTGTAATAGCATGCAGCAGACACCTGCTGACTTCCTGAGGTTGGGACTTGGCCCTGGAAAAGTGTGTGCCACCTCCCCACTGACAGTGAGCCGGTTCAGAGACTCTTAGGATGTGTAAACTCCAGATACCTTCCGAACTTTTCAAATATTTGCAAAGCTTTAGTTAGCTCTCCCAAAGAGACAACTGTCACAGAGGCATTTACATCAGCATGATGCACCTGGCCCACAGCAGGTCCAGTCCCTCCATGCACGGTGCAGGGATACGAACTGAGAGGTGTCATCTGCCAGTAAATGGCGTGGCAGGAGAGCAAGGACTTTCCTGTTCATGTCACCACTATCAACAGAGCAAAGATACCTCTAAATAGCACAGGGATGGTTAGCAATTGTGATCTTATGTGAAAAGTTCAAACTGTATTTCAAGGGTAGAAGGTCTTCCAAGAAAAAGGAGATCAAATCCCCAAGGAGCAATTGTAAAATGGCATTGCTGGTGCCCCCCAAATGCCTTCGGCTTATTTTGCTGAAACATGCTGCAACTTATATCCATATGACAAGAAAAGGATACGAGTACACAGCTGGGACCCTGAGCAGCCTTGCAGATCATAAATACAGCAAGGCAACAGTAAAATCAGATTTTTATTCTGAGTAAAAGAAAATGCAGAAAAAGAGAGTATCAACCAACCGTGTGCCCACTTTGGGTGCAGTTAGGAGGAATCTGAGAACAAACTGCAAGACAGATTTACAGTTGCGAATATTTGCTACTCTGTCAACATTGAGGGGCACCAAAGAAGTCTGATTTACTGCCTACAGACACTTATACAAATAAGATAGTACAGCCCTCGGGAAAGACTGATCTGGGAGCTGCGTGGCAGGACTCTGATAAGGTGTTTTTGAGAAGAGGAAAGAGTCAGAAGGACACAGTGAAGAAAAGGACCTGTACATCTCAGACAAGACTGACCTAAGCCCAGTAAATCTAGATCTCTTCATCTCTTCAGCTACCTAAAGCAGAAAATACTGGTTTAAGATTCCTTTTTTCAGTTCTGTGCATTTTGTTTTTCCATCTGCAATGTCACCCTGGAGACATAAACTGTAAATTCAGTACCTGAAAAGCTGGGGCTCTACAAGTGTCCTCAGGTTACCAGGATTCGCTTCTTTGATGGAATACTAGCCAGTCTGTCCTCGGGAGGGGAGCCGTGGGCAGCCGTCGAACAGACAGTTTTGCAGCCTGTGCGGGTGAAAGTGACGGAGCAGCTGGGTGCACTGGTGATGGTTCGGCTAGGAGAGCTCTGTCAGGCCAGCGTCACCATCACCCTTCTGAAGTTAATGCCAGGGTGGTGCCAGTCCAGCAGCTGGGATGACCACAGCTCTCTTAAACACAGCTGCAGGAGACAAAGCAAATACAGAGGGAGGTTTGGGACTGTCAGAGCTGGACAAGGCAGCCTGCCACAATGTTTGATAACAGGGTGCATATATACATTCAGTGATAGAGTCAGGAGCACGTGGACCTTACTTGTGTCTCTTTTGGGCAGTATAAGGTTGACCTGTTCCTCAGCCTGGACTACCAAAAGGGGAATTTACTGACTTTGTGGTACCTGCATGCTCTGAAGCTGATGCTGTCATTGTTACCACAGCCACCAGTGATGGAAGAACCAAGACAAAGGGGGAAAGTGCTGAGAAAAACCACAACATCCTATCAGCAGCTCAGTAAAGACCACCTGGAGCTACCACCAGGAGATCCTGTCAGTGTTAGACTGTTTTATTGTGGATAAATTGTGCACTTGGAAGCCAGCAGAATCTGTTGAGCAGATAAATTCTTGCTCATACAGTCTAGCAGTAGAGAGTCATATATTTCACTGAAACCAGAAATACATACACTCACTGCAAGCGTAAGACGAATGAGACCTGGAGGACAGTGAAATACGCCGTCTCCCGGGGCTTGCTCAGCAGCACGCAGGAAGAACGCAGGCCTACCAGCTTGCCGTGCAGCGTGGAACAGACTCTCAGCCCCTTTACAACCCCACATAAGCCAGCCTCCTGTCATGACAAGACTGGCTTGCACTCACCCACATCCAGCCTCCCACACAGCACGCACAAGAGTTTTCACAATGGCAGGGAAAGAAGGAACAATCTTCCCAAGCTTGGAAAAATCCCTTTGGTGCCAAGCCAGCGGTGTTCAGGTGGTTTGCAGAACAAGGCTGGTGGTGCAGGAGGTGGCTGGGCTGTGCTGAGAGTGCAACAGGACAGATCTGTAAGAACATATTATAACATGATGTAAGAGATGAGATGTTTATTTTTGCTGTCTGAGATAAATGTGGCAGGAAGGAATATTATGAAAAAACATTTTCCAGCAGCAGATGCTGGCACATGAGCCAAGGATAGGGCCTGAGGGCACATCTGGCCAGATGCTGCTAATGCCTATGCTGGGGAGAGCAGGGCTGGGACATAGCACAGTGCTGCTGCTTCTTGCTCACAGGGAGCCCTGGGCTTCTCATTTTCTTTTGGGCCAAATGAAATGTTCTGGTCAATCAAAATCCGCTTTTATTTCGTTTGTAACTTCTTTTGCTGACCTTAGTCTAGCAACAATAGTATGCTGCTGAATGTTTTGTGGGTGTAGCTGGGTCTGATGCTGCAACTCCTGCAGTCCCTTAACCTGAGGAAGAGCAGAACTGTATCTACTCTCAAAGTGTTTTCATGGCAGCCAGGAACCTTTGCTTCCTGGGAGTGGTTAGCCTTCCATGGAGGAAGGCTAACTGCTCCAACTCATCGTTCTGACAGCATGGAAGCACTCAGCCAGGCCTGGCATCTCAGGCAGTGTTTAGTGCCCAGCCTTTCTGGATCTCCTGGGGGTGAGACACCTCATTTTCACCCACTTGGAAGGTAAAATGACAGCTGTAGATGAGCTTTATTTGTTCTATCCAGACAACATGTCTGTATTCATGAAACGCCTTCATTTGTATCCTTGGCTCCTGGCACTAGGAGCAGTAACGTGTCCTTTAAAACGATGGTAATCCCAAGCTAACCAAGCAAAGTCCCTACAGAAACAAAACTTGTTACTGCTTTGCCTTTGGCTTCACAAAAGATCTCTCATATTTCTTCTTCTAAAGTGTGTGGTGCTCCTGCACTGATGGGTTGAGGGGCAGGGTCCCAGGGCAGGTTGGTCTGCAGTGCTGGGCACAGAGATGCCTGGATCACAGTGCCTGGGGCAGCGTGAGACAGGACCCAGCTGGTGAGAGACGCTTTAGAAATCCTCTGTGGTGATGGTAGAAGAACAGAACGGAGAGTTATTCTGGCTGTTCAGTACATTGCAAGATGCAGACAAACCTTTGGTGATGAGCAGAGACTGGTGTCTACGAGAGGGAGAATTATTCTCCTCTGCATTCCTCTGGCAGATGCCAAGCTCAGGTCAGCAGCAAAACCTCTGTGAACACAGCTCGCCTTCCTCTGAAGTGCCCAGCAGTTGATAGAAAGCAGTAGGCAGGCGAAGATTTCTGCCTCTGCCTGCCAAAATGCCCCTGGCCCTGGCTCAAGGTGTGTCGAAGTTACTGCTGTTCTGCGTGCTGCCGGGGTTAGTGCTTGTGAAACACCAGCTCTGCACGTTGGGCGATGCCTGGCCACCTGCATACCTGGTAGGAGGCTGGGCCCGCTGGCATGGCAAGCAGGGCAGCCCCCCAAGACCAAGTGGGGTGCCTGGGCTGTAGGTGTCCCGATTCTCACAGTGGCACAGCGGGCTTCGTCTGGCTGCGCGGCGCCGAACGGTCTGAGCCTGGCTGGCCCGCGGGAGAGGGCGCTGCGGGCCTGCACTGCGCAGCCTGGCTGCAGACAATACACCGGGCAAAGCAGACAATAACAGGCAGGAACCAGGCAGCAGGGGATTTCATTCCTTTGGAGGGGGAAAATGGTGCTGAAACTTTACGTGACACAGCCCAAAGAGAGGAGGGAACTGGTCATTGGTGTTCACTTGTGAGAAACAAGGAGCCTGTGAATTACCAGATTATATTTAGTGCAGAGGTCTCTTTGCCTTGAAGGGTGGTTTTGGTGGATTAATGTGCTGCTGCTCACCAGAAAGGATGGTAGGTTTTATTTCATATAATGAGATGGTTTTTTCCCCTTCTCATCCTATTTTGGTTGTATCTGCAAAATCTGCAGTCCCGAAGGTTGTCAGTAAGAAGGGACACTAGAAATAGTCCAAATCTACATGGGAAAAGGTGTATCATGTCACAGGCATTTGTTCTCTTTCCATTTCCATGGAAACACACTAGCATACATGTTGGAGGTGTCAGGCAGAACAGCCTGGCCCTCCAGCCTGGCAGGATCTAGTGGAGTCTCTGCAGAAGGAGCTGCTGGCAGCAGCATACAGAAATGTGGCTTGGTCTCGTCAGGTTTGGACAGGCCGAGTAACCTGGTCCTTTAGAAAAACACTGCTTGATAGATCGCATCGGAAACAACAGCTGGGACAAACGTTTGACTCCCAACTTTCCCCTTCCCATCCTACCCTTCCACATCCCATTGCCCCATCCAGTCCCGCTGAGAAAACAGTGTACACCACAGGCTACAATTTTTAATTTCCTGGGGGAAGGAAGGGGTGGAGGGCCCATCTTATGGCAGCTGACAGGCTTTTTTTGTTCTGCATCAGTCCTTTTATTAACCCCCTGCTAGATCATTCACTCTCTCTGCTTAGCTGCCCCCGCTGCGTTAGTGATGAGAGTGTTTGTAACAGCAGGTCTGCCTTGGGAGATTACGGGGATCCCGTGGACAGGGAGCGGTGGGTTGGTCGGCGTGTGCGCACAGATTGCTAGCTGCAGCTTTGCCTCCATCTGCCCTCTCTGCTGGCCTCGATACCTTTTATTATCCCCGCAGCGACGGCGGTTGCGTGTCTGATCCCCCTGCAGCCACCCCGTGTCTCCCTGTTGGCGAATTTGGATGTCCCACCTGTGAAGGCGGTGGTGGGCAGGCTGCTGGGACTCTGACGGGAGGCGGTGCGTTGCAAACGGGCAGGGAGAAGGTTAAGGCAAGACCATCATCTGCTATCCCACGCTCTCCACCATCCTTCAGCATCACCTAGACCATTTTATTTATCGCACATCTTAGGCAAAAGCAAACGTTTCCACTCAGTAGTTTTGTCCATTTCCCCTCCTGTATTTAGGGCCTCAGTTGCATAACGTTTGTCTCAGACATGGGACTGAAGGATTCATGGGAGCAATCTAGATCTCTCTAGGCAGTTGTTTCCTTTTCCTTTTGGATCAGACTGCTGTTGGTGGTTGATTATTCAAACAAATTAATTTGGGATGCACACACAAGTTCTAATTAGCTGCAATTATTCACTTATTTCCTCCCAGCTTCCCTCCCACATCACTAGAAATTCAAAAATATCACCCTAACACAGTGTGCCCTGTAATAATTATCCCCCAGGCCAATCCTGAACCTCTCTCTCTATGATCAATACCTTAATCTGTCAGCCACGATTAATTAAATGGAATCCCACTTTCGGGGCTTTGATTCGTATCACCCCAGAACAGCTTACTGCTTATTATAATCCAGACATGATTCTAATACTGTCCTCAAGTGAAAGGGAGGGGCAGACTGGTGCATCAACTGGTACATCATTAAAAAGCCAAGCGATACAGGGACTCTCACTGTAAGGAAAGTGATAAGTAGGTTGGACTGTATTCTCCTCTAGAGCCTGGCTGCTTCATGTGGGAAAATAACGCTGCTGAAATAAAAAATGGGAGCAAGGTATTGCTCTGTGTGAGGAAGGAAAGCAGTGTTAGGCCCAGTGTTGTCTGCACCCTCTGTGTGAGCGTGTTCTGTTCTAGAGTGGCTTCTTTTTTTGGCCAGTGGTTGCAATTTTGGAATTTGATACCATTCTGAACAGGAATTCAATATCCAAAGGCTGTTCTCAGCTTCCTGCGTCTGGTCTGTGGTGGTCCAAGCCAGAACTTCAGAGATGCTGTAACAAATCTCTTAAAAACAACAAAATGATTTTACTTGAGATTCTTCTGATGCTTTTAATAACCCTCCATTCTACACACGGAATGGTAAAAACGAAGTGGGGTGTTAGGCCAAGCCATGCATTGGCAAAGCAGGGGCTGGATCCAAGATTCATGGCTCCCTCTCCTCTTTGCTGTCTTCCTCAGGAGGAGGAAGGTCAGATCTAAAAGGGGTGATTTGAATCTGTTCCAGGTCTTAAACCTGAGAGCCCATACCCTTTTTACTGATGCTGACCATGTGTCTCAGCCAGACAGCATCCCCTCCTAGGTTTTCTGCCTTCATATTCTTTTTTAACTCTGATTCATAGTCAGGCTCTCTCTTTCCCGGATGCCTGTCCTTTGCACCTTCACCCTCAGGACTTCAAAGGCCTCAGATCCAAGATCTAGGAGTCTGAGGGCAGCTGCTGTTATCCACAAAGGGCAGGCAGCCCAGCAAATCTTCAAGCAATAAGAGACAATAATTTCCAACTTCAAGCCACCTGGAATAAAATGAAGCTGTTGATGTTGCAGAGTCATGACCCCAGGACTGGAAACAGCAAATCTAACTATGCTTGAGCTCTCCAGCAGTCCTCAGTGTCCAATTTCATCAGTACAACTATCTGGGGGTTTCCAGGACGTCTTCCAAATGATAAATGTGTTTTGTTTTCTGCCCTTGGAGGACGAATGACTTTAGAGCCATAATCAAAGGGGAATAGGCAAGCCACGTAGGTCAGCTCAGGATTTGTGCTGTGTGTGTTAGAGGAGAGTGCAGTGTTTGTCCAGCACAAGCAGGAGCTTGTTCCCAGTGCTGGAAATGTTACCCTTGGCCTTCCTGGCAAAATCTACACCTCAGTGGTACATAACGGAGGGAGGAAGCAGCAGGTATGTAAAACCTTCCACTCTGCCTGTGCCCATATTCAGTGGGGGCCGGAGCCCAGAACCGCAGTCGTGTTGCTTGAGGGAGCTGCAGAGCTGACCGCAGCCCGGAGAGGCATGCTCCGCATAGCTGCTGAATTTGAAAGTTCATTCCAGTTCAGTGAGGCAAGTGGTGCTGTCACGCTTGCTGTCCGCACAAGGTTCTAGTATTCGAGCTGCACCAGCGTGCCAGTTTGCGTCCAGAAATGGTTAAAGCTGGAACGTTTGCTAGGCAGATTTCGTAGGTTTGATAGGACTTTCAATTAGGGAAGAGAAATGATGGTGCACAGTGTGCTGGTCACCTCATTGACAGAGTTCACTGAGAATTTCACAGTGGCTTTGCAGAGAGGAAAAACCAAGATGCAAAACTTGCAAAATAAATAATTGGTTGGAATTTTGCTGCCTGGCCATTTCCAAAAGCCAGTTCTCCCCTTTTGCTGAGGATAAGATTGATACCCAGGCTGTTACTTTATCTGCACTTTAAGCTTCAGCTTGTAAATATCAAAATGTCTGTGATCAGAGTGATTTTAGGTACATGTAAGCCAAAAATGTCTATTTTTCTGCTCCCCACCTAAGAAAATTAAGCAGTGGGGGTTGTAATAGAGCGATAAAACACAGTGCCTTTATGGGTGAAAACTGTTAGCCTTAGTTTCATTGCAAGACAGAGGAACAAAGGCTGCTTTACTTTCATTAGCCACTTGAGAAGTACAGACCCCCTCCCCACAATCACGAGGTGAAAGGCTCTGCTGGTGAGGCTTTATTGCCAGTAGAAAATAAAAATTACACAGAAAGTATAGACGAGAAAATTCCTATCTCTGCGTTTGAGTGCTGTGCTGGGTATGACATCACTGTTAGCCAATCAGCAAGCTCCCTTTGTGTCTGGCTTTCTAATAAAAGCCACTTCATCAGAGCAATTTGCAGTAATAATTTATTCACCTTCTAGGAATGACACCACCTGACTCTCTTAACAGCCAGAGAGAGCGAGCGTGCAAAGGTCTCAAGCCCTGGACGCTGTGGCTGTGCCCTGAACGAGTGCATCTCCAGTCCGACACTGACTTGATGAGAGTTGCATTCAACTTGCAGATAATATAAGTGATCACTTGTGTTAATTAATTACCCTATGGTTGAGCACCCCTAAAGGTGCTCAGCGCTGCAAGCACCCAGAGCAGAAGGTGGTCCCTGGGACAGCAGGAAAATGGGCTCTGGTAGCAAGTGTGGCACTGGGTCCACATAACCGGGCTCAGCAATCCTGAGCAGGGTGTGATGGGTTCCCCTTGCTCCACAGGGCTGTCCAGGGACAAGGTGCTGCTTTGAATGGAAACTGGGAAGAATTTGGCCGCTTTGAATTCGAGGTTTTCCTGAATGAGGGGCAGGGAACCCTGCACTGGCGGCACAGACACAGACTGAGGCACCAAAGTGTTGTGTGCAGCTGAGTTGCCTGATGCTAAGCAGGGAAGGGTCTGAACATGCAGGAATGTCTTGGGTATGGCCTCTGGCAGTTCTGACACTCAGTTAAACTCTGAGAAACCTTTCCAGGCTGTGATATCTGAAAGCTCTTCTGTGATATCAAGCATGGCATCCAGTCTCACGTGCAATGAGTGATAGCTCTGCAAACACACGTGCAGAGTTCAGGAACCCAGCACAGAGATGCTGAGGATTGAGGACAGACCACACTAAAAAGAGAAGCAGAGTCTGTAGGATCTCTCCCTGAATCACAAGAAAATGTTGCTTAGAGCAAGGTCCTGCAGTACTCTGGGGCTGAGTAAGCCAGTTGTGCATGAGACGTGGGGGCTGCTTGTCCTGTGTCTCTCTAGGAGGAACTTCACTATGTCGGTATATTGTGCAGGAGGCTCTTTCAGAGCTGTGCTGTGTAACTGCTTGTGAAGAACATGTAGAATGAATATGCTGTATTTGCAGGTGTAAATTCCCCTAATCAGGGTCTGCACAGACAATGCTGGGTTTGAAAGTAGAGCACAGAGGCACTGAACAGAGACCAAGACATGAAGACAACCAAAATAAGAGATCACTTTCACCCTGAATAATTTGTTTTGTTTTACAGTGAAAGAAAGCAGCGGAGCTGGGAACAGCAAGCAGATGTCCTGAGTCAGCCCAAGGAACTCCAGACAGACACACCAATATAACCATCAGCACACTGAAACAGGTAATGGAGATCTCAATTGAAAATGCAGCTGGGTTAAAAAAAAACTGGAGTTGTTAGGTGGCAGAGGGAAGCAGATATTCTCACAGTGTGCAGGCAGCAGCCCTCCTCTCTGGCTGAGTTGTCAGCATTGCTGCCTCAGGGTCACCAGGGTGTCTACACAGCCTTTGGAGATTTTGAAATTAAAAACCAAAAATACAAATAATTCAACCAGTGGAGTTAATTTGCTCTGTAAATCCTTCTGCAAGTGCATTCTGGTAGGCTTTCTGTCAGGGGGTTCTCCAGTACTTTACCGTTGCCTCGTGTGCCGCATTGATCCTGGAGAGCAGGACAGCTCCAGGTGATGAATAACCTCCCTCTCCGCCGTTCCTTAATGAAGTGTTTAGCCAGCAGTCCATACTGTGCTGATGGGGTCCATTACGATTCAGCTTGGAGGAGCTGCTTGAGGAGGTACAACCTCGTTAGCTTCTTAGAAGGCTACCAAAGACCAGATCCTGTGCCGGTGTGGCTGTTGGAGTGGTGGGGAGTACGAGGAGCCACAAGCAGTGTAAATGAGGGTTGGAGGCGAATATGTAGTTCCAAGTAAATCTACTCTAGATATGCTCTACTTGGATGTATCACCCTCTGTGTGACAGCAAGCCTGAGGGGCCCTAAATGTCTTCAGTAAGAGTGGGAGGCGTGTGACTACAGGGACTTTGGACACTGGAGGTCCACTTCCAACTGCAAGGCCGGCCCTGGCCCGTGCTCCCATACTGTACAGCAGCACTAGGGACTTTGGGAAGTGTTTTACTGTTTGGATTTCGCCCATTTATTTGGTTGAGTTGCACTCATCCTGTCTAAAACAATGAATTGGGCTGGAGGAGCAAAGCAGAGGTAACTGGGGAGAGAGGAGGGCTGTGGTACTGCACCCAGCTTGTGTCTGTAGGACCCTTTTAAGTGTTGTTTATTGATTTACTTCGAAACTACATCCTTGGCCTCAAATGAGTACAATCAAAGGTGACAGAACTCCAGAGCAGAAGAGTGTATAACGTATTTTCTAAGAATTGCTTGTCATATCTGAAGGGAAAATGGAAGGGTAACATAGACACACACAAAGCCTGGGGATAACGGCTATTACAGTGCAGAGACAGCGGTCTCAGAGTCCAGAGTGATCTGATGAAGTCTTGTGGCTGAGATTTGGAGAAACCTGTGCTTTGCAGACTTGATTCTCTTTGTAAATGAAGCTGTGTAAAAAAAATCTACAAATTTCTGGGGCAGGTGAGCAGGCAGTCTGGAGAGACCAGGCCACCTTGTCCTGACTTAACTCTGCATTTTGTGGAGCCTGGCTTTCAGAAAACCTCTGCTACTCGCCCCCTGGAACCAGCTCACTTAACTTTGCCTATGGGGTTTGTGTCAGAAAGAGATGGTAATGCTACTCACCCCATCGTGCCACTGTCAGCCACCAAGGGACGTTTTCTGAGAAGTTTGCATTTACTGGCTTGCAAGGCTGGTAGGGAGGCAATCACTTTTTGGCATGGTTAATTTATGAATCAAGGCCATGTAATATCTTGCTTCCATCAGGGTGTGTGTACCTTAATCCTGAAAGCAGTTTGCCTTTGTCATGCACACAGAAACAGAATAATGTCTAGACCACTTACTTAAGGGTTAAGGACCTTACCTGCTCTTCTCTATTGACTTGGCGAGGTATTTCCAGATGGTAAGACATCTGACTCATTATTATCCTCAGTTTAGGCAGCAGCAAAGTTGCTTGAACCTGGTTTAAGTGCCAGAATAGGTCCTCTTACTACAGCCCTTTTGTTCTTGTGACTGTTGTCCCACTGATCTATTTCAGCCCCTCTGTCCTCTCGCTCTGCCTGGGGCTTCCTGGACTTGCTAGGAACGGCTAGAAACGGATCTTTTATTCGGAATCTCTTTGCTCTCTGGAGCTCTTAGGGTGACTGCCGAACACCTGCAAAAACCCACGTCCCTCTGTAAATCGCATGAATCTCTTCCTGACAAATGGGAGGCCATTGCCAGTGACAAGTTAACCTGGACATTCTCTGCATGCTGCCTTATGCTTTCCAGCCAGCACTCTCAGGTAAATGGGCAATTTCGAAATGCAGCGTCTGGCCAGCTGGCTGTGTAATCTAGGGTCAAGTGTGACTTTTAGGATCCCACTGCTCCTGCCCCTGCACATCACAAACACGAGCTGTGTCTCTTCCAGTGCCTGGGTAGCAGCTGAGTAATGCTGGGTAGGCTCAGTTTCCCAGCACAACTCCCGCCAGCTACAGCTGTGTGGCTGTCTTTTCCAGTCTATGGCTACTGACAAGGTGTTTTGCCCTCCCTTTGGCTTTGGTGGTGACCTCGTAGCAGTCCCTGGGGGGGGGCTTCACTGCCCCTTCTTGCAATATAGCTGCCAGAAACTGAAATGAGAATACAGCCCCTAACTGCTAGAAGGTTTCCCTTCTCCGCAGGGAAGCCCTGCCCTCCAGATGAGGTCTCTGCAGCTGCAAGAGAAAAATCTGGGCCCACGCTTGCAGGCAGCTGCAGGGAAACTGAGGCAGAAATTCACCCTCGGAGAGCTGGGACTCAGCAGCTTACCGAGCCCTTTCTAGGTTTCTTATCAGTAGCTGGTGTGACACATTTGCCCCCAAAGAACAGATCAGCTGGTGTGTTTTTTGGGTATGTTTATTCCCCTCTGCTCACAGAGTAGGACAGGTTTGCCCCCTCAGTGATGTATCTAAGGCTGTGCCTGTCCTACTTGACAATCTTCAGGTACTGACAGCTACTTCACCTGCTCCATCCTTGGCTATTCGCCCAGCCCTCCTCTTTTCCTCTTCTGCATTCCCTCTCTGGGTGACCTTATTTACAAATTTTGCATATATAATCTCCTGCTGATGACTCACAGAGTGAACGCTTTCCTCCTAGCCTGTCCTGCGCTGTCCAAATTAATTTGCGGTCTGTCTTTCTAACAGTGCTTCGTGGACACCCGCCTACTGGCTTCAGCTCAACACAATCAAAGTGGAGTTTTAAATTTTCTTGTGCTTGCTCTTCCCTGCTGCCTTTCTTGATGTCTCTTTCTTACCATCTGCTCAACCCCTTGGTCCTCTTTGACTTGAACTCTTTCTAAACACCCATATCTGGGCCCTGCCGAGAACTAGCCAGTTCTTCCTGAAGTATATCTCTAAGATCCAACTCCTCCCTGTCTACCTGTCTGAAATCCCTTTGGGATGCCCAGGTTTTCTGAGCAGTCAGATTTCTGCCACACTTATCAGCTCTGTGCAGACTACCACACACGCTCGTCACTGGGATTTTCACTGGGAACCTCTGTCAGTGCAATGTTAAAGGGTCCTGCAGAGCGTGTCTCCCTGATCCTGTAATCATCTTCCTCACATGAACTGTAAAGGGGATGTGTCTTCTGCAGATGGCCTGTTCTGGCCCTGCTCTGTCTAACCATCTCGTAAAAATTTTCCACTGCAGAGATACTGAGTCCTGCCTGTCTACCAGCCGTGCCAGTTCCACATGCCACTGAATGTTTCGCCTGGGTTACTCCCTCTGCAGCAGAGGAGCAATGTGTAAACACTAACAAAGCATTTTCTCCTTCTTCCAGATCTCTCCTAAAAACTACTGTGCTGCACTGCCTACTGGCAGCAATGTACTTGACACCTGCAACTGCTACCCAGCATCTCCCTTTATGCCTGCTAGTGCTCCTTTGTCTGCCTGCAGTGTCTTTGTGGCCTCTAAGTGTGTCCTTGGGATGTACGTACGCTTCTGAGCGTGGGACTGTCCTTCTGCAGCATTCTCGCAGCGTGCTCAGCAAAATGAGACCATTATACAGCCTATAATGAGGAAAGTGTAATCATTTGGAAGCCTAAATTATTAACTCTGGTCATTTTGGTTTCTGGGAGCAGTGATCACGAGGTTGGTTTTAGGGCTTGCAAATCTGTATAAGCTTCCGTTTCCCAGGCGCATTGCTGCTATGTTGCCTCTGTCAAATGTGGCAGCTTTGGCTCTCCTCACACAAATATCTGGGCATGTAAATGACCTAAGACAGATACACTGTCATTTTCTCATGCTGTGATTTTACTTACACCCCCCTGTGGTACACGACAATAAAATTACCCCTCTTGTTTCTTTCCCACAGACAATCTCGCAGGCCTGACAGTTGGCATCACGTGCTCAATCCTCCATCAATTGCTTTTGGGACCTCAGGGGTGATTTGGGAAGGATCTATTGTGCTGTAATTCACCTACCTCTGTCTGCCTTTAGGAGAAGGATTCTGGTTTCCATGCTGTTTCCTCTTGTGCCTGCATAGCTCTGATCGCAATTTGACTCCTCGGGCCTTCAGAACTACTGCAACTTTGTAAGGTTTGCTCATAATCCTAGTGACATGTTGTTTCCTGGCAAGCTCCGGACTTCACTTACTCCCAACTCGTGATTAATGGCTGTTTCTGATGGACCCTGTGATTCTGCTGTTGCCACAGACTTCCTGTTTCTTATCTGGATTTAAGTGCTATTTGGGTCTCATGCTCCTCATGTTCTCTATCGCTATTGTCTGACCTTCCACATTTTCACTTTAAAATAGGGAAGATTTCAATCTTGAATCCACTTCTCTCTCATTTTTGTCCCTGCTGACCCTTCTGCACAACATACAACCAGTCTTGTGCCAGTAACTCGGGTGGAGAGCCCGCAAGAGCCTGCTGCGCTCACCAGCATTTGTTAACAAGGTTCCTGTCTTGAAAACACAAGCGACAGAGCTCTGACATGCCAGCAAGCTCCATGTCAAATAAAAACCTTATGCTTTCTCATCTTCATCCCCAAAGCCCTTATACATACATTGAAATTAATACATACGCTGACTTTATACGTACACTCTCAGGGCTGAGTTTGAACCGGTCAAGCCAGGATCCGAATTGCTTCCAGGCAGGAAGCTTTTTAATCAAATGTTTCTCTTCTTCCCACTTATTATGCAGTGTGTGCTTCTGACACCAGGGGAAACAGGAGCAGGGTATCAGAGCTGGCTGCCAGCTGCAACCCAACACCATGTTCCTCTTCCCAGGGAAGACCCTAATGGTGGGATGCCCCCTGCTCCTGAGCAATGCCAGTGGGGCTTAGAACTGCTCCAGGAATTCCTGTCTATAGGAAAACCATGCATTGTGCAAGTGATGTGGTTGGAGAGTGGTTGTGGATAGCGGTTAACAGAGCTTTGCAGTATGTTTTGTAGATATGTTAGTTCAGCCTTGAGGAGGGATTTTCAGGAAAAAAAAGATAAGCAAGGAGGAAGACAGTGCATCGGCAGTGATTTGAGTGGGTGACTTCTGTAGAGACAGACTTTTTTCAGTAGGCTCAGCTTCACTGTGCAGGGGCTGCATCTGCATCAGGTGATTTTTAGAGGCCTGAAAGGCTTTCTCACCACAGGATGCAGCTCTCCCCTTGCATTGCTTGCCCCAGAGAAGTGATCGTTCAAGTTTATTTTCCCACCTGGGTGTACAGAGCCCGTGTGAATGCTGGAGCTCGGTGTTCCACCTCCTTCCTGCATGTCCTGCTCTCTGGCAGTGAGGGAAAAGCGCTGAGGGAGGAGTAGACCAAGCTTGCCCTAGAGCAGTAACTCGGTAAGATTGCTGTCAGCAGCTCTCGGACTGAGAGCTGCAGCCAGTTATGTTGGTGTGTAAAAGGAGCGATTACCTGTGCTGTGACTTTGGAACCAGAGCATCCAGCTGGGGTCTTTATTCAGGAGCAAACTGACAGACCTTTCCAGGGAGCTCTTGAACTCTCTTCATCCATCCCAGGTCTGGCAGAGGGATCTAAACCCACTCTGCCAGCAGGTATCGCCTGCATGCAGAAGAAATGAAGCAAAGTTCATCTTGCTCTTAACTTGGTATTCTGCCTCCAGATTCACGAAGGAAATGACTTCAATTTTTCTGTAATATTTTTTGTATTTTATAATATCAGTAGTGACTTCCTGGTCAGACATTTCAGGAAATTTAATGACCAACTGTGAGAAGGGACCTTGGCTTCACCTTCTATCTTCCAGGCTTGTACACGCTGCCAGACTCATTACTGGCACGTGCAGCAGCACTGATATTACCTGGGGGTTAGCAAGGTAAAGTTTTCCTAGATACTTCTCCTTCCTGAATTCTGGGCAAATAAAGTTCACAAATCTCTATTTGTACAAGCAGAAAATGTCATTATTCTGTTCAATTATAATCTAAACTTAAAAATTAATTGAGGCAGCTTTAAATGAAGCAGGTTTTGGTTGAGTAAATATTTTTCATTTTGGAGCCTAATTTATTCACTTAATAATCTAAAGTAATAATAATATCTGTTCCATTAGGAGTTGTCGCTGGCTTAAGAGGATTTTACTCCCATTTTATGGTTTGGTTCAAAGAAAATTTATTCTTGCAAAAGGTTTAATGATTCTTAGCTAGCGCTGCCTTCCTAGCTGTAGTTGGACTGTAATAAAAAAACCTTTGGCTTTTGTTAGACTTGCACATTCTTGGCTGCCAATAATGATTAATCTTTCCCCCTACAAGATCATCTTATTACTTGGGTTTGACTTAGGAGCTGCCATTCCCTCTGGAGCTTGGTAAGGGCTTTCTCTCAGAGCAGTTCTGATGCAGCGCAGGTGTGACCTGCAGTGCCTCCCTTTGTGGTCTGTCTTTGCCTCTTAATTGCTGATCTGCAGCACTCTGCTTTCTAAGCTCCTCTGCACAGGAATGCTATTTTGGGGAATGATGGAGAATTAATTACAAGAGGAATTCCTGAATACTTCCATACACGGAAGGGCCCTCAGCATCCCTGGCTGCTCAGCAGGGAGGATTGTCTAGACAGACCACTCAGTGCGGAGATGTGGAGGGTGGAGAGCAGGCTCCCACTCCTTCCTGACCCTGGGCACGCCGCAGAGGGCACTGACCCCCACCCAAATAAACAGGCAGTGATCTACGCCACTGCCGCCTCTCTGCTGTGCTTAGAAGCCCTTTCCCGCAGGGCAGCATCCCCACAGCTCTGAGTGGGACAGATCGTATCCCAGCCATCCTGGTCCAGACTCTCCTGCTCGTCCTGTCGGGGCATTTCTGTGTCGATCCCTGCCTGATCTGCAGGGAGGGATAGGAATGCACCCCGAAGGTGTGGGAGGAGGCCAAGAGGATAGGGCTGGTCTAGGTAGATGTCTGTGAAAGCATTACAGCGGATGATTTTGGGGCATCGCCAAACATATGGGACCGGAGCTTCATGTTGAGAAGATTTTGTGTTTTAATTCATGGCCATCTTGGCAGTGTTTTAATGATTTGTAGTAATGAAGACTGTGGGAACAGGAAGGGAATAGGTCCTTAACCGATTTGAGAGAGATCTTTGCCATTAACAGGACACACCGGCTTTCTGATCAGCTTGTCACATTAAGCATTAGTGAATTTGTGGTAGATGAATTTGCTGTACTGTCTCTCTGCCTTTGCTTGGGGGTTCTTTTGGGCGAGGTGATCACAGTAGAGATGTTGCATAAAATAATCTCTTCCCCCCTGCCTGTGCACTGAAAGGCGGCTGATTCTAGGGCAGAACCGGCAGCTCATTGTATGAAGAGAAGTGATCTTCAGTGCCAACAATTAAATCTGAAGTGGAAGCTGCATGAGACATTTGGGCTAGCGTCTGGAGTTCCTTTCAGAAAGCCTTTGCAAACAAACACGAGTGGCCAGGGCTGCTGTTCTACATCCATCAGAGCCCCGCTGCGTACCAGGAAAAGACTCCTTTTGGACAATGGTTGTCAGCAGTGAGACCTGCAGAACTGGTGCTAACACAGCCTCACTCCCAGTGTAGACAAAGACAAACAGTGTTCAGCGTCATTTCAGAAACCAAGGTTAAGTGTTGGGCTGGTCCAAGTGGGTTTTATGAGCAGCCTTAACATAACGAGCCCATATGGGTGCAAGGGGGGAAGCATGATTGCTTTTTTGAAGGGAGGATTGCTTCATTTTCCAGTTTCTAAAGGCTGGATAAATCATAGCCTGAACACTCAAAAACAGAAGCCCTAATGACTTTACTTACACTGGCCCATCTCGCAGTGAAATAATGGGTGTGGAGGGGAGAAGGCACTGCTAGGAGAGACACAGCTGGACTCTGGTGCACACTGAGTCACCAGAAGGAAGCCAAAAGATTCTAGCATGAATTTCCAACCCTGTCTGCCTGCCTCCTCAGTAGGTTTCTTGACGCTTAGGGAGCACTGGGGTATCCCTGCCCTGGAGTGTTGGTGCTCCTCTGAAAGGACTTGAATCTGAAGGCGCTTTGTCACTGGAACTGAGCCATGTAGAGGTCAAGCAAAACTATTTGCAAAACTCTGATCAAATTCAGCAGTCATTTCTGACTTCTTTAAAGAACAAAATGGTTCAAGTTTTCATTTTGAAGAGCTGTTTTGTTCAGAAATTTAGCTGGATGATTTTTTTTAACTACACAAAATCTGAAACCAAACCAAAACAAAACAAAAAAAATCTTTTGGATTGGCCAGTCTATGTGGTTAGCTCTGAAAAAATGCTCTTAGATTTGAGTTTTTTTGCTTCAGCAAATGAACCTGACAGTCTTTTCTTATGGGTTGGCCTGATAATGTCTGTTTTCCTCTTTTTTTTTCCTTGTAGTTCAGTCTTTGAGACCCCTCCATCCTCATCCTGATAGGAAGGGGACACAGAGGGGCCCTGGAAGGCTGACTGGGTGGCGAGTGAAGGCAGGACTGGCTCTGAGAGTGGGCTCCTTCTGGTGATACGGTTGAGAGAAAATGCCTGTGAACATCACTTACCCCTTGCTGATGGAGCAATGCTGTTTCCTTGCCTCTCTCTGCCTGCCCTTCAACACCAAATGGGTGAGTTTGCCCACTTTCCTTTTTTTTTTTTTTAAATTGTTGTACCTGTATTCCTTTCCAACCACTGGGTCAGGGTTGCCATATCATGTGTAGGGAGTATGTTTTCACTGTCCTTGCTGATCCAGCTGTCTGTCCATCCTCATGTACCCTCTGTGGTGCTATTTCTAGGCTCAGAGCACTTATCACCTTCCTTGAGTGAAGGCCATATTTTCTCACATCCTGCTCAGCCATTCAAGTAATAAACCTTTTCTACTGTGAGTTGGTCTGCAAGTATGAAGGGGACTGAAAAAGGGTGTGTTTTGCTTTTAACCCTTCTATTTCTTCCACCAAAGCCTTTCATGCCCTGCGTTCAGCCCCTAGACTGGCGTGGGCAGTCACGCTGTATCAGCAGCCCGCGGTTGTCCTGGGGGAAGGTGGTAGCTGGGGTGACGGGTGTTTCAGCCAAGCTCGCTGGGCTGTACTGATGCACTGCCGTATGCACAGGCACTTCAAAGAGATTTCCATGGACAGGAAGCAGGGCAGATTAGAGGCACACTGAGGCTTTTATTTTATGCCAGGACTTCAAAATGTTTTCACTGGTATTTCTGAGGCCCTGTTTTTAACCACTCTTAATACATGTGTATAAAATAGCGGGAGGCCAGCCTCTGTGAACCACACACTGTGTCTTCATGGGATGAGAGTCACAAGACTCTTCACAGGCATTGGAGAGCCAAGGGGCTCCAGGGGAGGTTCAGGACCAGCTCCTTCAGGTCTGCTTGCTCTAGCAGTGGGGAGTCAGCTCACGCAGCAGCCCCAGCCCAGCCTCACCACCCCAGGCACTGCTCTGGAGCCTGAGGTTGGTGCTGACATGGCTGCACTGCTTTGCGCCGTAGGGACATGCCACCTCCCTTGGAGCGTGCTCAGGGAGGCAGCGCTGCGGTAGCCAGAGGTCCTAGCAAGCTGAGGGAATGGGTGGTGCTGTGATTTTGCTGCCTCTACTTTTCCCTCATACGTTTGCACCCTTTCCAGACATGCATCAGCTCCACTCCCACAGGAGCACTGGGAAGAACATGCTCCAGCTGCTGTTCCTCCATGGTTTCTCCCCAGCAATGTAAACAGTTTACAAGGGACTTTGTAAACAGCAGATTTGTTTAGGATCTTGTCTGCATTCCCGCCTCAGCATTTCCTTATTCAGCAGCACAGGGGGAATAGTGACCTACTGAGTGTAGGTCTGTGGCTTGTGTTGTTGGAGAGGAAGATGGTGATGACCAAGAGGAAAGAGTTGTGTACACTCCCGTGTCCCCTGTGAGCCTGGTGGATTTGGGGGATCACAGCAGGGTCACACGCACACACCGTGGCTGCATGGAAATGTTTCTGCCTCCAGCAGAGACAAAGTTGGCATGGGAAGCAGCTGTGGCTGAGCCCTTTGCAGAATGCGGTTGCATGAGAGAACTGAGCGTACGTGAACAGAGAGCTTGCTTACACAGTGCCTGTGGCACTGGGAGACAGATGAGAAATCTTCAAAGATTAGAGCTTCATTTCAGAAGAGCACTGCCTGTTTGAGAAGTCTCAGAAAATCATTGACTCCCTGGGAAGCTGATTGTCCACCCTGGGAAAGGAAACTCAACTCAGCCAGGGGAATAAAATCTGAAGATGTCTGTTCTGCCTTCAGAGCTCCTCACACAGGGATTCTCTGCTCATCGGCAGGAGGTCAGCTTCCCCCCACCATCCCTTGACCTTTGTAAAGGAGCAGAGAAGGGAGAGGGTGATTCCTATCTAAGTTTCTGCAACTGCCACAGAAGCTTTGTTAAGCTTGAGCTGTACGTAACTCCCAGATAACCATTAAGCCTCAGGTGCACAACTAAGGACATGAACAGTCATGGGAGCAGATGAGGGGAGCTTGAAATAGAGGTTAATGTGGCAAAAATCTGTGACAGGCCCTTGAGCCACTACCTCTGTTGCACTCCGCACCGACAGGAGGGATGACTGCAGGCTGGCCTGGCTGCCCTGTGCTGGGCTGTCAGGAACTGACAGCGGATCATTCTGCTGTTTACTTGCCCCTGTTCCCTGCCAGCCACAAGTTTGGGTCTTGAATTTAAACAACCTGAATAGAAAGGATGAGATCTCCAAATGACACCTCCAGTTCATTACCAGGGAAGTCTTGCATGCAGAAGACAAACAGCTCAACAAAGTCAAACACGGGGAAAAGTGATCTGACCCAATTTTCCACAGCATTGGCTTCCCAAGGTGGTGGCTGCTGGTTGCTGAATTGCTCTGTTAGCATGACCATGCAAGGAGCTGGTGACCCACTCCAGCCATGTCCACATGTTCACCATTATTAGGAAGAAAAGGCCAGCAAGTTCTTCCTGCTTCCCTGAGAGGCATGGATGTATGGCACAGACCCAGCCTGGCCTGGGAACAATCAGGAGGGATGAATTTTGGACGTCTCTGGATGTTTTAAATGCCACGTAAATACCCTGTTTTCCTTTGGGGGATGTGGATAGTTGAGTGTTGTCCAGCAGAATTCTGTTGACTTTCTGGTGAGCTTTAACTGTAAATATTTGAACAAAAAATTATCTCATCTTAACCCTAGCAAAATTTAATCCTTCTGTACATAGTGAAATCTGGCTTAAGTCACAAGTGAAAATGAGAGTGGTAGTTTCAGGTGATTCCCCAGTGGGTGTTGGTTCACATCAGCACAGAAACCAGTTTGTTGCCCATCATGGATGGCAGCTTGTTCATCAGGAAGGGCTGAAAGGGCAGTTGGGATTACTGGGCAGGATGGAGGAGGGTTGGCAGAGTTTAATATGGTCCTGAACAGGGTAACAGGAGGACTTCAGGTCACGATGGATGAGCCGAGACAGAAGGTGGAAAGCACAGGGCTGTCAGGAGAACTGCTAGTTCTCAAATCTTTCTGTTACATTGCGGGGTCTGGAGTTTGCCTGTAGGTTGGGACCAGTTTTCCTACAAACCCCAAAGCTCAAGCAGATTGTCAGCCCTGCTTTAGGTAAAGGCCCCTCTCCTTAGCTCGCTGACCTCCTTTCTTCTCTCTTGGGAGGACAGTGGATGTCATAGGAAGGGTTTGGTTCGCTCCTTTCTTCTCTTGGACTCTCATCTTTATCATGCAAAAGGATGGTGAAGGGGAGGCGAGAAGCTCTCCAGGAATCTGCCTTCCCTCCACCTCCTGTCTGGCTAATTCATTCCTGGAGAACACTACTGCAGCCTGGGATAGGGGTGCTGATGTCCCATAGGGGAAAGCCGAGCTGAGGGAAGAAAGAAGAAATCAAATTACTGAGGAGAGACTGAACAGATGTGTGGATGGAGGGAGATAGCAGCAATACCAAAGCAGAAATGAAAGAACAAAATGGCCTTGGGGGGACACGAGGCAGGTGGACATGAGGAGAGGGCTCCAGTGGCCCTAGAGGACCACTCTGGGCTGGTATGTGCTGGAGATTCAAATATTCCCAAGCATACCAAAACATGAAATGAGATCCTAATAAAAACATCTTTCTTAAGTAAGAAGTTGGAGTGGACTGGGGTTCCTCAGAGCTGGCAGCATTAGTGGTGCAGGAGGTGAGCAAGGAAAGGGATGACAGGTCAGGAGCGAGGAACAGAGCCTTGCACGCATGTCCTCCACTGCCCTGGGTGCTGCCTGGGCTCAGCTGATCTTTTGGTCATCTTGTTTTGGAAGGGAGGACAGCTGAGTTTGCTGTGGCCAGTTGGTAGCTTTGTGTCTCTGCCTGAGCTTGGCAGTATCACAAACCCAATCCTGATTGCCCTTCTGCTGTGGGAGTGAGAGAGGCCACGCCAGAGCACCCCATACAAACTGGTGTGAAGGGGAAGGATGTACGACCACACTCCAGTGTTTATTATCCTTTTTTATATAGGGATGGGAAAGAGGATGGGAAAGACTGAGGATCCGGCATTTTCCAAGCTGTGCTGCCCGCGTACCCAAGGCAGGCAGTGCTGCACTGGCAGAAGGTCCTCGTGTCTCAAACTGCAGAGGGAGCGCGCAAAGGTTCTCAGACTAACGCCAAGCGAGGCTGAAGAGAGCACTGGAAAACACGGCCTTTGGGTCAGAGCAGTGCCCCCGGCTGTGCGATACTGCTGTCGGGTGACAGCAATGGCACAGAGAACGCCTTGGTCCCAGCAACGCTTTCTGCCTTGCCTCTGAGAGCTGATTCTGCCAGTCCTGGTGCCGCAGGGTCATCGGCGAGGGAGCGTGTCTTGTGAGCGGCGCAGCGCCTCTGCACTGAGCCCTGCAGGTTTCGTCTCCAGGCCCTGTGACTTCGACGTGACAAGAGATTATGCAGGTAGAGCTGGGAGTGGGCTTGCAAGATGATGAGTGCTGTTGACTTAACAGGGGAGATGATTGTTAATAAACTGGGCGTGATGATACTTTGCAGAGGTGGGAAGGGCTGATGAAGGTAGAGCCACTCAAAAACCTGCGAGTACCTTGGGTGCTGTTATGCACACAGAGCGTTTCCAAGCAGCTTTGGTTCTCACTCCCAGCCTGCCCCGCGTGAGGGGCTGGGAGCTCCTCATGTGTGTGCAGGCGGGCTGGCGTCGGGGGCTCTGGCAAGCTGTAACAATTCCCATTTAGGTTTGACCTTTTGCTGGATATTAAAGCCTTGCTGTGGCTCAGTGAGATGAACGCTGCAGCAAACACAATTCCTCAAGATGAAATATCTCTCCAGTGGGTAATTCCAGCTTCATTTGAGGGTTGTTGTATTTTTTTTTTCTTTCCCACTGAATCATTTATTCCTGGTGTCAGGAAGGTGCAGAATGACTTTCCTCACTGGCTTTCAGAGCTTCATTGATTCTTCAACTCCCACTCCTGCAAATCTGCTGGAACAGCAGCCCTTTGCCTCTCCAATTTTCCCAGGAGGGGGATGGGGAAGGGGAGGTTCTCAGAACTGGGGAAGCTCTTCAGTGAACTCATTCACAATCTGTGGGAGATGCCATCATATTTTAAGCTCCATAGTCCAGAGGCAGTGTCTTTTGATTTGTAGGTTTTTCGCCTTAAATGCCTTCTCAGCACTGGTTTGTCTGCATGGGGAAGGGGGAAAAAGGACACATTAGAACTGCTGCTGAAAGCGACTTTTGTGACGGAAGGATGGGGAGTGGGGCATGATCCCAAGTCTTGGCTCACCCTGAACCCCATTCAGACCGTGACACAGGTCACCAAAGGCAGGGCAGGTCCCTGCAGGCAGGGACAGGATGCGTTACAGCAGCTCCCCCAGAGCAGGGAAATAATGGCAGATCAGTGGTAGAAAGGGGAGCAGTGAACAGGGTCATCTGCTACGGTCAGTGTGTTTGTGTTTATATACATGTGCAGCACCTAAGGGAATTCCTGAGATTGTACAGAGCACCGGAGACCTTTGGCCCTTTCTGCTTTCTGGTTCACTGTTGCAGTTTAGCTCCTTTGCTCACAATGAGTATGAATCTGGTCCCTTCAGCGAAGGAAAGCAATCTACTCCCAAAATATGCATAGTGAACAAATTCAATCATTGCGTGTCTGCCAGACAGGAGTGACTGAACCCAGGCTTCTGCCTGTCATCATCAATCTGTTTGCAGTCCTGTATCTGAGTTCACACTTTGTGCTCTCTGGTGCAGCTCCCTTCTCTGGGCTCCTGGGAGACAAGCAAATGCTCTTCCCATGTTGGGGGAGATGGAAGAAGAGGCAATAGAGTGATACCTGGAGAAAACAGGGTCCCAGAGCCCCGTAAGAACTCTGGAACCCAACACAAAAGGTACCACCACATCACTCTGTGATCCCTTCTGCGTACGGGAGCAGGCCTGAGCCACCTCTGCTTTGCACTCTGGTGCGGTGCTGAGGGAGGAGAGGGAGCCAAGTGGGTGTGAAATGCAGAGCACTGCTTGACCCCTCACCAGCAGAGGAGCAAATAGAGCAGGACAGCCGCCACATGGACTCTGGCCTTTCAGCAGGGCTGAATGGATGCCTTGTGTCCAGCAAAGCTTGTCGCCAGGCGCTTGCTACCAAGCTCCATAACTTTGATTTAAGGAGTTTCAAGCAGTCTGACCATGCCCATTAGCGCTTACATGATTCCCCTGCCAAGTAGTTGTAAATGTTTCAATTTGTTCTGCTCTTGGCCCAGTTTCTCCTGTTTATTATCCTAAATGTGCCCAGGACATGACCCTGCTCCCCCTCCCGGCACTCACTCCAACTCCGCTTAATTTCTACTTCTTCCTATGAACCAGTGTAACGTAAGCACTGTTCAAAGGACAGAAAAATAAAGGGAAATGGATGTTCACAGAGGTGCTGGGCCCTCCCTGGGATCAGGAACAGTGCTCTGGCATCAGTGTTGGGTGGGCTCAGACAGATGTAAGAACAGTAACAAATGCAAATGGGTGCTGCCAGGTGGCTGCAGGAGAGCTGGGGACTGGAAAGTGATGGAGGATGCTCACTGCTGGCAGATATTTAAGTCACTCTTTATTGCAGTGCTACACAGGAACAAAATAGATCAATATTTATTAGTCGCAGAAAGCATAATTTTGCATGAAAAGCATTGATCAGCATGTCAGCCAAGACAATGTCATTACATCTTCTTTATGATTTGGTCAACATCCCCATATGAATAAGGACATTGTTCCCCTAGATAAATAGAGCTGGGGAGGGGGTGAAGGAAGAGTTTAGCACAGTGCTGTGATTAAAGGGGAGCAAAGCAGGGGCTGCAGCAGTGTTTAGTGTCACAGAATGGCCTTAGGGGCTCTGACTTTGGCTGTGGTTCTCAACTCATTGTTCTGTGCAGTCAGTTTGCCATTGCAGTCTAAGTATCACCAGGAGAAACTGACTGCTTCAGAGTCCGATCTTAATTTTTCCAGTCTTTCCCAGTAAGATAAGCAGCTTGCCAGCTGGGGTCAGGGTGAAAGCTCCCCCCTTAAGGTAATATGGCACAATTCTGGACTTTATAGGGTGTTTACGCTGTCCTTTAAGGCAACCCAGCATATGTGGTCAGTCCCAGCTCTCCTCCAGTTGTTCCTGTGCGCATTGACTGACTTCAACCCAATCTGACCAGTGGGTAGAGGTGTCCAGCGTTGGACCACATGCGGCCACTGAAGCTGTTTGTTCAACCCGAGCAGCCAGTTCGGTGGCTGGCCAGCCAGTCTGAGCGGGCAGGCTGGTGGGGCACGCATGGCGTGGGGAGCCTCGGACCTGCCAGACGGGCTGGCTCTCACCTGGCTGGCTGGTGAGCCAAGGTGGGCAGGGGATGTGGGAAAGGGCTGTGGGCACTGCCATGCAGAGACTGGAAGGCAGGTGGGAATGGCAGTAGCACGGAGAAGGTGGAGGAGCTCCAGGGCAGCCTTCAGTGGGATGGAGATGTGTTCGAGAGGATCTGGTGGGAAGTAGAAAGATGAGGAAGATGGAAGTTGTTGCAGTGTTACAGCTGGACACAAAGCCGAAGGGAACAAGGTTCTGGAGCTCCACTGTGTGTAGACAACTGCTGCTAAAACCTCTCCTCGCCGTGGGTCGGGCAGGCAGGGCCAGCTGCAGGACAGTCAGTGCTAAAGAAGGTTATAGCCCCCCCTCCCCTGCGTGCCCCGCAGCCCGTGCCCAAGAGCACGGCAGCAGCCAGATCCCCTTATGCCTCTGCAAAAGCAGTTCAAATCTTGCCATTTCCAGCACGGTGCTGGCCCCAGCAGAGATACAGGAGCACAAAATGGGCATGGAAACAGTAGGCCCTGTGGTTTTGCAGAACACTTGAGTCAGGACTCCTGGGTCAGGATTCCCAGCAGTGCTGTTGACTCCCCTAGGGCAAGCCACAAATCAACCGCACGCACTGCTATTGCAGAACTTGGCTTCTACTCAGACATCAAAATAATCAGCTCACCAAGAACTACTTGCTGCAGTCACTGTGGGCACAGTGACTTTTCAGAAAAGTCCTGCTGTAAAAGTCGTGATCGGAGCAAGCTGTTCCTCCAGTCTCCAGCCCCATACTGGATGTGAGCCAGGAAAGCGTGCCCTTGGCTTGGTAAAAAGATGCTGAGTTCGCAGGCTGGTTGAGAGTCTTAATCTAGGTGTTTATAGATAAAAAAGTGTCGTCAAATGAAGATGAGTGGCTCTGTCTGGCTATCTGAATGATGAATGAGGTGTTGTTCCATACAAGCAGAAGGGACCTCCATGTGCATCCAGAAACAGTTTTAAAGACAGATGTTTGCTTCCACAGACTGCCTGACCTGACAGACAGCCCTTTTGTCAGCGAGAGAGGCCATTGAAGAAGCGGTACAGTCAGAAGGCTTGGTTTAAAGGACACAGGCACCTGCAACCCACCTGCAGATTTGTGGATCTGGGATCCCTAGCAGAAGAGGCAGGAGGCTGAGGGATCTCTTGAGCGTAGGAGCTCAGGGCTGCAGCGTGCTGTGGCCCTGGGGGTCTGGCGTCAGTGTGTTGATCCCCAGAGGGCAAGGGGTGACTGTAGCACAGTGTAGGTGGGACAGGGACCCTGGGTAGGGTCTGAGGGCTGTGTTGCATAAAGAAGCATGGGGAAGAAAGGATTTTTTCGCCCCTCTTTTGCTTTACCAGTTGCAATGTGCAGAGCAGGCAGCTTTGCCGCATGGAGTCTCAGTGAGAGAACCATTAATTTTGTATTAGGACATAAAAACTGTTTGAGCTGAACAGACCGATAGTCCTTCCAGCTCAGTATTCTGTCTCCGCCAGAAGCCAAGGCCGGATGCCTTAAAGGAAGGCATAAAAATCCCATAATGCCCGTAATTGTGCAATACTACCCTATAGGGGGAGATTTCCCCCTGACCCCAGCTGGCGGGCCGCTTATACCCTGAAGCAGGAGAATCAATAGCTGTTAGGATTTTTCTTTGAGCTAGCATCACTGCGGATGCTGTTCCTATTCACATAAACGTCTCGTCCTTTGTGAAACCCTCTAATGCTGTTTGTTATACCTCTCTTTTGATGTCCTGGCGAGGAGCTGATGTTCTCTGATACCGTGTACAGGATAGGTCCTGGATGACCTGCCACAGGCTGCTCTTAGGAGAGCAGAAGAGGAGCTTAGCCCTTTCCCCCATCACCCCAGCCAGTCTCTGCCAGTCCCTGCACCTTCCTCTGCTCTTGCTTTTAATATTAACTCTCCCCACAGGCCTGCTGTGGAGTGACCATGGTGAGGAGGAGCAGCACTGACCATTCCCACATATGAATTGGGCTTTGGCTCAGATCTTGCTCTACAAGCACCCGTGTGCCAAAGATAAGTTTCTTTACCTCTGAAATATTTGTAGGATATTCTTCAGAGAGGGACTGAAGTTGTGGATGCGCAATCCCTGGAAGTGTTCAAGGCCAGGTTGGTTGGGGCTTTGAGTGACCTGCTGTAGTGGGAGGTGTCCCTGCCCATGTCAGGAGAATTGGAACTAGATGGTCCTTTCCAACCCAAACCACTCTGTGGTTCTAGATTGTGGGGCTAGTAGGAGACTAGTTGGTCTATGGCCAAGTGTAATCTCCTCACAACTACTTCACGTGATGGAACTTTCTCGTCTGGCAGTGCCCTGCCAATCCTTTTTTCCTTGGACACCCTAGCCAGATCTCCTGGTGTTAATACCAGGTGAAGCCTGCTGGGGAGCTGAGCAGACAGAGTATGACAGGGGCCAGAGCGGTTGGAGACCAGGACAGTGTCTCACTGCAATGTTTGGGAGGAGAGCTTGACACAACTTCAACTGTAATGAGAACAATTGGTTAGATTTTCACAAAGTAAGTAAAACCTTAGATTTTTGCCCAGGGAAGCAGACCCACTCCCAGCTAGCTGTCTTTAGGGTGAGATACCCAGCCCAGAGACTGCCTCTTCCACTTGTCTGGCTTCCCCCAGCCCCCAGCCCTGAGCATGGGAGAAGTTAAAAAGAAGACTACCCATGAAGGAGCGGCAAAGGTGTGTTTGCCTGCTAGCAAAACAGGAGAGGGGAATGAAGGCAGGAGAGCAGGTCTGGTCATGTAGAACGGGGAGGAGGTGACACAGCCCGTGATAATTGGACCATTAAATCTAGCAAAGGCACCGACACTTGCACAATGTGGCTCAGGGAAACAAACGTTCTGCGGTAACAATAACCTTCCAATAGCAAGCAGTAATAAGTATCTGCAATCTTTTTTCTGCTCCTTAATGCTGTTGTTCAGACTCCAGGTCAAATTGTCCTCAGACCACAGTGCAGAGGCCTGACAGGTTTACAGAGATGTGCAGGTGTGACTGAGAGGAAATTTTGTCTCAGAAATCCATTTGTAAATGTTTCTCAAATGTCTGCTTTTGTTTCCTGTGCCTCTTTTCTACCAGCCCTTCCACCTCCAGAAATCACTGCATCAGGGGGAACCCTTTCAGTCCTTGTGGTCAAGCCCCCTTTATTCTGCCCCATATCTCCTAACGAGTCTCACTCACCAACTACAAAGAATGGCAGAACTGCCTGAGATGGTCACAAAATTGGCTTAAAATCCTTATAGTTTATAAATCTGGCTTTAACTCTTTTTATTTATTGTAGGTCTGGGGAGGAAGGGTGTAATCCTTGAGCTGCATTCTCAGACTTTTCAGCTGTGAGAGCCAAGAGTGCCATTTTTGCAGCAACAAAAGTGGAATTTTGCTCACAGACGCAGGGCCCCAGGAGCAGGGCACTGAAGAACAACATCCTATTTCTGCAAGCTTCACAGTAGAGTTGGGGCTTTTGGCAGTCTGGGGCTGCCAGGGCTGATACCCCTCTGGATAGTGCCTTTATAGACTTAATTCACCAACTC
Source organism: Tetrax tetrax (assembly GCA_009806455.1). NCBI lineage: Eukaryota > Metazoa > Chordata > Aves > Otidiformes > Otididae > Tetrax > Tetrax tetrax. The sequence continues at coordinate 183,035 of WHYT01017597.1, forward strand.
CAGTCCTATGGAGCATGTCAGACCCTGCTGGATTGTTGTTCATACTGTAAAGTTACAGGCACAACGTTTGACCAGGGCTGCTTGGATCTGATGTTGGCTTTGTGGTGCTGGGGTGGCCCTGACCAGGGGCAAAGCCCAGGTGCCTTGTTTGGTGACCAGGTCCCATTCAGCACTGGCATGTTCAGGCTGTGAATGTGCTCATAGCTGGGCTGCTGGCAGGAGTCCTGGAGCTTGAGGCAGTCTTAATCTGGGATTAAGAGTAAAGACAAAGAGAATTTTCCCTCTCTACTGGCTTGGGATTTTCAGATCTCTTTTAGCTGTGTAGGGGACATGGAAGGGCAGAAAAACCCTTTCTCAATCCCGTGTCTGGCCAGAGAGGGGATTGCATAATGCCACAGATGTTCCAGCTGTGCTGTTCAAGTGCAGATGACTTTGCTGGTTGTTGCTTCTCTCTTGGTTTATTCTGGGCTTTGGGCTACCAGCCTGTGGCAGAAAAATGATTTACAATTGTTAGCCATGTATTTTCTTGGCCTGAAAGGTGGATGACACCAAGGACTGACCAGAGCTGGTAAGAAGTGTCCCTTTTTCCTGAGTGCAGATACACTTCAGAGGTAGCGATTCAGCATTCAGGTGATGTCTCTCCCACAGCAGCATCCTTCCTGAATAGCTCAGTGCTCAGGAATTGGAGTGAATGATGCTGGTATGTGAGAACACCGACTATGCTTTTACTATCACTTGAATGGTGGGATGTGCCTCAGGGCTGGGGATGGTGTGTGGCTGGAGTCTCCTTGATGCAAGGTGAGCTGATCATGAAAAGTTTGTGACTCCCTGTAACTCGTTCCCTCCCTGGGGCTGTCTGAGTTCAATTATGACTTTACCGAGATGTCTAGAAAGGGGAGATGCCTGGGATATATTTGTTTTCCGCTTCTTTGCCTTTGATGTCTCTTCCCTAATCATGGGAGACTTCTGCAGCTTGGGGTTGACCTTCTCTGCTTGGGCTGGACCAGTGCTCCCTTGGTGAGTAGGTATTAACAGCAGGGGAGGGCAGGACCTGTGATAACTCAGTCTGGCAGCCCCAGCCCTGTCAGCACCGATGTGATGGAATAGCCTTTGGAGACTCAGAGAGCTTCAGTCAGCACTTCTTTCTGAAAAGAGTTGTTGTAAAAGGAGTAAAGGAGGGTAACCGTACAAAGCCCTGAAAACCTGGAGGAGGGGACAGAAATTGAGACATAAGAAGGTAGGGCAGTTTAAGAAAAAGATTAAGGTGATGCCATCCCTGTAATCAGTGCTGGCATTAGTAAATCTGAACCTGATCCTGCTCTTCCTGCTGATGGAACTTCTGCTAGCGTCCGTGTCTGAAGGTGTTAGAGTAGTGCCTTGGTAAAATGCGTGTGGGGAGCAGGGAGGACCCAAACATCACTGTTGCATGCACTCAGCCCTTTAGGAGAAAAGGGATATCTGGGCAGTGCAGGTGGCAGTGTCTTCTGGGCTCACTGCCTCATGACACCTACCTGGCTTCAAAGCTTGTCCCTGCAGCTGCAGGCAAGTGCTCGTCTCCCAGACTGCTGCCCTGGACCCAAGGACTTGTGGTTCTTCCTTTGGGAGGGTGTGACTGGGCAGAGGCTTGCTAGAAGCGTGCAGTTTTGTTTTAACAAAGGAATAAAAGAAGGGAAATGGATTTTCCCTCTGCCAAAGACTTATACATATCTGTCTCACCCGGACTATCCCACTGCTTCTGTAAGTCCCAGGCAGATTTTTGAGAGCTGATTGCAGCTCAGTTTCCTGCAGCTTAAGACACTGCCCTTTAGCAGTTAGTTGGGGTTAGTTTGCCTTTGGGTTCCCTGAGTTCAGACCTTGGAGATTGTGGCTGAAGCAGAGCATGGAACATGTTCTGTGGTGGCGCAGTGTGAAGGCAGAAACCTCGTTCTTTGTTCTTTCAGTGACAGTGGTGGTGATGTCAAGGTACCATCCTGTTCCCACATATGGTTTTCATCACCCTCCTATTAAGCTAAGCCAGCTTGTTAACACAGCACACATCCCAGGACCCATATTTATAAAACACATCAGCTGCTCTTGCTGCAACATGCAGTGGCAGGGAGCAGTGGTGTGTTGCAAAATGATTATTTCCTCATGTCATACCAGCCTGAAATTATGCCAGGACACTTTAGGGGTAGGAAGCACCTTTAGTTTGTGAGCAGGATTGCTGCTTATCTCTGTTTCTCTTTTCTCTGTACCCCCTACACAGCAATGAGACAACTTGGTGTCCAGGGAGGTTACCCCAGCACCTGCCCCCACAGCAAAGTTACCCCAGCACCTGCCCCCACAGCTTTCAGTAGGACACCTGGTCACCATTGTGCATCTGGAGGTCAGAGATCTGTGAGTGATTCATACACATGCGCACCCTGAGGAGCGTTACAGGGATCTCAGCTCCCTGTGTCGCTGTCTGTATATCGCCTGCACCCCCAGCCCTGGTTCCCCAGGCTGGAAGGGCCTTGGTGTGGGGCTGGGAGTGTGGGAGGCAGGACTGACAGCTGGCTGGGCAAGGGAAACACTTCAGTCATTGCACTGGAGTTGGCCTCTGTCAAATATTTTCTGCTGCTGATTCTTACCAGTCTTGTGGCATCCCCAAATGAGGCACAGGGGATTACAAAGCAGTCAGCTCTCGTTTAAAGCCTGACCTTGGCATCAGGCTGTTAGCATGGCAAGAAAGAGAGATGAGTTAGCTGGCAGCCTGCCTGTGTGTGGCAAGGGCTCTTTAAAGCCTCAAAGGATGCATTAGTTTGATGTCAGAGGCTTTGTTTGTGGCATTCCCGGGAACAATCATCCTCCCTCTGTGTGTGTGTGTGTGTGTGCATGCACGTATCTCCTCCCTGTCTGCATCTCTGATGCTGCCCCATCCCGTGTCCGAAGAGCTCAGTTAGACAGCATGGGTAACTCCAGTGAGACAGATGGAGATGGATCCAGGCCTCTGTGGGGACAGCTGCGTCCCTGACAGTCGCCTCTGGTCGTGCACCTGTTAGGAGCTATACTTAGCATGGGAAAACTTTCCAGAAAAGAGAAAGCAGGGGAGAAGTAGGGAGGCAGAAAGGCTGGGAATTTGGCCTCATTCTCTCTAGCCGATCCTGAAGCTCCAAAAATGCCTCTCAGTAATTGCATCCAAAAATGACAATCAGGTGAAAAGCAGGCAGTGTACTGAGGGCTGGCACTGTTCAGAGACAGCCTGAGCGTGTGACGGCTTCATAACTCCTGGGTGGAATGCCAGGAAGCTCGGTGTGTTTGTTCTGACAGGCCCCAGTGGTCTAGATCACTCAGCAACTGCCATATGGGAGCTCTGGTAGATACTGAGCGAGGCACGTGCTGGGGGGGTCAGAGGTTGAGCCTTCACCGTTGCAGGGTGGGAGGCAGTGCAGACTCCCATGTCCATCACCTATCACCCAGGACTATTGCAGTGCCTCTAACGCTCCCCAGTTCAGGCAGCTCCGTTCCTAAAGCGCTCCGCAAGCTGTCTGCCTGTGCTCCAACCCGTCTGCCACGCTTACAGCCATTCGTCCGCCTGCCCCTCCTCCTACGGGTAGCCACCTACCCGTAGAGCTCATGTGCAATGAATGGGAGAGGAAATCCTCCTCCTTTGGCACTACACAAGGTTCTCTGTGAGGAGATGGGACGCTTGTCAGCTCTTCTTTTTATAAATGAAGGACTTGAAGTTAGGTTCCCGTGGTCTGATGGTAATTAAATGTGCCTTGCCTTTCTTGCAAGGAGGCAGACTGAGCTGTGGTGTCTTGCCTGAGCAGATCCAGGTAGGTTTAGAGGCCATGTTTTCTTTTATATTCTTTTCCTATGAGCTGCATTTTCACCACACAAGACCCCCATTGGTACAGGAGATGCCTGATGGCCGTCCCTGCTGTGTTACTCTCGATGTGCAGCAGTGGCTGCACCCTCTCTAAGCCATCCCTCATCTTCCTCCCTGGGGAGGAGCTCCTGAGCTCCGTCTCTGGAGAGAGCCCCCTGACCAGGGCTCCAGCTGGTGAAGAGTGAAACTCTATCAGTGCTTTGGAACTGCCGGAAGCTTCGAATGACTGAGAATCCAGCAGCTCTCGAATGCCTCTGGAGCGACCCCATAGCAGGATGCAGCTCCCAGCACTGCTAACAGGTGGCATTGGCTCCCTGGAAGGACACTCTGCGTCGCTTGCAGCTGCTCTCCGGCTATGCCTGTCCGCACGCCCTCTCTAATACCTGCGTGCCACTCATGCAGTTAGCGTTTCAGTATTTATGGCCACCTGGGCTGTTGCTTAGCGGGGGGATTTGCTGTACTTAGATGAAAAATGCAACAGGAACTTTAAACTGCTCTGTGGCTAAATTGAGTTCAGTTTTCCAGCCCCTGCAGCTCTCAGCTATCCTCCTCTGCACTGTTGCCATGCCCTCTTAGCAACAAGCAAGAAAACTATTATGTTGCATCTAGGGCCCACCGAGCACTATGGATTTTACTAAACATCTTCCCTCAATGATGTTCTTAGGCTATGTTTCCCCAGCCTTGGGGAGAAGACCGGTATGTGAAACTAAGAAAGGAACAGAAGGTCATTCCTAGTCTCAGTCATGGAGATGGATTGAATGAAACTCGTAGGCATGGGATAACTGGGTAAGCTGTATGTTACTTGCAAGGTTCTTAACCTGTCTTCATATGTGCCATGGAGGCTTTCCTGGAACCAGAGGCACTAGTCAACATAAATTGCTTCTGTCAATGTGCTTTATTGGACTACATCAAAGTAGAATCGATAAAGAGTTAAAAAAAGCCCCAAAAACGGGCTTACTAAGCCAGACCAAGTCATAAACAGATTAGAGTGCTGTGGAGGTCAGGTTTCAGCTGACAGTCATGAAAATAGGGGGGTTCTGGCATTGTCGGAGGGTGATTCATTGCACTGGGATGTTTCAGGGGAGGAGAATCGTACAGGAGTTGTTAACACACTGCTGCAAAGAGAGGGGCTCCTTGTGTGTCAGGTTTCTGCCTCCAAGTTTGCTGTCAGAGATTTGTACTGATATCATTTATATCAGTCTAAGTTATCTATTTCCAGTTAACCTAGATGAAAGCCTGAGTGTGGTTACTGCATTCTAAGATTGCTGGAACTTGTTAATAATTTAGAGTAATAAAGTCAGTCAAATTAATTCACTCTTAAAATTGAGCTTATTTGCATTGGCTTGTCTTTTTTTTGTAACAGATCTCTCTACGGGCATATGTTTGTGTAAGCTTTTTGTATGTGCTTGTGAGTGTTTGTGTGCGTATGTAATTTCCTTCACCATCTTACAACCAAAAGAGGCTGAGCTGGATTTAGACATTGTACAAGAAAAATAGTTTCTCTCTGCCTGTGAATATATTCAGTGAAGGTCCACCCTAAACTGAAGCTGAATAGCTAAGGTATAAATCCATGGAAAAAAAAAATGGGGTTTGTAATGGAAATGCTCCCTTGTCTTAAATTATAGCGAGGCATATGTGAAACTGAAATTCATGCTGCAGCATCCAGACGGTGCCTCAAGCTGGCCGCACATTCCCAGAAATAAAGAAAAATACCACAGCCTACCTGCAAAATGACCTTTCTCTAACACTGACGTGCAGCTCAGAAGCTTTTGTGCTGTAAGAGGCAAGGTAAGATACATGAAATGACAGATTGCTACTGACAGTGAAAGGCTCTTTCAGCTGCATTTCTCTGCAGCCACAGTGATATATCCAGGGGCTTGTTAGAGGAACAGCAGCACCAGCCAATAACCAGTTGGTCTAAGCCCTAGAGATAGACCGTATGTCCCACACTCTGTTTCCTAATCTGCAAATGTAGAGTAAATTCAGCTGCTGTATCACTTCCCTCCCTGTGTGTTATATAGCAAAGAAATGCACCCGTGTGTTTATCTGTCTATGGCAATGCCTGTATCTATAAATACCAGTGTTTGTATCTATGCATGCGTGTGTGTGCATATTTATGTGTCTAGGTATTTATTATGGGTCAGGCTGGTTGCAGAGTAGTCCAGAAAAATGGAAATCCTTTTGTGCAAATCATGCTTTCTTGGAGGAAAGCAGAGCCAGGAGACCAGGGGTGATGAATTGGTCCTGAGCCGCAATGAAAATTTTTTTTAAAGGCAGAACAATTTCAGGGAAAGGGTCTCCAAAAAAGTCCAGTTTCAGGAGGTAGCTCAATTGAATTTCTGGTTCCTGGCTGCCTGCCTGGAGGGCCTCTTGTCACTTCTACTTTTTTCCAACAAGGCAGAAGGCGGAATTGACAGCAGCCTTCCCGCCAGGCTGTTAGAGAAGCAGAGAAGCCAGATGCTTTGCCTCCCTGCTCCCTCCCCCTCCTGTGGCCCAAGAGCCAGAGAGTGAAGTCGCTTAACTTCTCCATCTTCACTCTGCAGTGCTCCTGGTCTGACCCAGTGGGAATCCTGAGGCATGAAATAACGCCTGGTAGTCAGCAGAGTCAGTGTGTGGGCATGAAGGGATTCCTCACTACTGAGGATAGGAGTGTGCATGTCACACACTGAAGTATCATTACGCTTTTGTACAGAAAAGTAAAATTCTGCTTTTGTACAGAGAGTTTATGCAGAGGCACACTGGTGGAAATGGGCTGATACACGAGCCTCTTCCCTAGAGCAAAACCAAGGCAGAGTTGTATAATTGATCTCAGAGCTTCCACTCCAAGCTCACTTCCAGACTCACTCTCAGCCTGTGCTATTTGTGTAACTGCATGCAGGTTACGTTGTAGGTGATAGCTAAAATATTCTTATGATTTCTCCTGCAAGGACAGTGTGCTCAGCCCCTCTCTTTTCTTCTTTATGTACCATCTTTAGATGGTAAGAAATGTAGGAAGGTTTCAGTTGCTGTTGAATTAACATTTCTATACGCATCATTTAACTAGATAATTTGCTGAGTCTAAAATTTTTGTGTAATTAAATTGGTTGGCTGTTTTAACATTCCTAAGTGGTAGCTAAAAAGATGTGGAGAATGGACCCCTTTCTTTAGGTTCAGGCAGTAGCAGGGTAAGATTCTCTAGTATGATTTTTGAGACAGGACCTGCTCCGAGTCAGGGGTTGTGCATTTCCCAGCAGGGAGCTCTTGCCCTCCCTTTCCAATCGGCCAACAACCACAAAATGGGGTGACAAATTGGTAGTAGATGGCCAGGAAGTGACACCGTCTCCTTCCCCAAGCTCATCTCATTGCAAAAAGTTCCAAATGCCAGTTGAGAACCCTTCTCCTTCTCTCTGCTAAGCTCATCTGTACTGAAACTGGCAGTCTGCAGGCGAATGGCTCTGCAACCGGTTGGCTCTGCCGGGGCTCAAGCAGACATCTTGAAAAGCAGTGAAATCATAGGGTTTCATTAAAATGCATGCTGTCCTTTTCTCCTCCTCTCTGCTGCTTTATGTCTTCTCTGTACGCAGAAGTTGCATCACTGTCTGTCCAGTGTGTGCTTGTACACTCCTTCCTCCTGCCACTGGTCTCTTGGTCCCTCTGCTATCTGCCCTGGGCGGGGAGAGTCGTGATGGAGCAGGCGTTCCTCCTCCTTTGGCATGCATTGCTGCCTGTGCCAACTCAGGCAGGAATGAACATCAGCCTGGGGCAAACCACGAACATTTGTAGCCTGCAGCAAGGCAAAAAGCGTTGCCCAGAAGAGCCTTTGGAAATATTTTAATTACCCCTGGTTGAACTGGCAATCAACTGACTTGAGGTAAAGATCACAAGTAGAGACAAAGTCTAAGGGGAATTTTGTGCTTGGAGTCAAATTTCAGCAACATTTTTGAAGTGTTTCTAATTGGTATGGTTTAACAGCCATCACCAAACATCCCCAAATCAAAACAGTTCTGATGTACATGGAAAGCAAATCAGCGGTGCAGCTCTAGCTTAGTATTGTGAGGTGGATGAACATGGGGCTTATAAAAGAATCAGCCTAACCACTGAAGTCTTTCTGAGCAGCTTTATAGTCAGAAGACTTCTTTAATGGACTGTGAATCAAAAAAATGAAATTTATTTTTGTTTCTCCAGATTTGCCTGTGAAAGAAGAGCTTGCATCTGCCTGACTGCTTTCCGATCAAGTAATCTTTGCCAGCCAAAGCAGATTCTTCTTGCCTGCTTCCAAGAGATGTGAGCTTAAACAACTGGTCTCAGAGTGGGGTGTCTCTACAGTCTTAGCCATGAAGAGAGGTGATTATTCCTCCCTAATAATTCAGTTTCTCATAAGGAAATTATCACACACGGAGAGGCGTGCACCTTCCTCTGTTCTGTCGACGTGCATTGCTAGAAAGATTTATTTCAGTAATAAGGTCTCTGCAGTGAAACTTAACAAAAATGAGTGGGCAAGTTTATTAATTATATATTTTACAGTTAATGAAAGATAATATTTAACAGAAGTAATTGCAGGCATCTGCCTTGATGGCACAATTCATTTTCAGTAATGAACGGTTTGTGTGTCCCTTTGTTGGACTGATCAGTTACGGAGACAAATCCTGCCTCGTGCTAAGCCCCTCTTCTCTCTTTTCATTTGCAGGAGATGAAATGTTCTCCTGTTCAGTGTATACAGAAGAGGCTGGAGCAGAGCTATCTCCATGAAAGTAAAACTACAGTGAAATCTGAATTCTTTGTTCATGTTTCATTGCCTGCTTTGAGGAAAACAGTGATCATGAGATCAGACATCAGCCTCAGGGTGAGTATAGATACCACCCACACCAGCTCTCCCAACACACTGCAATCTGTATCTGGTTCGCTCCGTTCTTCACTAGCCCTCGCAGCCCCGCTGCAGGCTCTGGTAGGCATAAAAGCCTTGTTCTACAGGACTCAGGTATTTCACTCCTCAAGCTGCTGCTAAGCAGCCTCTTCCATTTCTGCTGAAATCTCATGTGGGAGCGCTTGTCACAATCACCTCAGCCGCGTTCAAACCTGGTCATGGATATACATTAGCTGTCCATGCAGCAACTTGACAGGTTGTCAGAGCATATGCCCCTTTTGGTATCTGATACAGAGAGCGGCTGGATGTCTTCTTGCATGCATTTGTAGAGCAGGAAAGTTTATTTTGCAGTATCACAGGTAGTTTTTCTATGCTCCTAACACCTTTCAAGCAGCTTGGTAGATTCTACCCCATGTAGGTGTCCATCTCCCATTATCTTCCTGCTACCCAAGGTACACCACAGAGCCTGTGACACACAGCTGAGTGATTTTTATTCCCTCCACTTGAGGGAAGTATCTTACAACATTTTAAACTGGTCCACTGGGATTGACTCATGCCACCTATTTCTGAAATGCAGCCAACAAAGTCAGAGGAGATTGAGAAAAGTTAACAGCATCCAGATCAATTTAGGACGGGAAGTAAAACCAAAAGTTGGATAAAACATTGTAAACAGACAAACCCAGCATGCTTGCAAAACACAGCCATCCTGTGTGACAGTGTGACATTCCTTCCTTATTTCTTTTTTTTTTTTCTTGAAAAACTGTTGGTGCAGTTGGTGGGTTCTCCCCATGGGTTTCACTGCAAATGAGCTGTGACAGGTTCTAATGGCTATGCACGCCTCAAGACAACAGTCCTTCATACGTAAAAGGTTGATGGGAACTTTTTGAGGAGGTGTTTATCTAACAGCATGCCAGGGGGATCAGGGTTAGGTCGAGTCTTCTTTAGTGTCTTCATTAATGAGCTGGAAGAGGGGCTAAACAGCATGTTAAAGACATTGGGGGATCAAATGAAGAGAGAACAATGCAAACAGCCAGAGGAGAACACTGGTGCCAGCCTGCCAGGAATGACTAGGGCTGGGTTGGATCTACCACGTGCCTGCTTTCAGTCTGGCTTCATGTTGGCCTGATTTTGGAAGCAAAATGCAGAGACTTCGGGCTGAGTCTGGACAACCAAGGTGGTGGGCTGGGTATTTGTAAGGGTATTTGTTAAGCTATAGTGTTGGCTACTGTGCTGTAAAACACAGGTTTTCTGCAGACCCATCTTGTAAATATTTAAATGCATGAGTAGTGGAACCAGCAAGTCTGGGTGGAGATTTGCGAGCTGGAGGGAAGCAGAGAGTGTATGAGTTGCATGTCTCTTCCTCACGTGTCTGCACTCGCATGTGCACGTCTTCCAATACCTTCCAGAGACATTTTCATCCAAAGAGGTCTAACAGCCTTTCAGGCATCAATCACACAAGCTCCGCAATAACCCTGCGAGGTCAGGAAGTGTCATCAGATGGGGGAGAAGTCTGTGTCTCTGTGTTGTTCCTCAGAGGAGCAATTGTCACCTGAACCAGGAGAGGTGAAGAGAGGACTAGTGATTCCTGCAAGTGCGCGCATTTGCTGCAGCCAGAGCTTTCCTGATTCCTAGAGCCAGGGATGGGAGCCAGGTCTCCCGAACCCTCATGCTTCGCCTTGACCACTAGAAACACTTCCTCCCCACAGAAACCTCACATGAAACCACCCATAGGAGAACAGCTTTGTTGTTTGGCAGGGAGAGCACAAGCTCTGCTCAACCCAATCCGCAGGCACATTTTTGGGGTTGCGTGTTTACTAAAATCTTGGCTTTGCTGGTCTGGAGAGAATAAAAGTTGATTGTTCACCAGCCAGGGATTGGCGTCTCCCTGCCTGTACGTGTAAATATCTCTGCAGAGCCATACCGGGCCATAGGGAATGTTTGTGGTGCAGCAGTCTGCTTGTATTAGAAGCCTTGTCTCTCTTCTGTGGTAAACATGTCTCTTGTTACCTGTTCTCACTGAAGCTTTTCTGGCTTCTCCTGTCCTTTACTTGGCCACTTTGGCTTCAGGGCCTCATGATAGCTGGATTTATTTATTTATTTAATAGTAAAACTTAAAGAACTGATTGTTTTCCAGACTGCTCCGTCCCAGGCTGTGGGAGGAGCCAGGTCATGATGGGGTTAATGTGGAGAGAAGCAGGGCTGCTTGGTGAGCCTCAGCTCTGCCAACTGCATTGTTCCTTCTGCCTCTTAGCCTTCTCCCAGTAACCCCCCTCCTCCTGAACTGGCAGGGAAGTTTATGATGCTGTGCAGGCTGTCCAGACCTTGCCAGTTCCATCTCTCTCAGGATGCAGTAGAGATCATGTAAAAGGGAGTTCACAGCCCAAGTCTACAAACAGGACAATATGACAGCAGAGAGAAGATGGCAGAAGTAGAGAGAAGATGGCAGTTATTTTTGGGTGTCACAGCAGGTGGTTGCTGTTTCTCACCCGTTTCATGAGCCCACCTCTGAGTGTGGCTGCGCAACACATGGAGGATCTCCCACAACCCAGGTTTGGCTGTGCAGATCTGGGCTCGTGGGGTGGAACAGAGCCTCTCTGCATAGTGCTGCCGGTGGATTCGGTCCCAGTGGGAGTCCAACATGTCTCATGTTGTATTTGGGAGACTGGATTGCTTGTCCAGTTCTCCAAGCCAGCGTAGCACACAATACTGAGATTGTGCGAGGAGAACCATCATGGGACAGAACTGAGCATTGTGGGGAGAAGAGACAGGCAGTGAGCAGACAGCGAGCCGGCAGTAGAGGGAAGTGGGGATGGTTATGGAGGTGAACTCATCATCGAGATATCAGGAAGGAAGATAGGGAGGATGAAAAGGCCTTACTCAGGCAGAAGTAAAGGGAAAGACTGGGTGAGACTGGAGAGCTTCAGCGGCCTTATCCCATCTTCTGTGAGGGACAATGACATCCCCCCATAGGGGTCAGCAGTGTCACCTGTTTATTCCCGTGGCTGGGAAGTAATTGCACTCTTTTGGATGGTGGACTAGTAAGTGTTTTAAAACAAAAATCAGAGATCTGTACTCTGGATCTGAACCTGAGGCATCTGCTGCTCATAATCCGAAGGCAATCAACTCCTGGCTCATGTGGAAAAGGCTTCCCCCACTCCATGGCTTCACACATGGTCTAATGGGCCATTTTGCTACTTTAGGAGACTTGATTTTTTTCAGCTTCCTGAAATCTTGAGTTCTGCTATATCTGCATAACAGCACTGCTATGAGCAAAGTCAGCCGGACTGGTTCATCACTAGTGCTTTTCTGTCTGTCAGTTTTACAGCTGGATAATGAAACTTGCTTCCCATCGCTCTCTGACCTTCGTTTTGCAGAGTGTTCAGGTGCATCTTAAAGACTTCATGTTTCAAGAAGCAGGAGTCTGTCACAGCTGCAGCTCTGTGCCTTCGGTGCTTCCTTTCCCTGAAGGTTTGGCCCTTTCTTCAGGAGGAAATCTGTATCTTCACACTGCTTCTGCCCACAGAACTGATAACACTGAGATTGTTTCACACATCAGCAGCAGAATGAAGAAAGCAGAGGAAATCAGGACCCAAAATAATTATATTTATCATCTATAAGCATCACACATGGTCTAACTGCACATAAGCACTTCTAGCAGGCTGCTTTCAGGAGCACAAGATGCAGGCAGTATTGTCAGAGGATTCACTGATTATTTAAAAGGATACTAGCCAGCCACTGACCAGTGCAGCGGGGAATTCTCTGGACTGCAAGCACACCTGTTTATTACATCTGTGGAAAACAAGGGCATATCCAGTACTGAACTGGCTATCCACTCTGTGTGTGCAAGTGTTAATGGGCGTAGTTTCCAGAGTCAGGCTGCAGAATTAACAACTCAGCCCCTTTCTGACTGATCCCTGGGATTTGGAAGGTATAATCTGGAAGGGCCTATCACTGCTCAAACCCCTCTCCACGGAAGGGATTATTCCAGGGGAACTCTCTGAAGTTTCCCCTTGTGGGTCTGTCTCCTCCTCCCTATTTTCATGCCAGTCCAGTCCTGAAATACATAACCCTGAACAAGGATTTTAGGACTGACTTCCCCACTGGCAGATCTGTCCTCCACCACACTGCTGCACAGTCTGAGGGTGCTGAGCAGAAATGTCTGAGCAAATGCAACTGATCTCAGTTCAGAAAAGGCCTCTGAAAACATTGCAATCAACAAAACCCAACGTTCTTCAGCCCTTATCCTTGCAGCTTAGTCCTCTCTCCTGGCATGCTTTACTGTTAGGGAGAGCCAAGCTTTGCAGCAGGGGAGCAAGGGCCAAAGAAAGTCTTGGCCAAGAGGACTAGTCAATCGCTGCATTCAGCCATTTGGTGGAAGGTCTTAGTAACAGTCTGCTTGGAAAGTAAAAGTCTTAAAGCTGAGACCACAGGAAGATTTAAAGCCAGATTTGTATGTGTAGTGGAATTAGTTGGAGTCCCATCAAAAGACCGTGACACTTCATCTCTTCAGCAAAAATGAGATGCTGTACATTTACTTACTCTGATGTCCCAGGTTATAAAGTGGCTTTCTAAAACCCTTGTTTTCCATTATGATCTCCAGATGATGATGCAAAATCCCTCCTTACAGGACGCCAATCCTGGCGTGTCTCTGTGTGTAAAGGAGGGATATTTCTCATCCTCTCAGTATCTGTCAGTGGGAAGTGGTGTTTCTCCTGCAGACACCACCCCACTGCCAAGAACTCTGCCTTAGCAAGGCTCTTATGAACTAGTTTCAGACCTGGAAGGGGTTGTTTTAGAGCCAAACATTATGTAAATGCATTTTTACTAAAATTCAGATGCAAACTAATGAGCATTTCACTCCAGCACTTCCAATTTTCCTGCAGATTGTTTGTCCTTTCCTTCTGGCTTATCTGCAAGACTGTGGGAATGCTGTCAAGACAGGAGCTGTTCTCCTGTATCTAAAGGGCAACCAGCTGAGGGTCTGAGCCAGATACTTCTGTTGTGTTGGTATCTCATGCCAGTGAGCCAAGGAGGAGAGCTGGGCTCTGCGGTGTGCTCTGTGCCTGGTCAGAAGAGCCCTGCTGTTAACTATGCAAGTGAGATTCTGCCTGCTGTTTCAAGGATGTATAATCCTACAATCAGAGGATAATGTTGGGTGAAAGGAGCCTCAGGGAGTCTTCAGTACGCGTCCCTGCTCAAAGCACAGCCAAATTCAAAGTGAGATCCAGTTGGTCTGGACATCATCCAGTCAGCTTTTGTATATCTTCAAGGACGGGGATTGTTCCGCCTCTCTGGGCCCCTGTCCAGGATAATTGGGTTTTCCTGGAGGTAAGTGCTCAGTAGCTGAGTATGAAATCTTTTCCAAAATCTTTGCCTTTTTCTGTGCTAGGAGACGTTCTGCTTGCAAAGCAGGTTTATTGCTAACTTAACACCCGCTGGACTTCCCCTGTGCTCTTGAAGCTCCTCCAGCCTCTGCGTGGACTTTTCCAAGTGCAGAAAGGACAATGCTCATTCCCATCCCAGCGGGTACCCTGGGTGGCTGTTATGTTACTGGCACAGAGGACTTGGGGCCAGCCTAGACTGTTGAATTCCCTGGCCCAGCTGGTGAAAGGAAGACAAGACTATGGGAGTCAACCAGGACTTCTGTTGTAGCTGTAGGGCCTGGAGCAGGACAGTGAGGGGAAGGAGACTTAGAAAGTGCTGACCCTGGGTGGGTAGCGGAGTTGCTTTGGTGGTGTGTTGGCCTATGTTTTGCATTAGTGAGTAGAAGGAGACTCATGTGCTGAAACAGACTTTGGGGTAGGATTTCCTTGGCTGGGGATGAAGGTTGGCTCCTGTGGGTTTGCCCCACAGTGCTGCAGGCTGCTGCTTGCTGGAATGGGGAAGTTCTGGAGCAGTGGGGCAAAACCTCTGGACCTTTATGCTTCAGCTCAACCAGCTGGGAAGAGAGTGGGACCTGTATAGTGAGAGGCCTGAATGTCCTTCCCATGGTCCTTCAGAGGAAGAATTGGCACAGAAAAAGAAGATGCTGAACCAGTCATGCATGTGGGAAAGCTCCTGTGGTAGACCCTCAGCATGGGAGCTGAAAAATGAAGCCTTGCGATCTGGAACTGTACAAGGTAAAAGGAGGAGGCTTGTCCCAGGCTTGTCCCTGAAGTGTGAGACTGGTGGAGGTGAATGGAGGAGCAGTGAAGTAATTCTGACTGTGATCTTGGTGCTACGTTATCAAACTTGTTGTAGGAATCAGAGCGAAAGAAGATTTTAAAGAAGACAAGAAAGGAGTTTTGCGAGTGTTTTTTCCTTCTAGAAGCATGAATAAAGAAAAGCACGACAGTGCTTCCTTGAAAATCTGGTGGGTGGACTGGTGCTATGAGCTGATAGAAGATGGGGGCTGATTCCTTCATAATGAATGAAAGATGACAGATGGGAAAAGCAAGGAAAGGCCTTCAGCACTAGTATAATTAGCTAACTTCTGAGAACATTGGGATGGGCCTTTTTCCTAATATGAAAGAGAAAAGAGTGGATATTTGACTGAGTGTAATGGGATAATGGGAATTGTGGAGGTGAATTTGATAGGTCCTCTGTTCCTGAGACACCTGAAGCAAAGACCCTGTACCAGCTTCAAGAGCAGAGAGAGAAGATGGCTCCCTTGGTACTAGAGAGGTTAGGCTGCATGGGGCTGGTCTGCCTCCTCCTAGCTTTATCAGGGGCCCCGAGCTCTTTTTTTTCGGAAGAAGAGGTGAAGAGCCAATCCTCCTTCAGACCAATAATGACTTCACACCCCTACTTTTTCCCCCGCAAGCCTTTTCTCTTGCACAATAACGAGTCTGAGCCTACCTCATTGTGCTTCAATAATTGTGCTTTTAATTATGCTCTGTCTTTGACCATCTGTTGTGCTCTTTTCAGAATCTGTTTCAGTTCTGATATCCCCTTTGAGATGAAGGGACCACAAGTGCACACAGTATCCAAGGTGTGGATGAATCATAGATTTTTCTGTTCTGTTCTTTTTTTTCTTTCCGAATGATTCATGCCACTTGATCTGTTTCTTGATGGTTACTGAGCATTAAGCTGACATTTTCATGGAACTGACAGCTTTATGTGGAAAAATGAGGGCCTACTGAGAGGAGTGAAAATGATATCTGTTGGAGAAGAAAATTCTGATCCTTTCAAGACAACATTGTTTGGACAGGGAATATCACAGACAGGAGTCTGAAGGGAGAGGTTACAGCAGCCTCCCAGCATGGAGGGCACCTGGGAGAGAGGCCAGCGTGAAGTCGATGGTGTCAGGAAGACGCTGTAACTTGCCAGTAGACATATACAAGCAAGCATGGCAGACCTCCACTTTGAGCAAGACTACAAGGGAGAGGAAAATCAAGCCAGGAGAGGGAACTGGATAGGGCTCCAGCTTGAATAGAGCAGATGAAGTGAAACAAAATGGAAGGTTAATGGGCCAGATAGCTTTGTAGGAAGACAGGGCAACTGCAAGTTTGGGCAGAGGATGTACAGCAACATCTGTGAGGGGGTTGCATTCAGGGGTTGTAATAATGTGGGCTCCACAGAAGGAGCAGCAGCATCCCTGGCTGCCAAGTTAAGCTTGAATCAGATGGTCCTGCTCACCCAGGCCTGGGAGTGCAAGAGGGAAGATTTGGCCTGAAGAGGTTCTTGCAGGGTGTGGAGAAAGCATAGTGTTTGGTGGATGAAAGGATCAGGCTTAATGTCCACATATTTGTTGTGTAGGATAAACATAGCTGGAACAGAGGGCTGAAGTCTGCAGGAGCAGTGGCTAGAGTTGGAGGAAGACCAGGAGGTGATAATGTGCAAGCAGCCTATTCTACTTTTTAGGATAAGGAAATAAAACTATGGGCTGGAGCAACTGTTTATGGAGTTCTGGCACCTTTTCACTGTGTATGGGGCATCTTTTCCCTTCATAGGGACAGCTTAAGTCCATGTGGCTTACTCTTTATCATGTCAGTCCTTGCTCTGGCTCCTTTCTCCTGGTGTGCAGGGGTGTTCTGGCCTGTCCCATTACTGCCATTGAGGTACTGTGCTATCTCAGGCTCTGATACCCAGGAATATCTTGTTCTCAGCAGGGTGACCTCTTTGTCTGTACTCTTTGCCATCCAGAGCTCTGTTACTGATTGGGCCTATGAGCCCAGCCCTGACATCCAACAGCGTGCCTGCAGCCCAGTGCTGGCTTTGTCTCACCTCTATGCACGTTCTGTGCACCTACACCATGCTGCAACTGCGGCTCTGATTTGGATTTGTGCATGGTGACAGCCTGGGATGTGACACACTGATATGAATATGAGTATTCATATATGGTGCCAGACCCTCAGTACCCTGAAAAAGTCTTATTCCATCCCAGGCCAGGAAGATCATCCCTTGACCTCTGGCAGTCACCCCACATCTTGTCTTCTGAGTTTCTTTTAAAGATACCTTGGACTACCTTGGTGTGATTTCCTAATGCCCTTTTTGACCTTCCTCTTTCCCCACTGCCTGGCAACTTGGTGCTTAGACGTCACCCATCATCGCTGTTCCCTACATGAGCAGTGAAAAGAACCACCTGATGTTTTGTTTGCTGTCTCCATTCCAGCTCTCTGACACCTTTCACCTCCAGCTTCCTACTGTGGGAAGGAATTGTGGTATTTGGCCTTGTGGTTATCAGCCCAGCAAAACTCTCTATTAGCCAGAAAGCAGGAATCACACGTAACTAAAGTAACCAAATCTAATTCCCATTGACAGGAGAAAATTTCCATTGCCTTCTGCTAGTCCTGCCTGAAAGGGAGAGCAGCTCCTGGGATGGAAGAATAAAATGACATACAGAAGCAAGGTTACCTGGCTGAGATCACATGGAGTCCATGGTAAATCTAGGATTACCAGGAAGATTAACTGGCATAACTGTGATGGTTAGTTACTTGAGAAACAGGAAAGAAACCAGAAGTTTCTTTTGGAGCTAAGACAACAGAGATTATTAGAGAGCCCTGTCTTCTTCTTGGAGGGGTTTCAGGGTGGATCCGCCTCCATATTCAGTGCCTTAGCTGAGCCCCTGGCCAGGTGCCTGGGCCTTGCTCAATCCCAACTCCTTCCTGACCTCTCTAAACAGGATGTCTGGATGCTCAGCTCGCAGCACTTTGTTTTAGTAAGGCTGTTTTGTTTTCTAGGCAGAGATATGAGTTACCAGGTCTGAGTTTCCAGGAGTGCTGTCAACTGTACACTGATGTGCAAGGCCTTCCTCTGTCATCCTTCCACTCTTGCTGTTTTCTTATGCATAAAGGATAGTGAACATAAATAGCTCACCAGATTACTTAAGGGGCTCTCTCTCTTATTCCTGTATTCTGCAGGCAGATTCCTTTCCAGTATAATCTTGTACCTGCAGGGTTAGGTGCCAAGCATCAGTCATGTGAGGGGACTGTAAATGAGGTTCCTTCAAAAACTAGTTCTATTTTGCTTAGGGCCATAATGGAGAAACTGCTGTGTTTCCATTAAATCCCCTTTGTATCAATCTGTAGAGCTCGGCTGTGGGCGAGAGGTGCTGGGATCCCAATAGGCCACTAATTAATTACCAACCCCACATTCTTTATTGGCAACACAGGGACCTTCCGGCACCACCTCTTGATAGTTAATTAGGGTGAAAGCCAAGGAGAGGCTTTGTTTCACTGGTGATCAGTTAACATTCCCTCTGGCTTTATTCCTTGCAGACATGTCTTGGTATTGTGAGGGGAAGCCAAGATTGAACATATGGCTTATTGTGGAGCTCTGACCTTCTCAGAGTAGGGCAAAGCCAAGTGGCTGGAATTTCCTTCAAGTGCCGCTCAAAAGCCTACCTGGTGCCATGGAAAGCCTCCAGGTCATTTCTGGGAAAGTAAAGCCATGGGTGAAGTACCAGCAGTTGCTATTCTGTCATATTCTTCCTTACTATACAACATGGACAGCTAAAAAACTTTTGGTGGTGCAGTAGGAGAAGACCACCTATGAAATCTCCTTTGCAGGGCTCAGTACTCAAAGGTGGTAAACAGCAGCATAGCTCCATGAATGCTCTCTGATGGGGGCCTGACGGCCATGGGCACCCCTTGCATGGCTCTGGGAATCCAGGGAACCTGCGAGGTGATGGATTGGGATACCTGAGGACACAGTTCTACAAGCCGCACACGCAGTCTGTTGGGATCTCTTGGATCATCAAACAAAAAAGCACATTTGGGATGAGGTGCAATAGTTCAGAAACTGTCCAGCCGTTCTGGGCGTGAAATCTGTGGCTGGCAGGCCTGAGAGAGACCTTGGATAAGGATAACTGCTTGCAGTGGCTTGCCAGGAGCTGGGTGGGAAAAGCCTTCCTTTGAAGAGGATTTCCCATCTTCTCCCAAGGAGTCCCCAGCTGCTGAGCTTGCTTTGTTGCCATGGCCTTGCGTCTGGGATTTGCTTTTCTCAAGACCTTGAAATCCATTCCCTTCCCCAACTCCTTGTGGAGTTCGCCTGCCTCTGGTAATGCATCTGTTTGCTCCTTCTCTGGAATCTACTTTGCACAGAAAACATTTCTACTTTATTTTCCTTTTGCTAATTAGTTAACTTTCTATTGCAGCCTCTTCCTACAGCACTTGCCAAAGAGCTCATCAAAGCCTCCCTGCTCGGGTGCCGGGGGAGGCGGATTATTAGTCTCTCTGTGTTCAAGGTTAGAGGAGATATTTCCTTCGCTTGTGGACTAGCCACTCTTCCAGACAAATCTTTAGCCTCCCCAGTCAAGATCAAAACTGCAGGCAGCTGGGAGGGCATTAGAGTGATGCTCATTCGAAGGTGGTGCTTTGTTTCCTTTAAGTGACTGTCATCAGCCCTGCCTCTGGTGTGCTGAAGAGAAACTGACTTCACCCCTCTGCCTCGCACCTTGGACCGGAGTGGGGGAGTGGTTGTGGTCACTAGTGATGTGTGGCCTTGTCCTGGGAACCCTGGGCCACCCGCATTCCTCCTGCCCTCCCCAGCAGCAGACTGGTGAGGCATTTGCTGGGTCGTCTCTGCCCGTGCCTACCCAGACAAGGGGCAGCTCAGAGTTCTTACAGAGGCTGTGCTTGTGCTTAGTGTCAAGCAAGTGTCAGCCTTGGCTTTAGGGAGGATGGACTTTGAAAGGAAAAGGCTTCGGCAGCTGAGATCAGTTTGTTACTTTGGAAGCTCCCTGGGCTGTGACCCCACCTCATGGAGGGTGTTGGCATAGTGAGCTGAGACGTGTGGGAGTGCCGGAGGCTGAGCACGTACTGTGAGGCTCGATAACTCCACTGATCTTGTTTGTTTTGCTTTTACTCTCGGCCTCTGCTGCTATGAAGGTGTCTGATGGCTGGTAGTAGTGAGTGTTTCCACAGAGTGGACTTTATGAATCTGAGGTTGCTTCTGGCCCTTGAGGCTGCACTACAATGTTACATACTTAATTCTTGGCATAACTGGACCTATTCTGTCTTGGGATGATTGGAGGAGTGTCTGGTCTCCCTGCTACCTTGACAAAATAAGGTTCATAAACAGCCATATTCCTCCTGTGGCAGGGAAACTGATGCACATTCCAGCTGCCAAAGGCTAACGTGGACAAAATATATCACCGCTGCTGTGATTTCCCAAATATGTGATGTCTGAGAGATGTGGTAGTGTGCTGAGCAGGAGGGACATGTGAGAGAGCAGTACCTGGTTAAATACCCATGCTGCACTCAGATTTCACATCTGTGTGCCTGTGCTGTGTGCAGGGAACAGCTGCTCAGGCCTCACTTTGCCAGCGTCCTGAGCTGTAAGGAGCTCTGCAGCAAGAGGAATGCAGCATCTAGGAAGGAGTGTCAGGCTGGCCCCAGCCCCAGCCTCCCTTCTCCGAAGGGGTTGTGTGAGAGCAACGCGGTGCAGAGCTGCGTATGGGACCAGGACCAGTGGGTCTAAACTGCCTTGGCCACCCAGTCACTCTGTTCCAGGAGCTCATTTTGAGTAAGGAAAGCAAGGGCAGGATTTGATAAGTAAGGAGAGGGTACTAGAAATCAAGCAGGAGATGTTGGAAAGGTGTGGAAGTTGCTGTCAAAGCCAAGGGAGACAGATCCGACTTGTGCTGGAAAACAGATCAGAGGAGATGAGTAGGGCAGAGGAGAGGTCAGGTGGTTAGAGTCATCCCAGCGATTCCTTACTTGAGCAGCAATGCTCACTGCCACGTGTTCTCCCAGCAACACCATCCCGGGACATACAGGGCTGTCCCCTGCCAAGGGGCTCATGCACTGTTGCAGTCCTTTGGCAGGAGAGCAGCATGCTGCTCCCTCCGTCACGCCCTGCGCTCGTGGGGCTGTGTGTGTCCACCGTTCCGTGGCTGCTGGTGCCCGGCACATGTCTCTGCTCCTGGGCAGCAGCTGGTAAATCCATTTGCTCAGCAGGTGTGTTCTTGCATTCTCTGGAAGAATAGACTTTTCAGAAGAGAAGGGGAAGAGAACAGAGGAAAAACTGGAGGGGAGGCAGGAGGAAATCAAGTGAAGTGGAAGATAGAAGGAAAAGGCAGCAAATGACGGGAAGGATTAGAGAGGGAGTGTGGAAAGGACTGCGTGTCCCTGGTTGCTGTGAGCACTCAGCAGATCCTGTGGAGTGTCTGCTTTATTACTGACAGAGTTCTCCCTTCTGTCGGCTTGTTTCCTAATTGCTGGTCTTGTAAACTGCTTGATTTATGGCTCTGTTCATCAGTTCTGGCCCTCGGGTATAACATGCTTTTCCTTCCAGGCCGGGAAGTGAATAACGAATTAACAGCCCGCCTTAGGTTCAATAAGAAGCTGAGCATTCAGGGATCTTTATTGTGATGCACATGCCAAATCTAACTGCTTAATTTTTACTTCTCATTCATGAAGGGTATTCAACGACTCCTTCCCTAGGGGAGCAGCTGCGTTGTGGATGCGTGGTGCCTTTGAAGTGTCCCACAAGAGGAGCCACCAAGGAATGGTTTCACTGTTGGTTTGTGCAGAGAACTCAATCTGTTTCCTTGCAGCTTGCTCTGAAGCTGACATCGTGTGCCATACGCATTTGTCTCGGACAGACTTCCTTTCTGAACAAACGGCCATGCAGAGCTGGAGCCGTGACCCCTGGTGTGCAAGCAGCCATCAAGCCAACCCCTGGCTGTCATCCCCATGTTCAACTCTGAGAAGAGATTTGTCCTAGACCCCAGAGCAGGGTCCCTAGAGTCAATACAGCTTTAACCTTTTACTGAGCGAACTGAGTACCTCTGCCCCCACAGTCCTTGATGACAATCCAGTGCCTTCCATGCAGCTCTGATCCATGTGGCTACATGGTTGCACCACGATGCACGAGGTTCATGGAGCATCCAGGCCTTGGTGTGATAAGGTTTGTCCATCTCTGCCACCTTGGAGGGTTGTGAGGATGCAAGCTCCCTTGGGTTCAGAGCACGAGGCTGTTCTCCTTAACCAGTTCACAGGACTATGGCCAGGAAGCAATGTCGTGTTCATACAGCAGCTCTGCAGCACCACAGACACACTGCAGCGAAGGCTTCATGAGAAAGATGTCTGTGAAACAAAACCTTTGTGAAGGAAGAAAACTCTTTGTAAAGAACAGAGAAACTACTGTAGAAGTGCGAGAGCTGTTCTGCAAGCATAACGCTCTGCAAGTACTAGCTCAGGGCTTGCAGGTCTCGAGCAGGTAAAATTTAAGCTGACAGGTTCCCTCAGGACTGAGCAGCTCTCTGCTGCCCTGGCCTTGAACAGCCTCTTAGGATGCTGTTGCTATCTGTGAGCTGCTTCGTGGCTGCAGCAGGTAAATCCGATCTGCCTGAAAGGAGGAGCTCAAGAAAACGGCTTTGTGCCCTCTGCACGCTGCTATAGGAACGGGGGGATTCAACTCTGCATCACATGAGGCCATGAGTGAAGGACAGAACTCGGAAAGGCAGGTGGAGCATTAACATAAGGCCTGCAGCCCCTCAGGTGCTGTAAAAACTCAGTTAGAGGAAGAGTTTTAATACACCTGCTTAGTCCTGATCCAGTCCTCACTTGTCTGTAGGAGCTCAGCTGGATGGAGCATTTTCTCTTCCGAGAATCCTACAGCAGTGAGAGTTGCTAATGTCTGGTTTTTCTCCTAGGGCACATACAGTAAAGGGAAGCAGAAATAAACTACAGGGTACAGTGTTTCTTTCCCTGTAGTATTAGCCATACAGCTTGATTAGATCGTCACGGCCATCCTGTGTGCTTTGTCTCTTGCTCTTCCTTCCCTTGATAGGTCTGCAGGTGCAGACAACTGTATCCCTGTCTGAGGAGCAGGAAAACAGTGTCTTCTGGAAGCACCTGCCACAGCCCAAGCCTGGTGCTGCAGTGCAGCTGTCCCAAACAGTCTGAATGCCTCCAACTCTTGTATCATATTCTTAACTGCTCACAAGGCTCAAGAACCCATCCAGCCCTTGGAGTGGGCTGGGCCCCCATTTGAAGGCATGTCATATCCAACAAGATCTCTGATGTGACCTTCGTTTTTATTTAAAATCTGTAAGTTCTCACACAGCTGCCTCCTTCTGGATAACCTAGCAAGCCTGTAACGAGACAGCAGATCTTGGAGTGCAAAGCATGAAGACAGGACTGCAGCATTCTTCATGGGACATGAGCAGCCACCTACCATGGCTTTAGTCATTTGGTTCCTCATGCCATGTAGTCCAGGATCCAAGAGCACGAGGACAGAAGATCAAAAGAACCTCTTGCTTGCATTTCACGCGTCGTATCACCGAGAATATTAAGTACTAATTACTGAACTAATCTGAATATATACTCAAAGTCCAGGTGTTATCACCTACTGATAAAAAGGCTTGAACTGCCTTTGGTTCTGCGTGTGAGCATGGTCACACCCGTACAGAATCTCTGTCATATTTCCTAAATTGCATGGCAGGCAAGATGGTTCAGATACGATAAACGCAGGAGGTTCAAGGTCCTGGCCGTATCTTGCATCTGGCTGATCAGGCACCTGAGGCTGCGAGCCAGCAGCTGAGATCAAAGGAGCAATAGTCTGGGATCCATGTTCAGGGTGGGCAGAGGAGATGCATGCACCCTTCCCCTCCTCCAGTGCAAAGGTTGGCGTAGTTTCTAAGCTTGGGACCAAATCCCCTCCTTTCCAGATGCTGCTGTGGGTGACAGCACAGCACAAATGGCTTCCCTCTGGACATGTTCCTACTGCTCACACTGCACAAGGGGCTTTAAATGGGATCAGAGTTGAAATATTCCTCTTTAAACTCTATATTCACATGGAACCTCTCTGTCACCCCTGACCTGTTCCTGCCTGGCTGCTGGTATGGATCTAAGCACTACAGCATTCAATCACCTTCCAGACAATTGAACAGGAGCCATTCCAAACACTGTCACTTTCCCTCTCCCCTGCCCGTGAGTAGGAATTATCTCGAGCAGGCCGTAGCAGTGCATGTGATAATGACTGTATCAGTGAACGTCGTTCCCGTTGCCTGGATGCGGGTTAAAAGAAAGATAGCTAGTAGGAAGGGGATATCTTACAGCTGAAGATGTGATCAGATGAGCGTCTGTTCCATCTTTAGAATCTTTTATTTTTTTAAAGTTACTGTATTTCAGCTAAAGGTTACTGCCCCTCTGCTGTCAGGTCTCTTCCTGCAGCTCGGGTAAGTAACTCTGTTCGTGCTTCTGTTCTGTACAGCACAAAGTGAAACAGGTTTGTGTGGAAGCCCTGCTGACATGCTCCTCTTGTTCTGAGCAGGATGATGTCAGGGATCTGACCTTTTGCAGGAGTCAGCTTTACCATGCGTGCCCTGTGGTCACAACAGTTGCCCTGTGATGCTTCCAGCCTCAGCGGGCGCTTCTGTCCATCCAGTCGACTGTAGCTGGCATGAAAGGATGGAGCTCGGGTTTTTTTTTTGCGGGGGGGGGGGGGGGTGCGGGGCGGGGTGAGCGCCTGGGTTCATGTGTAAACCTCAGGAAGAATTCTGATTTTCAGGTCAGAGATCACAACCAGGACTGTGTTCTGGACAGAAGAGGCTTCTGGACCTTGTACCAGCTGGGCAAGGAGGCTATCTTTCTAGCTGAGTGCTGTAGCAGTGGCTGGTGTCAGAGCTGTGGGGCTGATCTGACCAGGTCTGTGTCCTCCTAGGGCAGAGAGCAGGCTGCACATGTGGTTTTGGTGGCTATCAGGTGTTAAAGACCTGGGCCAAATGCTCTTTCCCACTTCCAAGGTTCACAATGAGTTTCATGAATCAAGAGTAAATTCAGCCTTTAGGGCTCCTGGGGTGGGGGAAAAAGGATTGTCACAGCCCTCCTCATCAAGCTGCAGTCTCCAGTGACTTTATGGTCCAGGATGCTCTGTGGCTTCGTTGCATCATCTGGCAGTGCAAGACTGCCCTAAAGGGCACAAAGTGAATCCCTCTAAAAGTGGCCTTGGCTAAGGCATGTTTGACGTAGGTCTGGATTGGGAATGCTCATGAGGAGCAAGCTGGGCTCTAAAACCTGTGGGGACCGTGGACGTGAAATGTGAATCATCAGTAGTACTCCTGCTAATTACTCATTTGCCCCAAAACATCCATCCCTCCCACAGAGGGACAAGGAAGCAGCAGCAAAGGATTTATGCACATTTAGAGTAGGGAGAAAGACAGCTCGTCTTGACTGAGCTATATCAGGGAGTGCTGACACGCGTACCCCAGCTGGCAGGTCTGGTGGGCTCAGCGAGTGGGATGGTGACAAGGCGTGAGAAGCAGTCTCAGCGAGAGCTGGCACAGCTGCAGCTGAGCTGTGATTTTTCTGCTTGCTTGCCCCGCAGTGCGCTCTTCCCTTGGCAGCGGCTTGGAGCCTACATCCCTCCTCCCTACCCACAGGATTGCTTGCAAGCTCGAGGGAGAATCTGGTGGCAGCCCCCACAAACATTTGAGTGTTTTCCAGGTCTCTCCTACTCTCTGTAGCAGCTCTCAACTTGCTTGAAGTCAAGGACATACATTAACTCACTGTCTTTCTCTCCTCCGCACAGCGCATTAGCTATGCTGTGGCTCCGCGGTCTGACAGAGATGTGCTTTGCCTAGGCAGTAAGTGCAGGTTACCTGCAGGGTGGTGGGAACCTTCTCTGGCCTTTTTGGTGCTAGAAATTTTCATCCATTTTGAGTTTTCTTGAGCCAAGTGGGGGATGCTGCACTGCTGAGCTTGCTCTGAGCATCATGCCTCCAGATCCTTGGATCATCCCCACTGCTGGGAAGGGAGAGCTGCTCTCCCTCTGCACGCACTCGGCTCTCCTCTCTTGCTGGCGAGACCGCAGAGAGAGTTGATCAGCTGAAGCCTGGTAAGCTGTAGCTGACCCTTAGCTCAAACAGCCCAGGCTCCTGCCTTTAGATCCAAGACTTGGTACCTAAAGCCACCCAACCCAGCAGTGGTTCTGTTGCTTGCACAGGAGCAAAAGCAAAAGTTGTTGCCCTCCTGGCAGACCAAAGCTCCTGGGCTGGCACCTCTTCTTCCTGCCAAGTCTGGTCTGCAAGCAGACACAAGGCAGGGAGTGATCTGTAATGATCCCTTCTCTTTGGTGATCATCCACCGGGTCCCCAGCTTCTGCTGAAAGACATCGCCCGGAGCAAGGCAGAGCCCTGCAAGCTGCAGGTGGGGAGGAGATGGACCCCTTCCCGCCTGGCACTGCTGCTGCAGGACGTAAAGTTCTGGCAAGGCAGGCGCAGGGGAAAGGGAGGTGACTTTTTCCTCTTGGTTGCTTTGTTCGTTGTTTAGGTAACGGGTGGAAGAAAGGCTTTGCTGGCTATGTTAAGGAAGTTATTGTTTAGATGAGGGCTTATTTGTTCTTTCAGGGAAGAAGATTATGTTTGCCTTTGGGGGGGATATGTGCAACAGCAGTTGATTTTAATTAGTTGCTGTTTCTTTACCTTGGCTTCATTTAACCAGAGAAGAAATTTCTGAAAGGAGAATTTTAAAAAGAGAGGGAGGAAAAAAAAACCCCAGAGCAAAGCCAGATTGGGGTTGGGATTTGGGATCTGTGCTTCCAGCTTGTCCCTGATGTGTACCCACTTAGCAGAAAAAGCTTTCACCACAGAGACAGAGGATGTGCCTCATTGCTTTCCCTTTCTTCCTAGCCTCTCCATTTGCTTTAAGGAATGAATGAGGGAAGTCTCTGTATCTCTGTGGTGGGATTAATGGCAATATGGAGATGAGCTAAATGTATAATGGCCTATTTTCCCAGAGGAAGAGGCTGTACCAGCAGCAGTTTGGTCCTGATGTCTGTGAGGACTGTATCTTTTTCTCTTTTACAAGAGCACCTGTTAATTTTCTTCTTCCAATTCTTCTGCCCTTGAGGTTGAGTGCATCAGATGCTCCACGAGCTGGGGAGCAGGGCAGGCTGCTGAGCAGAGGGATGTGTCATGTAACTGGTGTTACTGTGAGGGTACTAGGCACCTGTTTATCCGACTTCAGTGAGAATTAGCATTAAATAGGAGCTGAGTCCAAGACAGAGGATCTTTCCATGCCCTCTGTTTATATCTGTCTTCTTTTATATCCATTTTCCTCTCTCGCAGCCTCATGGGGAGGGAGCAGAAGGAGGATTCCCCTCTCTGTTCTCCCGCCCGTGTCTCCAGGTTGCAGCTGCCCATGAGGCTGGGGTGATGCTGGGGGCCTTTTCAACTCCTGCGCTGCCCCTCCACCACCTCTTCCTCCCTGAGCTGGAAGGTGACAGTTATGACAACAGCCGGAGAGCAGGGACCGGCAGCTGGGGTTTGGCAAGTTATAGGTCAGGGCAAGGTTTGCTTTTGTGCAGGATATAAGAGAGGAGCCCTCCTGGTACGAAGAGTTAAAAATGTCTTCATTAAAGCACTTGAGGCTGCCCAGAGCTCTCCAGACCATATTTTCAGGCTGGCGGCACTTGCTGGTAGCCTGTTGGCCTCAGAGCGAGCTCGGTGCCTTCTGTCTCCTCTGTTCTCTCTGAGGGCACCTCCCTGCTGTTCGGGGCTGAGTGAGCTGGGGGTCACTCCCACTTCGAGCCTTTTTTTTCCCTTCCCTTTCCAGTTCCTTAAACAACAAAGGTGTTGGGGGAATTTATACCTCTGCCTGGTAACAAGGCAGATCAGTGAGACGCTGTCACGGTTTTCTGAGGGGTCCATAGATTTTTATTGCTTTTCAGTCCTTGAGTTCCCAACCTTCCTTTAGCTTGTAAATTGCCCACAAAATGCAGACACAGCTTCTATTCTGTGAGTTCTTTTGATGATTTTATTTATATGTCTTGCTTTGTCTTGTCTTTTATTACAGGGAGACTGCAATTAATTATTATCCCATCAGCTTCTATTTAGCCTGACAGTACAATGCACCACACAGTGTCCAACCTTCCCCTGCCTCTGTGAGCGCGAGCGGACAGCTATTCTCGAGAAGAACAAAGGCACTGGCAGCTTTAGAAAGGGACGTGCTGCTAAAGGGCAGCTTACGAGAGTTCAATAGCACCAGCAGAGCAGAGTTGTGATATGGCTGAAGTGACCAGACATCCCAATTTAGTTGTGATGCTCCCGATTTTATCTTCTAATCCAAAGTGTGTTTTACGCTGTCACTCTTTGAGCGGCTATAGGCTCATGGTTAGAGCAGAGGCAAGGCTCTTGTGTCTTTTTCCCACTTCTCTGATTGACCAGATCTTTTAATCTTTTCTAAACCCAGGTATGAAATAGAAATTGCACCTGTGAGATATGTAAAACATCCCGCTTGTTCAGCGTGGGCAAAGCCTCAGTAGGAAGACAGGAGGTGCACATATTGAGGAGAGACGAGCAGCAGACCAGAGCGATCATAAATCTAGAGAACGCTGCCTCAGGGAGCAGACTGAAGGAGCTGGCAGTGTCCAGGCAAGAGACAACTTAGAGGACACCTGGTGATGCTCTGGCAAAGAGGGAGGGATAGGTCTGTTATTCACATCTGCAAGGTAGCGGGAGGGCAAGAATGGACTTAACGTACAACAAGGGATGTCTGTGTAGATGCTGGGGAAGTGGTAAGAATAGTAATGGTGTGAGCAGATTTCCTGGACTGGACAGGGTGAGACTCCAGTGCTGGAGCTTCTTCAGAGCAGGTTTGGATACATGTCTGGTTTGTTCTGTGAGTGTACCTCTCAGAAAGAGGTGCTTCCAGGCACAACTCTGTAGAAATAATAATGGCTGACAGCCTCAAGAGCAAGCGTTAGATGGGGAAATGTTTGATGGTCATTTCAGGACTCATTTCCTATCCAGTCTTTGACACTGGGTTCTGTACAGGGAATACCAGTTTTCTGTACTGGCGGCCATTCTGTCACTAGAAAACCAGCAGAGCTGTTTTCACTCTTCCCTTTTTCTTCACACCTTTCAAGAAGGTTTATTTGTCCTGCAGGCCCAGGGATGGTGTGATGCTGTTGCCAAGCAGTGCTGGTGGTGAGATAAAGATGTTTTGACAAGATCCAGTGCCAGGTGAGTGGAAGTTGCTGTTAAACCAAGTTTGTTCACTCTTGCTTTTTTCTTTCCTTGTCTCATGTGTGCATTTACACCTGATCTTGGCAGCCTTTGCCAGTGTAGCTCTTGCTCTGACCTGCTCAGACCAGCCTAATGACAATGGAGCAGAGCCTCTGGGCCAATGTCCTTATGAAAATGTCCGTATAGTCCTTCCACACCAGTGCCCTCTCTTCTCCGCAGCAGAGTCCACTCCATGCTTCAGAGGAAGCTGCAAGACTGGGCTACAATGCCATAAATTCAGAGAGATATTGCTCACTCCTGTCCTCCACAAATGACATGTGCTCACTAGCCCACATGGCTACCAGCCATTAGCTGGTTTAAGTTTTTCAGTCGAAGCAAATGTGGCTGTGGGACTCTGTGGGAAATGAAGGGCATGTCTGGACAGGGAGTTCAGGCAGATGGAGCTGGCTCTACCATTGCTGCTGCTGGAATGGAAGTGCCAGGAACTGCAGGGCTGAGATGCTGAGTTGGCTGGTAGAAAACAGGCTCAAGTTTAGGACTGTCTAGGTTCACCTCACTTAATTAGCCTTTCTGAGAGAGCAGGTTCATTGGCTTGGCTGCAGTTCTGCTCAGGTGTGCTAACCTGCCCCTGAGAGTGAGCTGGGATGGTCTTGCAACTCTGTCCTGTGTTGTGAGAGCTTAACTCAGCTCCGCATTGCTTGAGGTCTCTCTTTCCCATGCTTAGAAGAGGAAGCTAAAGGTAAGAGCGGTAACTCAGTGTCTGATTCTACATCTCCCATTCGAAAACCTCGATTGGGTGGTCAACTGAGCTCTTCTTCCACCTCCACCCCAACTGCATCCCAGCTGCATTTCTACTGAATCTGTCGTTACGGTGATAAAATTGCAACTAAATTCTGTCAGCTCTGAAGCATGAACTATGAGGGTTGGTCTTTACATCAGACATGTAATTACCTGTCAACAAAACTATGAAAATGTGCAAGGAAAAAAAGAGGGAAAAGCAAGATCTCTGTCAAGTGAGAGAAAGGCTATCATTTTCCCCATTATTTTGGGGTTTTTTTTTCCCTCCATTCAGAGCAGTGCGTAGCTGTACTTAATCCAGCTAGGAACCTGCTCCAGGGATCAGTCTCCCTGATAAGCTACCTGTTCTACTGTCCCTCAAATCTATATAAGGACATAGGACTTTTTGTTTAAAAATCCTGGAAAAAAACTCTAAAATCTGCAAGATCTTAGAAACAGGAAAATCTGTTTTCCTGCATAAGAATAAGGTATTTTTATGGTGGCTGAATACAGAATTGCAATCAGAATGGCAGTACTATTTGTTAAATGCAAGTTAGTTAAATAATTCATTTTTCTTACTAATTATACAGTACGTGGTTAGCTTCAATGATCACACGTAATTAAAGGGGAATGGTTTCTGCAGCACTGTCATGACTTTGATGGTGTTGATTGAGAAGAGACTAAGATTTCCTGGTAGTCTACAGATTATGTGCTATTTAAGGGGTTTACATGGAGTGGTACGTGTATCCTGTCCTTGGAAACATACGTTGAACATAGGCAGTATCTCCTTATTTCCTAGAGGCCCTTACATTTGACTGAGGACCTAAGTTATCAAAGCCTTTGCTTAATTTTAAACATGTGCTTAAAAACTTCTGAAGTCAATGATGCTTAAGTATGTGCTTCAGCTTTAGTTTCATTTGAGACTTTTGCCGAATCAAGACCACTGGCTGGTTAGGGATGAAGCCTCACTGGCACCTCTTCTTCCCCAGGGACACATCTGTTCCCCTTGATTAACCAATCCAACAGAGCAGGTTTGAAATGCTTTGGTGACTGTCACAGTTAACTTTGCTTCTTTTTAAATACAACAGGAAAACCCCTAAGAGCTGGAAAAGTTTTTTCCCTGAGAAACTAAATGAGAGTATATGTAGGAGGAAAATAATATAATCTCTGGCTATATTATTTTATCATGCCAACCAGTGGGGAAGCCTTAGAGAGGATTACTGTCTAGTGGAAAAGGCTTGGTTTTCCATGCATGCTTTAATGACTGGACCTTTGTTCTACCTTTTAACTGTGACCATTTAATAACTACTTGACTCACTTTGCCCTCAGCGGGATGTTGCGTGTAGCTTCACTGTGTTGAAGAACACACTCGAAATTAAAAATGTAATTTAATGATTCAGTTGGTAATAGACAGATTACCCAATAGCCTGCCTGTGGAGTTGAGGTGGTTTAGCCCGGATCACCACACAGTTTCTCACTCACCCTCCCCCTACCCAGCGGGACGGGGGAGAGAAATTGGGAAGAAAGGAAAACTCGTGGGTTGGGATAAAAACAGTTTACTAAAAATACTAAAAACTACAAAAATAACAGAATATAAGGATATTAATATATACAAAATATACAAAATTAACAATGTAGGATTTCTCAATGATGTCTGAATGACCGACGCAGCCCGTCCCAAGCAGCGATCACGGAAATGACACCGAGCAGCAAGCAAAGGGGGCAGAGCAAGCGAGCAAGGTATAGGGAACGATGCCAGCAAGCAAGAGAGAAGAAAAGGATGCCAAGGGTGCCCAAATGGGTGCCAGAAAGGAATGGATGCCCCCTCCCATGGGCAACCCCCACTTATATACCGAGCATGACGTTTATGGCATGGATACTCTCTTTGGCCAGTTTAGGTCAATTATTCTGTCTGGTTTTTGCCCAACTTCCCACATCTGCATGTTAACGAGACGTTAATGAGACTTGGAAAGCCAGACAATGTCCTTGGTCTCATTAACAACAACTCAAAGTGTTTTTATCAACATTCTTCACACACAAAATCCAAAACACACCGGCTACTGAGAGGAAAATTAACTCCATCCCTGCCAAAACCAGGACAGGAGTGAACCTTCATAAGCATCCTTCTGTACAAGAAAACTTCCCTAGACAAAAAAATAATTTACAGGCATTGTATAGTGAGTTCCCAAGTCATCTCCTCTGTAGTCTTTAAATCTTATGTGAAAAATCTCTACTGAATTTTTAGCCAACAGCAAAATGAAAGAAAGTTCTCTCCTTTAACAAGAAGAGTTGGGAAGTGGATTTAGATATCTTTGCACAGTGGACTCTGGGAAATACATGATTTTGTCTCTTCTCTGAAGAGTTCAGGATTTAAACATACACATCAGACTCGAGGTGGGAGGGGAAGCCGTCTCTGGTAGGAAGATGACATGCCTAACGGTGGCACAAGAGGACAGTAGCAGAGCTAGAAATATACCTCAGGCCCCCAGTGCATTGCCGGGGTCAGCAGCAATCCTTGCAGGCTTTGGCTGCTCCTTGAGGTTTGACAGCTGCATTCAGATGTGGACCCAAATGGAAGCCATCACGGTGGGCAAAGAAACTGTAAGAACCAATTTGGTATACCCAGACTAACTGAGGAGGCCTTCTGAGCTTCTTTTCAGCTCAGGAGAGGAGGTATGTAGGGGAGGCAGGTAGCTGACAGCCATGAGCTGGGGCAGAGCGGTCAAGAAAAAGAAAATAGAGCATATTTTGACTGAGCATATCAGTGAACTTTAGTTCTCTGGACTTCAGGTCGGTTCTTGCAAGGAAATCTTTCCTACCAAAAAACCAAAGCTAGCAAAATCCCCCAAAGCCCAGTTTCACTGGAGAAAGATCTCTCAACATGATTGTAATGTCCATCTAGTCTACAGGTCCCAACCAGACAGTGGAGCAAGGGAAGTGAAGGTTTTGGTTTGTGAGAAAATTTTCATTTGCCCTGAGGGAAGAACAACGGGTCTTTCTGCCTGGTCTCCGAAAACAGGTTCATTGGACCCGACTCTCCTGTCAGGCAGGGATAGGACAAGAAATAATGGATTTGGATTGCAGCGGGAAAGATTTAGCCTACATGACAGGAAATTCTTCCTGTAGCGAGGACAGTTTAGCCTTCCAATTGCTTTTTTTTTAGTAGTTTTATTAGATGTAGAAGGTGATGATGCTGTCTATGGTTGGAAGCTACCGAGGTAGATCTTAATGTTGTTCTTGCTCTACACTCTCTCTTACCCAAAGTGCTTTGTCAGGGTGTAGAGAAAATCAGATCAGGTGAAATCCTATTTTGAGTGTCTCATGCCAGGCTTAATTTCTTGTGCTACATCTCGTGAAAGGAGTCAAGTGTCCTTGGCTGTAGCAGCCCTCTCTGGAGAGATAATTCTTTTGTACCTCTACTTGGATCTGTACCCTCTGTCTCTCTCTTAGTCTGGCCCATTCTCAAAATGATGCAAAAATGTGTACGCTCCATCACAACAGGAGGCAAAGATTCAAGATGAACGTTGTTCTTATGAAATCTTAATTTACAGTTAGTTTGCAGGTGGTTTTTTTTTTATAAAGAATAAATTTACTGTAATAGGAGTGAGTCAGCATGGATATATTGCAGGTAAATCATGTCAGACTAATTTGATCACTTATGCTAATGAAATAACTATCAGTCTAGATAGCATAAATCTATCTGATTGTCCAGAAGGTTTTAGGAAAATTTTGCTTGATGGATTATAGTACAAACTCCCTAAATATAGGTTAAAATAATCTATTATTGAAAAGGATAAAATACTGTCAAGAAGGCAGAGTCATGGCTTGAAGCTAAGGGTGAGTGTCAATGAGAAGATGACTGAGGAGAGACTTTTAATATTTTTATTAAAGATTTACGCAACACCGCAGCATGTAGCATCATTAAATTTGCAGATGATACAGAGCTAAAGGGATCAGGCAAGACTTAATGGTCTTTCTTTGCAGAGAAATTGCTTTTTGGCAGTATAATCTTGCTAAATGATGTAAGGCGACTCAAAACTACAATATTATCTTGATTGGATCAAGACAGTCCATGGCAGTTACGGTACCTTTAACAGAGAACTGGAGGTACAAACTGGAGTCTTTTCAGTAGGGCTGGAGAGGTTTATATCATAAGGTGTGGTGGAGGTGCGGGGGTGGGAGGAATCATCAGCAGGAGGACTGAGAGATATTTTTCCTTAATTTTAAAATTTTTTTGAGTCCTTAATACACCCTCACCATAAACATTTACACTGCAGTGTTTGTCAGAAAGTACTTGGGGTGGTCATGTTTTATTATAGTATATAAAATATTATATATTCTGTCTGGCCATGTTTTATTATAGTATATAAAATATATATTCTGTGTGTAGCTGATGTAGCAATTATATCTGAGATAACTTGTATTTATGTCTGAGTAAAGACTCACCTGTTCCTGACTACCTGCAGCGGAAGGACGGAGAACTGGACAGGAACAAAACATTCTTGTTCTAGTGTGTCCACACAGTAAAGAGTTAACTGGGAGCAGGTCCTACACTTCTACCCTATTGTAGCACACAGGGATGGTGAAGCATAGCCCTATCCCACCCACCTGCAGCTGCGTAAATATTACTCTTATCATACCTATCATCTGAGCTACTGAACTTCACCTTCATCTGGGTTTCTGGTTTGAGGTGCTCCTCATAACACAACGTCTGGGCAACTTCTTGCCAGTCCAGGCAGGAGGGGAGCTTCCTCAGCTTCAGCCTGCTCCCATCCAGGGTGAGGCAGCCGGGCTGTCCAGCAGGCAACACTCCATGCTTCCCGGCAGCTTTTCTACCAATTTTTAAGGGTGATGTGATGACTTTGCTAATCCAGTGACAGTGTTCCATACACTTCTCTTTCTGCCACTCTGGGAAAAAAAAACTTCAGTCTTTGGAAAATGTACTATAACTAATGGCTGATTTGTCACGTGAGAATCTGGGTAGGGGAACAGTGAAAATAACAGGGTTTTCTTCTGTTTTGGTCTCTGACTTAAATCACCTTCTGAGGCAGCATTCATTTCTGGGAGAAGAGTGATGCTTTTGGATTGAGATTTCTGCAATGGGAGCAATCTTTTGGGGCAGCGAACACCTGTATTTCAGAGTCAGTGTAGATGTTTAATTGTGGCCAGTTACAGTGACAGTGTACCCAGAGACCATGTTCCTGATTTCTCCATAACTGAGAAGCTGAACTGCAAATCTTCAGATGTCTTTTGTCATTAACAGAAGGGCAAAAATATTAAAATGTAAACTACAAAATAAATCTCTTAAATAAATCAAAGATAGAACCAAAGAAGAAAGATGAAATCGCCATGTAGCAGGCATAACTCATTCTTACTGCCAGTTCAAAATCAACGGTACAGGAGAATTTAATGATAGCATTGTTCAGTGAAATTAGACTTGACACTAGCCAGTTACCTTTTATTTTGGTTGGTTAGGATTTGCAATTGTTTGACACTCATTAGAAATCACAGTAACCTGTTTTAAGGGCAGGCAAATTAAGATTCCCTCTCTCTGTACAAGATTACTCATCACACCACAGCTATGTGCTAATTGGAAAATAACTGGTGAATGAGCAGGTCTTACAGACGCTGTCATCTGAGTGTGTCAGGTAACGTACCAGAGATGATCTTGCAAAGAATTTGGTCATGCATACAACAGCTAAGAAAAAACTGTTGCAGGAAATTAACACTACAATAACTTATCGGATGCAAAAATAATTATTAATCCTTAACAATCCTGGTAATTTCTTTGTGGGATTTCACCTGACCTTCTGTTTTCTTCAGTGCCTCCAGCATGAGAACACATGGTTTCCTACTTGAACCTCAGCCCTGGTGTTTTTTTATTCAGAGCCTGCCAGTAAGTTAGAGAAGCCCTAGGGTTTGCTGGGCCAAGCCAGGCTTCCAGATGAAAGACCTCTGAAGGCTACACTCACAAGACAACGGGGTAAGCTGCTAGTTCCAAGCTGTACCACCTTCCCTCTCTTTCTAGAGGAAATCTTGTTTCACCGAACCAGAACAGAATGGGGGAAAATTTTAGCTCATTCTTGCAAAGGGGCTGTGTACTCGAAAGGGCTGTCTGGGAAGCATTGTCAGGTCTTGCAGGGAGATAAGCAGATGCAAATGGAGGCTTCCCAGTAATTACACCTGTATTAGGAAGCAGCCAGGTGCAGTGGGAGCAGATCTGGGGAGTGAAACATTCAGTGCTGGTCAGCTGTAGGCATTTTGGGGGATTTACTTGGGATAGGTCTGATCTGGCCCCATGGCTTTGGACATCCAATAGCAGCTGGGACACGTTGGGTGTGTTTCTGGAGCTCATCTTGTCATTTAGTTTTGCCTGAAAGGAATCAGATTCTGCAGTGTGAACCTAAATGCAGTAAATGGGGAAGGTCAGGAGAGACACCTCAAAAGGGCTGTCCTGCTCCAAAATAAAACAAACGCCAGTAGCTGTAGAAGAGTCTGCAGGAAGCTGGTTGAACCAGCCTCTTATTCCTGGAAACAGCTAATGAAAGTTAATCAGAACATGCACAGCCTGTTTTATTGTTTTTATAACATGTTCTCTCTGAAGTGCTTTTGTTCCAGGGAAGCAATACTTAGCAATCAGGAAGTTGCTTGTTTTGTGATTAGCACTGCCATTGCCCCCAAGGGAAGGGATGGCACAGTCTGGACAGACTTTGGATCTGCCAAGGAAACTTGCATCTGGTACTCCACCTGAGATCCAGTCTACAAGTGGAAAAGTTGCCTGGTTCCCACTGATGACTTGGGATTTAGGAGCCAAGGGATGGTGTGTGTGGAGCACAGCACCAGGTGAGAGTGGTGAGAAGTGCAGTTCATCCGCTAGCTGTGACATGAGTTTCCAGCCTCAGTTTGGCAGAAAGATGTACAGGTAAGATTAGCTTTATCAGTTTATTCTCTGCAATGCATTCATTTTTTTTTTATCTAGAAAATACACTGCTTGTATCACACTGCTGAAGTCTATGTGTTCCCTGCATATTCAAACAGAAGATGAATTTTCACTTCTGACAGTTCAGCTTGCAAAACCAAGGGAGAGATGGAAAAAAGACCCTTCTGTGTCAGTGTGATGATTGATCACATTTTATTTTTGCTCAGATGCCAGGTCTGGATTTGAAATTGAAAAGTAATCTACTATTTTATGGAATTACTTCGGGGGGGGGGGGGGGGGGGTCTGAAGGAGGAATGTAGAGTGCTGTAAGATGGGGGTGGGGAGATCAGAGAGGAACCAGGAGAACAAAAGCAGCCACTGTTAGAGATCTGGGAGTTGGAGTTGGATGAAGCAGGGCCTCCCGCTGTTCGCTGCTCGCTGTTGCTGTGGCCGGGCTGGCATCACTGTGCAGGGGGAAATGCAGGCGAAGAGCTAATCTATCGAAACAGAAGGACAGACTTAGCTTGAGAAGATGAGCATGCTGAGCTGGTTTCTGCTCTGTTACACTCTGAAACCTCACTGATATCTGTACAGCTCCCCAGCTGTAACTAGGAGCAGACAGGGATTCTTTATGCGTTTTCTCCAGAGCCAGACTGGTGAGGATTTGGTGAGGACTGGAGAAACTGATACTGAGATTTTCAGTGCGGCAGGAGGGAATCTGCGTTTGCTTAATTTGGGAAGAAGCAGTCATATAACTTACAGTATGTAAAGCTTAAGCAGTGGAAATATCCCTCTGAGCACAGTGTAGACTTCAAGGCAGCTAGGAAAAGTCTTTCAGGCTGCCTGAGCCTTTCCACAGTGCTTCCTCCATTCCTGCAAATACAAAGAAATGCCTGCTCCAAACAGTTTGTGCAAGAACTAGACTCCAGTCTAGTAATTGAGGCGTTATGACAGCCGTGTTTAGTCTAACCGCCTATATAATTTCTACCAGAAGGTGAGTTAAAGAGCACCTTCTGAAAAACAGCTAAGCTCATAATTTTACCTAGTTCTCTGGCAAGCTTTTCCGGTACTGAATGACCTTCGCTGCTGTTTCTAATGTTTTATTTCAAGGTTAAATTTCTAATTTTTGCAGTTGTCTTGGAAGAGGCATCACAGTACCCAAAAGCCCCCTCTCACAATGGCCTTCCCCATATTAGTGCCTGTAGCAGTAATCCCATCCCGTATCAGTAATGTCTTCGATAAGCCAACAAGGCTTGGGCACCTTCCGAAGCACGCTGGACAGCTTCTGTTTCCCAGCTCCTGGGTCATTTTTTGTCTTTACCTGAATCACTCCTGTATTTTCTTTCTCCACGAAGGAAGGCACATAGCCTGACCATGGCTTTCCAGCAGATTGTCGCTGGAGCTGCGTACAAGAAGGAAAGCTTCCTGCTGGGGCCTGCAATTGCCCCTTCTAAACACCTAGGGATTGGAGGAGTCCCTTTATGGCAGTTTGCACCACAGCTAGGGCTACGGCTGATCTCTCTGATGTCCTCCAAGTCCTTTTCAAAGCAACTCCTTTCTGAGACAGCGTCCTGTAAGTGTAACCTGCATTTCTGGTTTCAGATGTCTTACCTTGCATTTGACTTTTTAAAACACATTTCACTGGAGTGTGGCCAACTCTCAGTTCTTTCAGGTTGCTGTATATTGATCCTGCTTGTTGTTTCCCTACCACCAATCTTGTTGGCATCTCCAAACTCCCACAACAAGGATTTTTATAGTGTCAGTTAGATCATTGATAAGAATATTGAATAAAACAGTATTGGGAGTTTCACTCTTCTTTTATCCCAGATATTTTTACCCAGTGTAATATTGCTGTACGTTTATTGAGTTGTGGCTATTGGAACATCCAGTAAATATGCCTTTGAAGAACAGCCAGGTTCCAGAAATGCTTCCCACCTTAAATGTATATTCTCAGTCCCTTATGCCGACGACTGAGGTTAAAGCTTGGGAAAACAGAAATGTTAAATGCATAGGTGTGTGTGCGTCACTGCCTGCTGCCAGGTTGTTTGCACAAG
Source organism: Tetrax tetrax (assembly GCA_009806455.1). Taxonomy (NCBI): domain Eukaryota; kingdom Metazoa; phylum Chordata; class Aves; order Otidiformes; family Otididae; genus Tetrax; species Tetrax tetrax. Next base: position 221,873 of record WHYT01017597.1, read on the forward strand.
TATAACCAGATCATGCCCTGTGGTATCTAGGCAACTTGCTGGCTTTTAGATTCACCAATTAACTCTTCTTTGGCCTTCAGAAGTCCAGCAGAAGGTTTTTCCATGCAGATTGCAGCAGTTTCTGGGCTGAAGGTATTAGTGTTTTGGAAGAGCTTTTGTTCCTGGCTTTATGAGATGCCTAGGAGCTACGTTCTGGGTTGAAGCTCACTGCAATAATGCAGCTTTGCTTCATGCTGTCATGTGGAGAAGAAGGGACAGCCATGCTGGGCATTCTCCTTGTGGTGGTGCCCACCTCGTAAAGCAGTGTTAATACACATTTTGAATGTTTCTTTTCAGTTACCAGCCTGAATCTCAGTGGGGAACAGGGCTGCAGTGATTGCCACGGAATGAGATGGATCTGTGAGCTTATCCAGAGCCAGTCGAGGTGTCCACAGGTCCGTGCCAGCATTCCCAGCACAGAAGTGCTGGATCTGTTCTGCAGTGCTCAGGCTGACTCTGAAATTAAGGGAGTTTCAGGCTCCATAACAGCTCTGAACGGGGACTGCACCAATGTGTCGGAGAGATAACTTTGCCCTCCCTCAAGTTGTGTAGGTTGTTCAGGACCTCTAATAGATGCAGCCCAGGAGCTCATTTAGATCCTGGTTATGTGGATTGCAAATCCAGGAAATTGTTCATAAATATCCTCTTCACCCTCTAAATGTAGACTCAGAGTGGCTGTCTCTGGACTTTGGGAGGTGTTGGCACGGTAGGACCTGCACCTTTTGCAGAGCTTCCTAAGAGGAGATGTGGCATTGTTGCAGGTGGGGACAAAGGCAGCTCTTCTGACAGCAGCTGTGTAGCAAATCTCTTTACAGAAATGCATCTCAGAATCTCAGAACTGCTCAGAGTGCCCCAGCCAAATATCCCTAGGCTGGTACAGCAGAGCACGAAGGAAATCGTTGGTATTCAGAACTTGGTCTTTAGCTACACAGGACCTGAAAGCACGGGCATGTTTGTACCTCTGGGGAGAGAGGTACGAGGAAGCAGGGCAGCCTTTGACATGGTAACAGGAGCTTTCCCTTGCAGAGCTGGAGGCAGAATAGTCATTATTAAAAGAAGGTGACTTGGCCTTCATGGAGACATTTGAGCTGCTCTGGTGTGCAGACCCCTGGGTCATGAGTCCTGAATTCGTGATGGGGTGGGCTCAGTGCAACCGACTCTGGAGGACGGTTATGGCTGGGGAGCTCTGGCACTGCCAGCGGGAAAAGGAAAAACAAATAAAAGAAAGTCCCTTTGACAGGAATTGAGGATTACTTCTGACTGTACACAAATATCATCCAACTGCTTAATTTCAGGCCTATTCCTCATGGCATACAGGCAGGAGAAAATAAGAAGGGAAGGCAACTGCAGGTAGCTCTTTTTACATTCAGCTCTGCAACCTGGGAAAGCTTTGGGCAGCCTATCCCCCATCTCTGTCCGCTTTTCATTATTATTTTTTATAGCCAGAAATAATAACTTTTTTTTGCTTTATTCATCTCCTGTCAGATGGCCAATCAACATCTGGCAATACAGCAATTCCCAGAAAGTGCTGACCTAGTGAGACCCCGTGGAGCAGGAGGTGCTGAGGAAGATCTCCACTCCCCTCCCTCCCCCCCATCGCTGACTGCCCTTTTAATTTTTTTCCCAGCCAAGGTACGATGTGTACTCACACCTCACTCTTGCTACCTGCCTGGATTTCTGAGCACAAGGCTCATGGGAGCCCCTGTGGTTGGAAGGCACCTGAGAAGACATTAGGGCAGGGAGGATAGGGGCAGGAGGAGCTGAGTGGGAGATGGGGCATCCTGAAAACTGCTCCTGGATCCATAGAACTGATAGTGAGGGACTGCATCCTTTCCCAGGGCTGGGGCAGGCCCCTGCATGGGGAGGAGATTTGACAAATGTATCAGAAAGGTGCTGTGGACCATGTGCAGTGCCTGGCCAGTGTAAGAGGGATGCACATGGCAGGGCAGAGGAGCTCAGCTCTCCCTCCTCTTTTATGCTTTTGTTTGGATTTGCACAGGACTCAGAACTTATGCATAAAAATGCAGCAATCCTTCCTGAAGGACTTTTTGATAGAGTTTCCTGCATCTTAGAGGATTTTAAGATCTAGCAGAAGATTGACTAGAGAGGAACACAGTTTTATTTACTTTGGTGCATATTGGACTCATAATAACATTCAGGTGTTACAAGCCAGAGGCAAGCTCTGTTCTATTTAGAGATTAGCCCACGTGTAGCTGCTCCAGCAGGCCCAGCAGGTTCCCCATCAGATTCCTGGGCTCCCATAATGGATCTCCTGAGCCCCCTTTTCCCACACAGTTCCGCCCTGGCTTCTCCCTCAGGTGTGGGTGGCTTGGTTTGTGCTGAATTGTGGTACCTGCCTTTCCACATCTTGGGTTTTCTTTGCTCCCTATCTCTTAAATTCAAGCTCCAGCGAGGTGGTCAGGGCAGTTACTCCCTCTTCTCTGCTAGAATCTTCTCCCCACGTTTTGGTCTTTTTTTGCTGACCACCTCCATGGGAAGTGCCCTCCTGTTTCTGTGGCACTCTTGTCCCTCCGGTCTCTCTCCTCTCCCAGTTCAGCTGCTGCCCAGCTCTGTTATGTGCTCTTCTGCCCACACATCCTCCTCAGGCTCTGTGACGCCTCTATGGGCTCTTTCCACACTGAAAACAGCATCTAACTAAGGCCACTCTGTGGCTTTGACTGTTCTTGTCACCTAATGCCTGAGGGACCTTTGCACTTCGGTGCCCGTGAAGAGAGCAGAGCGGGTTCCCCTTCCTCCTGCCCAGAAGTGGAGCTTCTGAGGGAGAAGGTAGCCAGGGCAGATGGGGGTACAGCTTTTCCCTCCTGGTGCCAGAGCCCAGCTGGGTCAACTGCCCTCTTGGTCTTGGCTGTTCTCCTTGGAGTAGCAAACGCTGCCATGAAACTAGGACACAAACCCTTGTAGCCCTCAACAATATCAGGTGCCTGAAGCCTGGTCCCATCCTGGCTCTTTTCGGAGCATGCAATCTTCTCAAATGCCCTGTCAGGACCCCAGGGCTGAGTATCTTTGGTTGTCCTCAGCTCCAAATCTGCAGTGAGAGATACAGATCATTTAGAGAAAGGGTCCTGGCCAAACTGCCTAATCAGATGCCCGCTCATGTGAGGAAATGCTACCAGTGGGACCTGAGGCATCATAATCCAGCCCATAATGCTCCTTTAAAGACATTTCAGCAGCTCAATTAAGTTTCCACTTGTGTGTTTTCTTTTTCCCCCCTTTGCTTTCATGGTCATTTAAAACAAATAAAGTGAGCAGAACATGGCAGCGTGATAACCACTGTTTAATTCCCTTCCCACGGGTCTCCAGATTATTTGGTGATTCAGCGGCAGCAGGGGGAACATTTACGGAAAGGGAGGCGGGAGCTTCCCACAGGGACGACAGCTCACAAACCGGGGCCCCCGAGCACCTCAGACGAAATACGTGCCTCAGTTTTCCTTTTAAATCCCATGAATATGGTGAATGCAGCGCCAGAGTCCAGGCCTTGGAACAGAAGCGGCCACCGGCTCCCCGACTTCTGTGGCGTCCCCGTTCTCATTGCATGTCTCACTGCTCTCGTTGTTCTCGCATTGTAAGTGTGGACGAAGACCAATGTTCAGGATACATTTCACGCTTCTGTGCAAACACAATATGAGATGAAGAATTCATACCCTTAGACAAGGAGACGAGAGTGTATTTTCTCATAATAAGGAAAAGCGGCCAGATTGGAGCCTGCCAATTTCTCCTCCACGCTCCCGACTTCCCTAGGAAGTTCAAACAAGCCTATGCTTTTAAACAGGCAGAGAGAAGTATATTATATTAAAAAAAAAAAAAACAAAAAACCCACACAAATCCTTTTGGGTCTTTTTTGCATTATTCTCCCAACCTCTATCATGGTGGGTGACTCTTCGAGCTCTCCCCCATTTGATCTGGTGGGGCTGCGCTGGTGGCAGAGGAGAATTCCGTGTGTTTTATGTGTTTGTGAACAATTAATAGTGGCACCGCGTTTCACTGGAACAGCATGTAAAACACACCCCGGGAGGGGAGAACGTAACAACTAACCAGACTGTTAAGTAGGCCAGAGCTTTTGCTGTCCTGTAGGAAAACACAATGTGGGGGTTTGCTTATTCATCAGCAGCAGTAAATAACGAGCGCTCACCTTGAGCTCTCCTTCAGTCACTTCTTGTCCCCAGCCTCTGTGCTAGCAAAGAAAGGAATTATTTACTGTAGTTTGGATGACAAATTGTGTTTTTATAGCTGTTCAAATTTTAGCTTTTGTTTTCTCCCTAAAAAGCACTGTTTTCGTTGCTTTGTCTTCCTCAGCATCAAAAGCCTCTGCTTGGAGTGCATTCTGCCAGCCCGACACTGAGAATCAGTCCTGGACCATTTGCCTGAACCTGTCAACCCCACATCATAGCCACACATTGTGTATGCAGGTGCTTTGGCCTGGGAAGGACGCATAATGCACGTTAGTCATTTAATACATTTATAATCTAATCTCTCAGAACAGCACTGTCAGCAGTTTTTCTTCCCCCTTGTGCAGTACGTCGAGATGTGTTTCCATCCTTGTGCCCATGCCAGGAGCAGGTATTGGCTCACCCAGCACCGGGGTGGGTGGCTCCCAGTTCCCTTCAGCAAAGGCTGCAGTGGCGTCAGCTACCCCATGCTGCCTCCCCTGCGCCTCTGCCTGCCCTGGCAAGGCAGGACCCACATCTTGAAGAGTGACTGTCTGTCCTGGGAGCCCCTGGAGCCCACGGCCTCTTCACTGGGGTCAGACCCAAGAGTGTCCACCTGACAGCTCCAGCTGCACTGGGAGTCTCCAGCATGTGCCTCACTGTCGAAGGTTCACAGCATCCCTTCTTTTCCTCCAGATGTCAAGACTTCCAGTTGATCTTGCTCGAGCTGAGTTTGAGTCTGGAGGCAGAGAGGTTACAGAGCTTTTTCCTCCCAACCATCTGCACTGGAGAGTCCTCCTGTCTTGTACAGTTTTCCAGTGGGGAAGAGACAGGCTAGGCAATGTGGACTGGAGACTGCCGTATGCTTTGGAAGTCCCGACGAGCCATGAGTGGCCAAGACCTGCTGAAGCGTGTTGACCAGGAGAGCTCAAATCCTGGATTCCTAAAACCTGTGCTTTACCTAGCACCTTCATAAAGTCTCCTGAATTAAAATTATTCAGGAAACACATTTTCAGACTGTCAGTGAAATGTGTTCATCACTCCCCTGAATATGCACCAGATTGTTACTGCTTCGGGCCAAATACCATGTCTTTTTTAATGCCTACAAAATGTAGTGCATGTTGCTGGCTTAATAATAATTATAAAAGTAACAGGAGTAGCTGCATTCCTATAGGCTAGAAATGGCCAGGCAAAGACACACAAAAAACCCATTCATTGTTGCAATTAATGCTTGAGCTTGCACCTGTGATTAATTAGCCTGGAGATAGCACTATGCAAAAGATCAGGGTGAGAATTAATAGGGAGACAAGTGCCGACTTCTAAGATGGTTTAGGCCACTGTTTAGTGCTCCTTCCTTGGGCTGCCTCTGCCCGGTTAATTAAAGGCAATGGCTCATGCTTGCTATGCACTAGTAGACCCATAGGCAGGCAGTGCCGAATATTTATATAACTATGTTCAGTAGAAAACTTCTAAATTAAATTCCCATCCAGGTCTCTAAATATAATTTTGAAATGTCAGAGATGCTAAGAAGAATGCTGGCACTGAATGAGATTGCTGTCAGAAGAGGCAATAGTATGCCAGATTTATACTGGTCTAAATATGCAGGTGACTTTTCAGCTCCTTTGTTCAAGTGAGCCTAAAATGCTCTGATGGTCATACTTCATCTGGTGGGAGGCAGAGGAACCACCAGGAACACGGGCAACAGATTTGTACTCCTGTAGGTGTCCATTGCTGATCCCTGCAGACAGCCACACGCTGTGACTGAAGTTGTTTTAACTGCGATCCAGCACTGCTGGCGGGGTGGGCGAGTGCCAGGGTTTAGGGCAGGAATTGTGGGGCTTTAGCAAAACCCAGTATGTCGTTGCCCTGTCATGATCTGTCCCTCCACCCACAGCCTGGGACACTGCGAATGACATCGGCGTATGAATGTCACCTCAATGTTTTTCCTCCTCAGAGATACCACTCAGTGTGAATGAGAAGGGAGAGGGTGTGGAGAAGAGAGCATTGACAGGTGCAGCCTGATCAGATGCTAATGGGGAGAAGAAGGACGAGAGGTGTTCCACTGAGATCTGCCCAGGGAAAAGCTCGCTGTGGAAAGGGATTTAGCGCCTTTGCTGGAGCATCACATCAGTGGCAGGGTGGCAGTTTGCCTCTCTTAAATGACCTTTTGGTGACTTTCCTTTCACAAGGTATTTCTCTCTTTCCCTCCCACCCTCCTCTTCCTCCAGGTATACCCCTCGGTGAGGAACAGCCTTGCTCTTTTTTAGGAGGTGAATTTGATGGGAAAGATGGAGCAGTGGCAACTCCCCAGAGCCTACAAGTTCCCATGAAGCACAAGCTACTTGGAAGCACCATCCTTTTAAGGTGAGCCCTGTTAGCAAAGTTTCTCCTCCAGGTTTTATCCATCACTCCTTCTGCTGGCTCATTATCTTTCCCTTCTGCATATTTGTGCCTCCCACCACCCCAATTCATTTTTCCCAGTTGCAGCAGCTATTGACTGGTTTATGTAGATGGAGTTTAACCAGTCCTCCCCCCTGGCTGCTCCGGAGTCGCTGACGAGGCCGATTTGTCTGTTCACACATCAATCTGAAAGCACATGCAAAGTTATATCTTGGCTGACTTAATTGTTAGGAGCTACAACCTCAATGTCTTTGTAAATAAAATGGTTCAATCTCATGGGGCACGCCTGGTGGAGAGAGTTGAATAAATACATCAATATGTAAATAGATCCACAAGAGGAGGATGAACTGGGACTTTGCAAAACTGATAAAGCATCTTAGGAGATGTCTTGTCACTACACTTCTTGCATATTCTGATGAAGCAGACAATAATGCTGGATCTCAGCCCTGGGTTGTGGGAGAGGAGGGGAGGGAGGGAGAAGTGTGGGCACAAGTGCACCGTGACTGAAATTCTTGTATGGATTGATTTGACTTAAATATATTCCAAGGCTGGTCTAATTGCTAGTTTAGTCTCAGGCTTTGATTTTCCTGTTGCTTTCACATCTCTGCTGCTGAGTCTTTCCTGCATTTCAAGCAGCCTGATTAGGGGCAGCATCCAGACCAAACCGAACGGCTGTTAGACCAAAACAGACGATACCCGTTCTTACTGAACGCGTCGCAAAGTGTTTGCAGCAAAGTGGGCATGAGTTAAAGGCAGTGAAGGTCAGAGTTTTGCTGCATGGGTGTTTTGCGTGTGTAACAGCATCAGGGGTTATTTTGGAAAACAAAGCCTGGAACCTTTGGGACACCTTGTTCATGATGGGCCTGTGCTGGTGTGACCCTCATCAGAAATCTTCTTAGTGAATTAGGGGAGACCAGTTAAACGAAGCACAAACAGGAGAAGGTGCTCATGCTGACCCACATCCTGCAGCATCCTGCCTGCTGCAGAACTGTCTCTGTAGGCGACAGCCGTCACTTTTTCCTGCTGCGTGTCTTGTGCTGCGGTGCCCACCCATGGGAGATGCTGCTCTGCTCTTCCACCGCACAGGTGGAAATGCTGAGGTTCAGTTCACGAGCAGCCGGTCCTCCTACTGTGTGTCAGGCAAGAGGAAACACTTGAGCGCTTCTCTGCTGATTTCCTGGGAAAGGAGAGGAGGAGAAACCTCCCACCGCATTGTCTGGGGCGCTGCCTCCCTTTCTGCGGGCTGAGCTCCAGCCCTTGTTTTGCAGCATGCCATGTGGAGTTTTATCACCTTCAACAATGAAATCTGTCACCTTCAAGCTGCTTTATTGTAATCTGGGGACTTTTGCCCTGTCCGCTGTAACCCAGTGCTGGGCTCCTGACACACAGCACCGCATTTCTCCCCGCGCCATCGCTAACATCTATCGATCAGGCTCCTTGCTGCAACCAGCGGCGTTAACTTTAGGGACCACATTTGTACTTGTTTTCTCACTGGGATCAGATCGTTAATTGATCTTCCTTCTTTTTCTTTGCCTTCTTTATTCTTGTGTGCATCTCAATCCCCTTCTGATGGCTGCTTCACCTCTCAGTTTGGAGAATAAAAGGCATGCACTATAGCCAGTATTCAGCAGGTGATCTCATGTTTTAAAGAAGTACAAATACATATTTTAAACGACTTCATGTTGCATCAGTTATAAAAATACACGTTTGAGTCAGATTAACTGGCATATCTTCTCTTTGATAAAGCAATTTAATATTAAACTCAGGGAATGGTACCTCTTCAGCAGAGGCAGCTTGGACGTCACAGCTCTTGAAGCGTGGTGTTGTGGGAGGCTTTTTTCTGGACAGTTTGGGAAACCTGGTATGGCAGGATGAGACAAATTGATGTTATTAATCTACTGTTATTATATGCTAGAATCAGAATGCCTTGGCTGCTTTTCTGTAGCTTCTATTGTAGATGTATTTTTGTTTTAGAGGACAAGTCATTTTCATTTGAAATGCAGTTACGGACATTTGCATACACATCTGTATGGGCTAATTAAAAACTTCTCATCAGAGTTGCTTTTCTGCAACAATCACTATACAGCAAAATGCTTGTTACTTTTTGGCAATGTCTTTTGTTGCAGAAATCTGAACTTTTTGTAAAATCATTTGGTCAAATCTTTGGGGTTTAGATTTTCAATGAATAATCAATATTTGCAACAAAAAAAAATGATGTTTATAGAAGTTTTTCACAGGAAAAAATCTATGACATGTATTATTAAATATGAAGAGGCTTATGTCTTGAGTTTCATTATGCCACAGCTTATAATAGCTCTTCAGAAGCTTGAAGCAGGGTTTTTTTCATTAAACAAAATGTTGCGTTCCCCCTGCTGCATTCATTACAGGCAGCACGTTGGAAGGTGCCTGTCCCCAGCAGTTCTGGCCTGGAGGGCTCTCATCCATCTCCGTCAATGCCGTGAGTTATTTCATCAGCAATGGAAATATTTATTTCAAAAGTGGATGTGTAAGGGATGACAGCAACATCAGAGGTGTGAAGAACACCGAAGGGGGAAGCACATTTTCTTGATGGCATTTTTATACAGTTGCCTCCTGAGCATCTGAGCAAGGAGATGGTGACTTTGAGAGAGGTCCCTGGTGATTAGGGGTGTGGCTGATGATGGGTGCAGCTCTTCCCCTAAGTCTCCCTCTAGCCAGTGGTCTTAACTCTGAGCTGTGCAAAGTCCCCCCCTTTTCTCTCAACTGCCTCTGCACAGTTGCTTATGCACTTGGACATTTTAGGAAATTGTAGTGGTCTCTGGGGCTGGGAACACAAAGATTTCCAGCACCATCAGCAAGGAGCTGGGGGGAAAATCTCATTACTCTGTGTCCCTTCAATTGCTGGATTTGCCAAAGTGGGACTTCCAAGCCAGCACTCCAAAGCTTTGCTTCAGCAGCCAGGCAGACTTGGAATAAAAAAATACTCCAGTCATGTTTTTGTTCCCCATGGCCAAGTTCCAGTATCCAGAATGGGATTATCAGAACTGAAATGCAGTTGGGTTTTGCCTCTGCCGACCTTCAGCAGCTGCTGTTCCAGCCCCGGGTCCCCCGAGAGCTCTGGGGATGCACCTCTGTACTGCTGTGTCAGTCTGCCTTAAGCCTGTCCTACAGCGAGCCTCCCAACTAACACACCCAGCTGCAGAGATTTTGTGACAAGCTGATGGAAACCATTCCTCCGGCACATACAAATATGTTTTGCAAGGCAAAAATAAGCAGTAATGCAAACATCATACTCTTTTTTTTATTTTTTCCCCTATTTTTTTTCCCCTTTTGCTTCAGGAAAGCAGGAAGAGGCGAGAAAGGATCGACACTTTATCTCACTGAGGGCTTTTTCTAAGATGCCTGCTGGGAACACTCGCTGTATGTTTCTCTTTAGGTAGCAGCTCTTTTGATTTTCTCACTGCCTTGCAAGTCACACTGAGGTGCCTGGAGAAGGATTTGCTGATTGCTTATGAAATCCATTCTCCCCTGAGGATCTGCTCTTTCCATCTTGATCAACTTTTAATTCTGGCTTTCTAATAACACTGAGGGACTGTGTTTTATGCCTTTATGAGGTTTTTGTGATTGATGTTCATCTGCACTTGCAGGAGACCAGTAACCTCATTTCATTTTTGACAGAACATCGGGACAAGCGCTCTGTATCCTTCTCCCTTCTTGGTCACATATAAATGAAAGAGAAAGTAAAGCGGAGATATCTGTCCAGATCTATCAATCTGGCTCCTTTGTACTCTCTTACCATACTGCTGAACTTCTGACACTGTTTGTGTCCAGCATGGCACACGGGAACGTGTTTAAAGGACACAGTTGGTTATCTTGTTTTTATTCTTGGTTCTGTACACCAGCATCTGGGATATTTGGAAATAGCTGCTCTAACTTGGTGTGGGAGTAGATTGCTTAAATATTACCTCACAGAGTCAATGTAAATTTGTGGCAGATAATACTTGGACCCCAAATGCCTATTTTAACCCATTACTGTCTTTTTTTCCAATTTGATTCCCTCTGCTCTCTCTTTCAAATGTATTTCCAGGAGTTTTGAGATTAACATGGCTCCTATTTTATGCTTAGACTGACCTCATCTGTGATACCTGAACAGTTTCTACACAGCCAGTAAAGAGATCCTGGACTTACATGCATGTGTATGTGCACATACTTATGTACCCACCACTGGTGAAGGACTTGTCAGTATAAGAAATCCTGGAGGAGAATGCTCACAATGATGAATTCACAGAAAATACAGAAAATAGCCAGGTAATATCATTCACCAAACTGTGACACTGTTCTCATAGAGCAAATGTAATTTCCCTTAAAAAATCCATTTTCTTTCCTTAGGAGAAATGACTTTTAGAGCACCTGTACTGAAAGGGAGATGGTAGAAAGAGTCTGTGAGCATTCCCTGTTTCCTGTGCTATTATACTGATTGTAAACACAGGTTTGGTTATTTCTTACATCTATTTATTTTTCCTCTCTGCTTTGAAGTATCTGCTTGTGTTCTCAATGAAGAACAGCTGAGAGATCAGGAAAATGGCTTAAGAATTCAGCGGGCTGTAAGCTATTTGGATTTAAAATAGTGCCTGGGAGAGAGCTTTTTACACTGCCTTGCTAAACAATCCTCCTTCTGTCACCGTCTGAGGTTGCCGTCCTTTGTTCATCATGATGTCGCCTCTAACTCTACAGAGCCTTGAAGGAGAGGAAAGGAAGGATGAATGAGGCTTCACTTCTTTTTCTTTTTAAAATCCCCCTAGGTCCTTCTTTTTTTTTTTTTAAAAAAAAAATCCTTATAGGCCATCTGCCTTTGTTTTAGTTGTGCTTCTTGGCTTTGTTTCTTCGTTGTTTCCTTCTCTTCGCCCCTTTGCAGGGCACTGTTCAGCACTTGGGGAGGCAGCTCAGCATCCCTGGTCTTTTCGGCACTTGTAGCATCAGAGCCTGCTCGTCTGACTATGGCCAGAGCCTCCTCTGCTGCCTACAGAGTCTTTTTTCCTTCCCTCTCCCAGCTCTGCAAAAGCAAAGCCGTGGCTGGTCTGCTGGGAGAGCGCCGTTCCGGCAGTGAGGCGGAACAAGCCGGACACCCCGTTGTTTGTCCCTGCTGCTCCCCGGCAAAGGCAGGCAGGTGGTGGGGGGGATCGCTGTCCCGCCACGTGGCAAGGTCTCCGATGGCTCCCCTTCGCGCCTGCCGCCGAGCAGGCAGGTGGTGGAGGGAGGGTCCCATCACGCTCGGGTTCCCGCTTGTTCCCTCCGCAGATGCAGAGACAGGCGGGAGGGAGCGCGGGGGGGTCCCGTGGCACAGGCTCATCCTTTCGCTTTGATTTGCAGCAAATCGAGGAGAGGGCTACACCAAACGGACAGGTCTCCCAGACGGGCCCAGTGCTGCGCGTGCCAGGGGCAGGTGAGGCGGCTGAGGGGCCCCAACACCTTTTTGTCATGAACCCCAGACCCATGGGAGCCGTGAGCAGGACCCGCCTGCCACCCTGAGCCACAGCTCACCCTTTGCATCCTGCAAAGAGAGTCTGCCCGCAGGACACGCAGGCCTGGCTTCTGGAGCGTTCCTAAAGCCATTTTTGTTCAGAAATTCCTATTGTTGTTTTTGCTGACCTAAGTGGGCTATATCTTTTCCAAATGTTTCTGACGTTTCTCGCAGAGTAATCTATTAATGTCACAGATGAGGATTCTGCTGACTTCAGTTTGGCTTCTGTTTCCCATTGGCCAGGCTCCTCTCTTTATGGGGGAATGCCTCAAGCCAAAAGGAGAGGAAAAAAACCCCGAGCCCCTGAGCTAACTGAAAACAGGCCCAAAGGGAAGCGCTTTCCAGCCACATTGCCTCTCACTGGCTGGCTTCTGTTCTGCGCTTGGGGACATGCCAGAATTCAGTGCCTCCGTGCTTTTGATTCCTGTTTATCCCTGGCAACATGATTGTCTATAATTATATATAATCTCCCCCTTGTTTACTCTTCTTCCTCCAGGTCTGAATGCAAGCTCGATGGCAACTCTCTGCTCGGTCTGCCAAGGCTCCAGCCCCAGACTGCTTCTCGGCATCCTCCACCTTCTTTTTCAAAAGTAACAAAGCCATTTGATTTCCTCCCACCCCTTCTCCCCGCGCCCCTGCGCTCTCCCCCTCCCCCTCACTGGCACTGGAGTTATGTATACAGAATGTGGAAACAATTTGCAGGAAAGTGAACAATGTAAGCTGGAGTGAGGGAAGGGAGACTAGTTTATTGTGCACACTTGCAGCCCCAGAAGTGAAATGCTGCTTTTTTGGGGGGGAAGAAGTGGACTGTTTTCCTTTCTTTCTGCTCCTCTTTTCCAACGTCTCGCTGAACCACTTTCCATCTCACCAGAGTCGAGTCCAAACCAGAGCAACCAGATCTGACTGCGTATTTTGGAGGAAGTTCAGGTTGGATCCCTCCCTGCATCACAGCTTGATGAGGCAGTATCTGTGTACTTAATCCTGTTGGAGGTTTTGCTCTTGGATCATTTCTGCTCCTGGATTAGCATTAATGAAGAGCATGTGTGCTTGAGAGGTCCTGATCCAGCCCGGAGAGCTACAGCATTGCTAATGGCACTGTTTTCTGCCTGGGTGTTACACATAGCTATTCCGAGGAACAGTTAGGCTGAAAGAGAAGATTCCTCTGGAGTGAACGAAACAGGAACTTATTGCAAAGTCTAATTTCAGTCTTTCTCCCTTCACCCACTAAAGATGAGGTTTCCAGGAGATCTCAGCAGCTTGCTAGCATCAAAGTGAATGTCTTTGTAAATCAAGGAAAGTGCCTACCGAAGAGCTGAGCTCTGCTGGAGCTTGGGAACGACGCGCTTGTGGTTCTTGGAGTTGCAGGGTGTAAGCCATGGGAAGCTGAAACAGCATTTGATTTGGTACCATTAAGCAGGTCTGAGGTCTTCAGATCTCGCTCTGCACTCAGCTGAGTTACTGTGAAGTCCTCAAAAAGAAGCAGTCCAAAGCCTCACATCTTTTGGGGAAAGGATCCTGGTGTTGCAGAGGCAAGGAGATGTTCTCTGCAAGTTGCACGTCCGAACAGAGTGGCTGCCTTGGCAAGCTCCTCCCTTCCCAGGAGCTTGCAATCTCTTTTCTCAATAGCCTCAAGACTTGGGACATGATCTGTGCAAGCTGTGCTGAGCTGGTAGGGCAGGGCCAGGAAGCTGCCAAGTGGGACATCATATTCCTCTCTAAACTGGCCAAATTTCCGGCCGTGAACTGGTGCAGCGGATAAATTGCGATCCGATGGCTCAGAGGGACAGTTAGAAGGAAGCTGTAGTGGGCTGTTCCTCTCTGAGATCTTGTATCCTCGCCACCTTCCAGTACTTCCTGCTCTTTCTCGGTCTTTGTCCATACACAAAATGTGAACTTTCAGTGTATGTTTGTTCTGTAAAACACCACATCTGCTCTGCCACACGGAATGGCAAGCATCTCTGTGGACAGGCTGGCCCTCCTAAAGCTAACAGCACAGCACAGAGACCATTCCAACTGCCGCTCTGCTCCCTTGCCTTAGCCAGTTCTTGTTGAGAATTAACTCTAGGTGTAAAATGCAAGAAGAGCTGGAGCAAAGATATTTCAGCCACCTGTGTTTGCTGGTCAGGGGCAGCCCAGCTCTTCTCTTTGGGCTCTTCTGATTTTCACTGTCTCTCAGAAGGGCCCAGGAACAGCAACAATTTCTGTTTTCTCTTCCAAGCCAGGCACCAACACTGTGGACTGGAAGCCTGCAGCTGGGAGCAAAGAGTGGTTGTCGCAGTCTGCTGATCCCCGTCGGCTGAGGCGTTTCCCAGGTACAGCAGCGCAGCCCCTTTCCGCCAGCTGAGCCACACGCAGCGGCTGTGCCCAGCGGAGCCGTGGATCTCATAGGTATTCACTCCATCTACACCGGTGTCTGCGAGCACAGCGCGCTCCTCAACCTGTCTGCCTCCCATCCATGCAGCTGCCTCTCCCAGAGCCTGTGGATGTCTGCAGCAGCCTGCCCAGGCACGTTGCACACTGTGCTTAGCTGACTAGCAGCGTACTGGGCTACGGGGATTGTTTAAATGTGTAAGACTGGAGAGTCCCCTCTGGTCCCTTCTGCAGCCATGTCTGCAGGCTCAAGCTGTAAGGACAGCAGCTCTGGTTTTGAGGGTAATCTCTGAGCAGCCCACTGAAGGCCTCAGGGGCAGACAGACATTTCCAATCTCTTTCTGACTCCCAAGGATCTCCCCTTACTCCTGGAAGCATGTGGCCTTGAGTTAAACTACACAGAGAGCTCTCTACTAAGCAGCTCACGGCAGCAGTGCAGGTTTGGGCAAAGTAGAGTGTTGTAGCTCTACCAGTAGAGACTTTAAAATGCAGAGACCAGAGGGATCAGTGTAATTTCAGGGAAACAGTCCTTGCAGCACTTGTGCTTTTTCCCTTCTCATTCTAAATGTTCAAATCCTCATAAAAATGTGGGAAAGACTCTCCTTGGAATGATTGTGTTGCTGAAACCATTGTTAGCTTTTTGGAATTTTCTCTTTCATCTCGTTCTTTTTTAAAAAAAAATTTTTTAAGGCTAATTAGATGAGAACAGATTTGTATTCTTCTCTTCATGCTGCTCGCTTACCACCTGAAATGCTCATCTGCTCTTTGCAGTTCCCAACACAACCACAAGCAATATCCTGAACAGAGCGTTCTAACTCCAGGTGAAGAAAAGCAACAGAAGCAGATGGGCTTGTAAACAGCAGAGATCTGGCTCTCCCACAGAGGTTCTTGCAGAGTAGAAAGGAGCAGAATGGTTAGTAAACACTGAGCAACTTTCATTTTCTGGGCTGAAAGGTGATAATCTGGGGAGGGGAGCACAGCATAGGAACAGCAACTATCATATTCTGGCAGTCAGCTATTCCCAGCAGAAGCTGTTCATGTTAGAACTTGTGGCAAATTGAAGGATACAGGAAAGCAGGGTACATTTTCCAGCATCAAGGAATTTGTGGGTGATGAAAACAAGATTTCCAGCAGCTGTTTTGTGCTAGCATTTTAGCCTTGGTTTCTAAAGTAATATCCTCCTGTTTTTCTGTCATTCCTCCCTCCCCTTGAATTATTTCCGAAACTGTCAGAGTTGTAATCAGAGTTGTCATTTCAATGATACAAAATTCCCAGTTATCTGAAGGTTTGCAGCTGGAAAAAGAAACCCGAAGTAGAGTCCCCACTGGTGGAAGAAACCTCAGCCACGTTCTCCGTTCTGCACGGAGAAGCAGCAGCAGCCAGCTGACCAGGCAGCACACGTGCTACTCCCAGCTGGCGTGCGCTGCCCTTTGTCCAGCCAAGCACACGCAGGATGTGGAAGTGAGCAGGAATGCTGCGGGGAAGGGCAGGGGGGAAGATGATCTATGGGATCTAATTCCTTAATAACCCAGCTTGGGTACTTCGGCTTCTCAGTGATCCACTTGTTGCTGTACGTGTTCCATTAGTGGAGTGACGGTGAAGAGAACCAGGGCGCATCAGCCTCGTGCGTGACGTACGGGCAGCCAGTCTGTCTGTCCTGCGGACTGCTCCTGTGGGTGCACCCAGGGGACAGTGGCAAGGGAAATGGGAAGAAAAAGAAAAGCCCAGTGCTGACACAATCTGTCAGGGCCTTCGGACTGGGTGTTGACAAACCTTTGAGTATCCTGCTGCCCACAAGAAACAGCACATGAAGCATTTCCTGAAGGGACACAGATCCCTAACTATATAAATTCTGTGTTTTCTTGTTCTTTCCTTACCCAGTGTAACACAGCCTAAGAGTGAAGCAGGCAGGCAGGTGCCTTCCCCTGTTGGAGGGCTGGGGACTCCTCCTTTTCTTTCATGCTTGGGCAGGACCCTTTTCCCTGCCATTTCTAGCCACCCTTTGCTTAACAGTGAACCCAAGGAGATTTGGTTGTTAAGCTTTAGAGCCAGGAAATGAACGAAGAGCGTCAGGAAAAGAAAGAAAACAGAACAAGGCGGCTTACTTCCATAGTTTATTGAGCCTGTAGAGATTTCTATAAACCACATGGTACCAGGTGTAAAAGAAATGAAATATGATAACCAACATGGAAGAATGGAGCAGCCCAAAACTCCCACAGCCTAGTAAGTCTCCAGAAATGTTGAAGAGGCTTAAACAGCAATTTAATGTGTACCTGCTGGCAAAGAGCAGCCCCCGCACCTTATTCCTGTCAAGAAGAGGTCCTGATTCATGTCCTGTGTTTTCTTTCCTCAGAGAGGGAGACTAGTGCCAATCCTGTGGAGTGCAAGAGTCGCGGAGAAGAGACCTATGAAAGATGGTTCCAGGTTGGAATTTTAAGAGAGGTTTGTGCTTGATCTAGGGTTGAAGAGTTGTTGTTTCTATTTTTCTTTGGGATTGGGAGGGGAGAGATTATTGAGTCCCTGAGTCTTAATGTGAAATGATTAGAATCTGGAACAGATTCCCAAAAAGACATTTAAGGACAACTAAATGCACAAAGCAGCTTGAATATACCTACCACCAGAGTTCATCCAGTCCCAGATAAAGCCTCTGAAATGGGCAGTGCTTTAATAAAGTACATATGTCTGAGGACTCAAAATACAAGAAAAAAATTATTAGGAGGAAGAGATAACATTTTCTCCATTTCTTACAAAGGGAGAAAGTGCCAAAAAGTTGTTATTTTTTTTTCCTGAGAATGTCTCAGCTGGACAAGAACCACTACAGGTTAAGATGTTCCCTATAACCTGACACTTGCAGAACAAGTGGGCTCATGTCATCCTGGCACAAGTAGTTCTGGCATTTCTAGGGAGATCTGTAATTCCAAGTAATAACCTCAGAGGTTTGTTGAAGTCTGATAATAAGTTTCTTTGGTAGGTGGGCTAGAGGGGGTTTTAATTATGTGTTCAGATCAGTGTTGCTTTAAGCATTAATTTTGCCTGGGAAAGGAAGCTGTAGTATCAAGAGTGACACCTTCCCACAGCTTAGATTTGGAGACAGAAAATCAGGGGGAACTGGCGAAAGCCCACAGCCTGTTATGGCAGATGGAAATAAGCTCTGAATTAAAAGGATCTCTTTTGTTTGTTTTGGGCCAGAAATAGCTGGACTCTGTGTAAAGCCTGATTCTGCAAGAATGGGTGCTCAGCAGTTTTTTGATAGTCAGGCTGTCAGAAGGAAGCTATCCAAAATTCTATAAACATCTGTAATTTTTTTTCCTTATTTCTCTTTTCTTCTTTGTGTGTCGTATTCTCCCTGCAACTTTCCAGAGCAAACTTACTCTTCCACTTGTTCCCCTTTGCCTCCTGCTGAGTCAATTCCTTTATTTTCCACCATTATTTGTACTGTAGTCACTCTCAGAATCTGGGAAATCTTCCTCAGAAGTCTCCTTGTCTCCTGAGCTTACTGCCAACTCTCCTACTAAAGCTTTTTATTCTTCATTATAAAGCAGAATAAAAGGCCAGAAAAGTGCACCGTGACACCCATTCAGGTGCCATTACCCTGTAATTCTTTACAAACCCTATGTGTATTTATAGTTGCTGAGATGTGCTAGAGTGGAAAGCCCACAGACTACGTTGGTGTTAGCACATGAAAGAGAACCAAGTGCTGTGGCCTGGTCTTGGGCACCGGGTTCTGGTTTTGGTTTGGACGCTGACTCACTTGGCGAGCTTGGGGAAATAATTTCCCTCCTCTGTGCACCTGTTTCCACTCCGCACCTCTAATTGCTTCCCTGTTTAGACGAGGAGCTCTTCAGGACACAGCCTGTCTCTGGCTGCATGTACATACAGCGCCTCAGCACAATGCAGCCTTGTCTTGGTTGGGGCTGTAGGTGTTTGAGTAATACAAACAAGAATAAAAGGTACGCCCAGACAGCAAGGCAGGCTTCCCAGACATGCTGCCCTGCGAGCACGTCTGAAACCTGATGTGCTGGGAGCTGTCTCTGTTCCCAGTCCTTGGCTTCTCTCAGCCAGCCAGCAAAGCATTCACCAGTTCCAATTACAATGGTGAGGTGAACTGGCACGTTCCCAGTTCCACTGAGAACCGGTGTGAAATCACTAAACTCATTTTGCAAACTCAAGCGGTGCCTGATAGGAACCTCCATCCCGCACAGCTACCGACCTGCCTGGAGCCGTGCCACCTCCCTGCAGGTGAGGAGCTCCTTACCTCAGCCCTGAAGCTCAGAGCCATCTCCTCCCACTCCCAGCCCACGCTGCGCACGCTTGAGCCTGCTCCAATTTGCCAGCAGTGAAACAAGCAGAAACATTTTCTCCTTTCCTGCTTTGTTGGAGGAGATGCATGCATCTCTCTTTGGCTTTCCTTCTTGGCTGCTGGCTTTTATGTAGCCCCTTCCTCCTGTTGTTTGTTCCTTCCCTGCACTCCAGCCCATCTTTTGCATTCCTCCCTGGTTTGATACAGCATCTCCCGGTCCTGCTTCACACTAAGAGAAGGGGTATTAGATGGATTCCCCATAGGGTATAAATTGAATGGAGAGAAGTGGCTGGTTTCCCAGCAATAATTTATCTGATTAAAAAAATACTCCCCAAACTCCCCCTCCTCTGCTGGTCCTATGCCCCCTCCAAAAAGAACACTGGCACTCGGGCTAGTGTTTGAACTGTATTATTCAAATTGCTGGAAGGGGGATTTAGATGGGAAAATAACTCAAAAGATGGCTCTCTGGGGGAAAAAAGCATGAGCTCTGAAATTTGGAACATGGGTTGTTGTATGGAGGAGGCACACAGACTAAATAATTCTGAGTCAAGTACCTCCGTGATTTCTAGCTTTGCCCTGATCTAACAAATGTTTTACACAGATATGCACAGATGCACACGTACACACTCACACACATGTGCCCCCGCACACACATTTCATAGAAGCCATTAGCAGTAACTCCAAAGCACAGCAAGCTGTTCCTGCTGTTGCCTTTCTCCTCTCTTTTTTTTTGCCTTACTGATTCCAATTAAAGAAAAAATCCACTTCAGAAAATGCCTGTCTCCTTGTTTGTTACCTGTACAGGTTTTATTCCTTTCAAATCAGCACTATCCAAAGCTGGTAATTTTCTTCTCCTGCTGAAGCCAACACTCCTTTACTCTCATGGACTGTTGTAATTGAGGAATGGAGAAGTCACCCTGACACCCCTCTTCAGCACAGCAGTGCAGCGTAGGTGACCTGAACTATGCATTTCTGGCCCGTTTGTATTTCACTGTTGCCTTTTTCTTTGCAGGAGAGAGGCAGCTATTTTACATTTCAGACTGCTCCCACAGTACCACTGATTTATAACAGGAGCTACCTTATTAATGTCAAGGGCAGAATTGCTACTGATGTTCAAGCTGCAAGAGCGTATGAAAATCATTTAGTTGGCTGTGGCATGGTCCCAGCACCGAGGGCTGTTAGCTGATGTGCATTCCTCGCTCTGCTCGCAGCCTCTGTCAAGTCTGCATCCTGGTTTCTGGGCCAGTGGGTGAAACATGAACAGGCCCATTCTGAGCTGGAGCTTTTCAACCTTAAGCTGGTTGCCAGGGCTCAGGTTTCCTTGAATTTTGACAGGAGTACTGTTCAGATGAAACCCCTTCTCCACTCCTTCTGGAGGATTTACACTGCCACAAGTCTTCATTTTTTCCAGATGTTTTACCTAATAAATCAAGGAGTCTCATCAGAGGATTCGAATCCAAAAGCTGTTACCATGACTTCAAAGGCGCAGGCTGGAATGGAAAGAGGCAGTGCAGACATTTTATACCACTCTGCAGTCACTGATCATGAAAATACACTCTGGTTCCAGGATTTTTTCCTGTGGATACCAAAACTCCGCTGTGATTAAATAAAATGGTGCTGTACTCCTTCAGCCAACCCTTGCCTAAAAGAATTGAGCCGAAGCACTCGCACGCTGTGTGGTTGGCAGGAACCGAGGATGGGGCTGGTCCTGAGAGGAGCTGAGCTCTACCAGCTTCCGTCCAAGATCAGGGACCATTAACTCAGGTTTGAACTCACTCTGTCTTTACAGATCAATATGCGCCTGTGTATTTTCTTAGAGTGCTAGTTTAACCTATTCTCACGTGAAGGATTCAGATATCTGTTCATATTCTTCAGATGTTTGGGAGAGAATAAGATAAAAAGAGTTACCTGGCTGCAAAATGTGATTGTGATTATTCATACTGGTTTGTTTCTTAATCAAGAATATAACTTTTCTAATATAGTGAATCCTTTCTTTTTACAGTGTCTACATGGCATAATTTTCTTTCACTGTTACCTTTCTAAAGATAAATGCTCTGGCATTTTGAGAAACCGTTATGTGTGTGTTTCTAATTACTTGATAGCACAGTATACTGCAGGATAATGTAATGAAGAACAGCAGCTGAAGAAAGAAAATACGTTCCTGCAGGTAGGTGAGCTGAACACCTACGAGACTGCATTTTGGTTCCCTCCTTCCCTGTAGAGGGAAGGAGCCGGCTTGGCTCCGGCTGCGCTAGCTGCTGCCCATCAGAGATGCCCGAGTTAGGCTGTGTTCTGCAGCAGCAGTGCCAAGGTAAGCTGCTCTTCTTCAACCCTCTCCTCGTCTTCCCTGTCTGTGCAGATAGCTGTGAGGCCGCATGCTAAAGTTTCCCAGTTGAATTTGCCTCACCACTCCACAAACAGTTGTATGAGCAGGACTGAGGGGATGGTGCCAGGTGAGGAAGGTGCTGTGGCTGTAGGGAGCACCTTCAGCCCCGACGAGAGATGCACAGGTTGAGGGTTAAGTTTCAAGAGAGGATTTGGACTGTCTCCTTCATGGGGCTGGCCTGCACTGCCTCCCTGCAAAGCCATGAAGAGGGGAGGCTGTGACAACCTCCTGAGGGTACCAAAAGCAGGTGATGTGAGTAGAGACTTTGACTTGCACTGTCTGAGGATCCTGGTGCCTGAATAAGTTGTCACTGGGTGGCTGTCAAGGGAGGGCTGAGCTAACCTCTCTTACACTGGTTGCAGGTTAAAAGCATGTAGAGGGCTCATGCTGCAAAGCAGATGTGTGGTAAACTGCTTGTGGGCCAGATCTCTAAGGGAAGCGGAGGCTGTAGTACTTGGAGTGCTATGAAAATACTGTGCAACCCCCAGTAAAGGCTGTAGTTACATAAAGCAGAGCTGGGACATAAATTTACTCCAATTAGACCATATGCTATGTGTCCCAGGCAGCAGGGAGCAAGAGGCCATTTGGTCCTGCAACATGCTTAACCAGATCTTAAAATATGCACTGTGGTTGTGCAATACGCTTTCATACAGGATGCTTCAGAGAAGGGGACGTCCTGCTCCATTCTGGTGGAGGGCTGTCAGAGGGGGAAGGGCCAGGGACGTATCTCCTGTGTTGTAATGACACGTTCAGACTGAAAAATAACTTCATCTAAATACTACTAATAAAATAACAGTTACAATGATACAATCTGTTCCCGCCACAGACTTCAGAAAAATTGCTGCTTATCTTCCCTCCCCCAAGATGCTGAAGCCCAGCACCCCAACTGTTGTGACTGCCTGGGATTGCTGACATCTAGAATGATACGCGTTGGATCGTCAGAACAGAGTGGGAGCAGCACAGCTTGGCTTCAGGAGCCAAAAATAGGTACTATCATTTCTGAGCTAAAGCCTCCCTTCTCTTTCCCCACCCAGCCCTGCCTATTTGGCACATGCAGCACAAAATTGTAGTGTTCACATTGTACCAAAGAAAAACCATATTCCTAAAGCAAGCAGTGCGTAAGTAGTGGACATGCTTTGGAAGCAGGGTATGTTATGACATGGATCCTAAATTAGTGAGCAACAATGACGATAGTTTGCAGATTTTCTACGGGCAATGGGTATAGAAAGGAGCAGCTTATCTGCTGCATTGCCCTGTGGAGAAGCATCAGAGATGTTCAGAGACGTGCTGTAAAATAGGGAGCTTGAATTCCTTTCACTGGACAGCTGCTCAAATACTTGTAATTGAATGACTGAGTGATGAATGCAGCACATTTGATTTTTCTCTTGATCGTTTCTCTCTTTTATTCTTCTCAGTCATGCTTTCACCTTTTTTTTAAGTCTACTGACTGGAGTATTTGTCCACTTCTGCCAAACCCCCAAAGCTACATTTCATTAAAAAAACTTGATTATTCAGGAAGGGTGAAGTTTGATTCACAAAGATAACACTCTTTGAAGATGTCTGCTCCTTTGGTAGTGACTGATTTAAGTGGGTTCCATTTTAGTATGCCTGTTATGCTGTTCTCAAGGCCACACAAAGGAGGAGGAATTGTGTGAGGCTATATAAATCAGGGTTTGTTATAGCAATGTCAAACACAACTGCACCGTGGGGTGTTAATAGTGAGCAGGCAAGTAGTCAAAAGCAAGTCAGAACCAACTAACAAAAGCCACAAAGCTAATCTGTCTGGTTCTTGATGCTTCCCAAAAGTGCAGCGTCTGCACGCTCACTTTTTCTTCTGGGAGAAGCTTGGAGTGTTAGACTGATCCGTATCGCATTTTCAAAGTGCTCTAGTAATTGGATGAGTAGGTTTGGTGAAACATCTTTGGTTCTCAATTTCTCCCATCAGGAAAGATCTAAAAAGGAAGCTGTGTGAGCACATCACCAGTCCAGCTCTCTTCCTACTTACTAACCCCAGACTCACTCCACTGAATTCGATGCTCAGCCAAAGCAGTGGTGACCAGGCCACTGGACACACAGCAAGGGACCTGTTGGATTAAACTTCCACTGAACAGTTCATCATTGTGTGGAGGAAGAAAACTCCTAATCTTTGTGCATGCAAATAACAGTTTCCTCCTTTTCCAGCAGCACTTTGTGGGCAGAGTGGAGGGCAGCCAAGAAAATTTAACCAGCTTGAGAAATATAAAAAAACATTTAGTGCAGACTTGAAGTGAAAGTTCTGAAGCAATGTTTCTCGTGTGCTCAACCACAGAGCTACTGCATGCACCAGACCCTTTCTCTGGAAATGTTCACCCTCGACACAGCGCCCACAGTGAGCCCCGTGTTGCATCTCGCAGTCAGGTTCTTGCAGGTCCTAGTCTCCTCTCCTTACATGCGGATCATTTATGTGCAGATTCATTGCAAGTTACATCCCAAAATTCTGACTCTGCTGAGTTCCTGAGTGCTGGAATAAGAAGTGATTGGAGATCTTGGTGTGCAGCCTTTGGAGAAGGTGCCAATGCATGTGCTTTCCCCCTTCCTCAGTCCCATAGTTTAGAAAACCTAGAGCTCTACAGGTTTTCAGAGGTTTCCACTTACTCTTTTCATCACCTGCTCTTGTCTTCAAGATGCAAGGCTGCATGCTGGACCACGAGTCTGGAAGGAAGGTGTGTGGGCACAGAGCGTATCGTGGGGGGACACAGTTTTCTCTCCCAGAATGACTGCGCAATCTCTGCAGCTTTCCAAATACCTGATAGTCCAGAAGAGAAATGGAGCTCAAACCTCCTGAAAAATAGTGTGCTTTCTAGCCAAAATGAAGCTGTCAGAGCTTTAAAACAAGTCACGAGGCTTCCTTTGCACAGAAGGAATTCAAGACAGTGGAAAGTTTCAGGGATTGAATGGAGCTTGTGAGCCAGGATCTTGGGTGATCACATGATCACATGAGTCCATTGGACAGACTGCACCCACGTGCATGCGCGTGTGCCTGCGAGCACATACCATTGTGGTTTCTGTATTAGTTTTTGTTATTTCTCAATATTTCCATTAATATTTAATGTATTTATCTTGGTTGCTGGTAATTACAGCAGTGAAAGTGCTGACTCTGATGTCCCTCTGGGACATGACATTGGCTTCGGACAACCCAACATTTTTGAGTGCGCCTGCAAAAAATGTTCTGCCCATTACTCTCCAACCCCAAGAACATTCCTGGCTTCTCTGATAACATCCTTAAGCACAGTACTGACAGAAAGACTTCCATGTAGATGAATGCCCTGACACTTCCAAATATTATTTATTTTCAAGGACTTCTGGGTCACTAGAAGTTATTTGAGTTCTACTTATTCCTAGTAAGAAGGACTTCAGCTATCTCAGTTCTATACCTACAGTCTCCCTCCGTTCCACAGATAATATTTTGGAGATAAAAAAGACTAGCAAGCAGGGAATGAGAGTCCAGACCAGGACAGACTGGCATAATGATGGTGTCGTGGCAGCTTTTTGGAAGACAGAAAATGAAATGGGAAAGGAATGGTCCTGGCAAGGGAGGGCAAGCTGGGCAAACTCCAGGAAGGGAACAACAGAGGGTGCTGCAGGTCTCAGCTGAGCCGAGGTGCCAGCTGTGGAAAAGGTGGCACATGTTCAGTTAAGGTGCAAGGATGCAGTTGTGATCCCCGGGCGTGGCGGGTTGTGTGGCGATGGTGACCGAAATGATTGTGGGAGAACGATGGGTCAGGAAAGACTGAGGTGCAGCTGGTCAATGCTAGGTACTAGCCAGCAGGGTTCATGTCTCCCTTTAAAATCAGGTCACGCAGAGTCCCCTGTCTCCTCCTAAGCAGAAGGGCTGTGTTTCAGAAGCCGTGGCTCTCAACCAGCCAGCTTGTCTGTGGGAGCTGGGAGTGCTGTAGGGCAGAGGAGAGGACGCACTCAGACAGACTCGGTGTGCACACCGGTACCCTCCAGCTTGACACACAAAGCTGGATTTTGCCTTTGTGAACATTTGCCAATTATAACATATCATGTGCACCAATAATGCCTCTAACTTGCCTTAATACCTTTTTATGAGAATAAAATTTGTTCTTATATGGTGCTTTTCATGCTTGAGGCAGTTCAAAGCGCTTCGCTAAGCACAGTAATGAGTTAGATCTGGGGAGTGCGGTGATTGTGTAGGCAAATACTGGGACTATTATGTGCTCTGCAATAATTCACAGAGCCGCCTATGCTAGAAACTGCTTTATTTATTGAAGGCAGGAATGTTGGCTGGATCTCATGGTTGTCCTCTGGAAGATTTTAATGGTCTTTAGCTTCCATATATAACAGCCCCTCAGAGAAACTGGAGCCAAGAGACCTCAGTGGAGGAATGACCACGGAGCTGTGCAGCACCAAGGCAGCTGTGTCCGGTGAGGTGAGGGGCCCAAGATCAGCTACAGCCCTCCAGCTCCAGATTTACCTTTCTCAAGCATATTACATCTCTCTGAATCCTCTCAGTGCCTTCAGGCTGACTCTGTTATTTGATGTCCTCTTTTACCTTACTTTTAGTTATAAAATAAAAGCTTTTTTTTTTTTTTTGTGCAGGACCTTCCACCCCTAGGTCTTGAAGAGGCATTATTGAGTTTAACAGTGACACTGTGAAACACCATGGAAATATTGCTGTTCTCCACAGGAATAAAGGGAGATTTAAGGCTAGATCCAAGCAGATTTCTGAAGTGAAATTTGCCAAGAATTTAGGCACGTTAGTCCAAAGTCATGATCCTGAAAAACCTGCTCTCAGCTTTCCCTGCTGCAGGAGCTGCCTATGCATGGCAGACTCTTAATTTTCAGTGTTTAACTTCTTTCTGTGCCATCTCAAAGGCACTTGGGAGTACATCTTCCCAGACAGACCTTTCCTGCTCACCAGCTGGGAGGACTGACTGGAATTTCTCCCTAAACTGTTTGGGTTGAAATGAACTGGTCTGGTGGTCGAGGTCAGTAGCTGCTTCCACTGGCCTGTCCATCTGTGCTGGTAGATCCCCTGTGCATGACTGCAAAACACCATGCGCAGTCCAGTCCTCAAAGTAAATTAATGTCATTTTACTTTTTCTAGAAGAGGCCAAATGAACCCTAGTATGTTGTCCTTGGCTTCTGTGGGTGTATAGTGAGGGCTGGGGAGCCCTTCCTACTATCAGATAGGCCGTGGTGGAAAATACACATTGCCCACTTCTGCACTGCAGCGATGTTTCTCCAAAGGGAGCCACCTTTTTCCTATTGCTGTATGATTACAGAAGCCTAATTAAGAAAGCGAGCAGAGTCAGACAGGAAGATGCTGCCCCTCTAGGGGCTGTCTCAGCGTACACATCTTCAGAGACTGGTTCCTCAGAGAGCGAGCTGGCCTGTGCAGCTTGACTTTTGGGGCTGGTCAGCATACTCAGCTTACTGAAGTGTTTGCCTTCTCTTGGCTGTTCCCTTTGCACACCAGAGCAGTGGTAATTAGCAAAACAGTTAAAGAAAGAAGTTTCTTTGGCATTGGTAGTGTCCCAGGAAGCATCCCATGCCCAAGGAGAGCCTTGAAACTCCTCCTTAAGCGCCTGTGAGGCCACTTATGCTGCGCCTCCTGGGAACAAAGAGAATTTGCATGACTTTTCAACATCTCTGCCTGCCCAGTGATTTGTGTGTTAACTCTGAATAACAGTCATTACCTCTGCAATTCAGGGCACCAGAGGGTTTCAAACTGCACTGCAAACCGGGCAACCCTGCTGACATGAACAGAGCTGGTCAATTTGCAGTGTAAACAGTCTGTCTTATTAGCAATTAACTTCCTAGCAATCAGAGAGGTAAGGGGAGAAAGGTGTCACTTCAGGCTCCTCCGGAATGGGACAGGGGAGAGCAGCTTGAATTGTCCACAGCAAAACTACATGCAGCTAGGACTGTGAGTAAAGCCTAATACTGTCTCTAACTGAAACCAGACGAAGCGTTCTAATAGACAGCCTACAAGTGCTTTACAGAAAGTGGAAAGCAAAAGCTTTTTGTATAAGCATTAATCTTTATGCCTCACTAGGGTCATAAGCGCTACTGAGAGCGCGAGGAGAGAATTCAGCTCAGTCAGCACCAGCCTGTAAAGATCTGTGTCCAGTTTTGCACTTCATTCTGTTTATCTGGGGCTATTAATTAGCTCCTTTCAGTTTCCCTGTGAAGATCAGTATGTTAGGTCTACTGAACACTCTTGCACATAAAGATCTGTCATTGATTGCTTGGGCAGCTAAATTGGGTAGACAGTTCACTACTCAAAGGTATCTTAACTTTGCATCCTTTTTTGCTGGGGCAGGAATACTGGGGTTGACTTCAATCTTATTGTAATCTGCTTGTACACATTGCTTTTCTAATTTCATGCCTAGATATGGCATTTCCATTACAAAGGACTTTTGTTGGTTGAGCTCTGCTGGTCTGGGTCTTTCAAAAGCTGATCAGAGCTTCTGGTCATGTGCTTCTACTCTTTTTCCCCAGAACAAAACATCATCCACACAGATCCTAGGCTATCAAAGCCCATGAAACAGTTCAAGTGCCAAACACAACCCAAACGGCAGCCTGAGAAAATTATGTCTCCCATAGGGGCTGTTGAATATGCACAAACGTATGGTCTGTTTTCCTAACGTGCCTGTCAGAGCCCTGCTGATGCCTCCAGCAGAGAAAAATATTTGGCATGGGCCATTTCCCCCCAAACTTTATCCTTGCAGGAAACAGAAAATGTTCTTTTCCTACATATTTATTTGTGCTTAACTGTTATCACAAAGGGTTGCATTTTTTCCCCTTTCTCTGGTGACCCATGAGTGTCCACTTGCTGTCAGTTCTGCATTTCCTTGTATCTTTCACAGAGCTGCCAGCCTTTTCACCCCTTCCTCTTGTGTCTGCTCTACTCCATGTGAAAATTCAATACAGGAGATGAGCATTAAGATGGATGCACTCTATTCACATTTACTTAGCACTCTCTGCAGGATTCTCTATTTTTTTTTTAAATCCTCATTCTCAAACAAGAGGAAGTACCCTGGTGAAGGTGTTCTTCTAATGCAAACAAGGCTTTTCAATACAGGTATATATGCTGCTAATTTTTCAGACCATCTCTTTTGCTGCCTGTTGTTTCCCCATATATTTAACAATGGATTCCTTTGGTCAGAGAGAAGATCCCCACTGTAAGTGCTGACCTAGAGCAGTTTCCCTCACTGCCCAATTTCAAGAGTCTGCTTGTAGTACTTCCTAGAATGACCTGGCAGTGTGAGAAGTAGTGGGACACTGCGACGACAACCTCAACGACAACCCCAGAAGGACCAGATGAGTGCTACCTGGTATCTGGTGAGTGGGCTAGAGGTCAGAAGGAAAAAGCTGGACTACTGTTTGAGAGGATGGTTTAGACAAACCTAACAGATCATGAAGCAAGCATAAGCCTGAAAGAGTGTTTTAGAGGCAGATTGCAGCCATTTGGGGCTAGAAAAACATTAGATTTGTGAGAAAGCTTTTCTTCCTCTGTCAAATATATCTTCTTTGTGACTTGCCTCAGAGGGCTCACGTCAGAAAAATGCCGTTTCTTTTCTTCGTAGAATGTAAATGTTCATTCCAGATGATATAGATATAAACCTCAGTTTCTTCTCAGCCTTCACCATAGGTTTTTGAACATGGAATGAGTCTTTGTGAGAAATGGATTTCTTGTTGAATACATACACTTGTGTACTTTAAGAAATGAGGAGTACTTTTGATAGCCTTAACCTCTTTCTCTACCAATTCCCCATTTTTAACAATGTAAATTTGTTCCAAACATCTAAATTCTCTCATTTTTTTTAGCAGTGATCCTTTTTAGCTGAATTCCTTTGGGAATGTGAAGGCATCTTGCTTTTATGCAAAATGGCTGCTGCCTGTAAAGTGTAAGAGTATTTTCCTCCCAGGTTCCCCTGCCAGCACGTACCTCCCACTGCACTGAAGGAGGATATGCCATTTCAACCTGTGGTCCTTCTAAGAGCATCCTCTCAAAAATGTCTGTTAGTGGAGGGAGAAGTAGGTGGACCAAGAGCCTGGGCAACATTTCCTGGTGGTACTTGTTCACTGGAAGGTGGATTTGCACCTTTACCTCTTTTTGGGCCAGGCTGCTCAAGACCCAATGATTTCTGTCGGCATGAACTAGCAACGTTCAGTTTCCTGCAGTTCCCTCTGCTCCATTTAGTATCTCTGAATGTCTTTGTCTCACTTGGAACAAAGTCACATTCTGATCTCTTTGAAACTCATTTTATATTTCTTAGAATCAATAAACTTCAAATGCAGTAGCAGAAATACCAACCAGTCAATAAGTCCAGGCAAGTTACGTTAGAAGGAAAAGCGGTGCGTTGTAAGGGCAACATTTTCTTAAGGAACTGCTATTCAGGCATATTTGTTGTTTCAATTAGTCTGATTTAGGGGCTCAGTCAGGGGGCTGCAGCCTGTAGCGCTCAGGCTGTAATTTGATTTCTAAAGCTGCCATTCAGGTACTAAGGAAATAAAAATATGTGGCAAAACCACATTGTGACAGCAGCTGTATAGATCCTGATGTGCTTAATGTGCAGCGTATCTGTCAGGAAGATACAAGGGTTTACGGCACGATCACCCGCATTTCCTATCCCATCAGAGTTGCGTGTTTTGCTCTCCTGGCTTTGATCACTGATCCCCTGGGAGGAGCAAGGAAAGGTGGCAGAATGGTGGGTTTTTTTCCATAACCGTTTGCCCTGAAGGGATGCTTAAACAAAAAAATAAAGTAAAATTAATGTGTGTGAACAGTGCCAGATTGACAGCTTTAGTGAGTAAAACACTTCACCTATTTGAAGGCTACCCACGTTTTATCTGCTAGAGCTGTCAGCATAGTACCATTCCTCAGCACAAAATGTATTATTTTCTTTCTAAACTGCCCTTGTGTCTCCAAATTGCTCAGTCCTGCACCTCAGAAAGGTTCAGACAGCACTGATGGGGGTAAGAAGTTGGACTGCTGAAAACTAGGAAGAAACCTTGGCAAATTTACCCTGGTTTTGGAGATGCTTAAAATTTGCAGAATTTTGCAAACTCATTTGAAATTATTTCAAAATAAAATTTGTGCAGAATGATTCAAGGCATAGCTCTGCTTTCAAACTAGAAACTGCTGGGAACAGAAGCTTGTATGTCTCCTTAGCAAATCAGGGCTGTATCACTGTTGCTGCTCTCTGGGAAGGGACCTCCATGCTCTCGGCTGACAGCTACATAACCAAGGTCTCGTCTGGACTTTTCCGGTGTGCCCAGATGCTGCAGCATGACCCCCTGCCTTTCTTAGCAGGAAGGTGCTTTGAGAGATACCATGGTCATGGTGCACAGATCATGTGGCAGGAGGTCACTGGCAAAAGACAAGTCCTTCAGGACTCCAGACATCCTTCAGTGGCACCTTGTGCACTTGGAGAGTGGAAACTGTCTAAACAAGGTCTTGGATGTGTTGCTTTATGGCATTGGTATCAAGATGTTTAACTTACTGGGTAGAGTAAAATTAGGTCTCTGCACTTTTATGCATAGATAAATTTACATCTAAAACTGCAAAGTAAGGTCTTCAAAGTATCTGATACATAAACCTAAAGATCTGTTCTGAGAAGTTTAATTTTACAACTGTTTCAGCTTGTCCCTTTTGCAGATGACATGGTAAGAATGAAGTCGTCTAATATTTCTTCCCTGAAAAATCCATTATATTTATAGGAAATTCCTTAACAGCATTTGAAAGAGTGATGAGGTTTTGAGGAGTGGGAGGAAGCAGACCCTAAACTCTAACTTTAAAGGGCTGCTTGAGAAGTGTATGAACAAGATAGTTGCTCGTTACAGCAAACAGGACTCTGTACCCTGACCTATTGTCTGCTGTCAGTATTCTTTCCCATTTCTGCAGATCATTGTCCCTGCCTCACTACATCACAGCAATGACAGGTGCCCCTGTTTTTAAACTGTTAAATTAGTGGACTAAGGTAATTTTGTTAATATTTACTATTCTGTCACAAGGTTCTAAAACTTCTCTGTGTCTCCAGTTTCTGCCATTTAAAACAGGGGCTACTGGAATCATTATATGTATATTCAGTTGTAAAGACCCAAAGTAGTAGGTCTGACTGACAGCCAGCAGCACAGGACACTTCTGGGAGTAGCAGCAGTGGAATCTATCTAGTCTCAAGTTTTATGCATGAGACTTGCTCATCCAACTCCTGCTGACCCATTTGTATTTCGTACAGGTAACGTGGCTGCTTCTCTCCACCTCCAGGACTCCGTAAACGCAGCTGATCAGCCCCCTGACCAGTGGATGGCCCCCAGAGCTGTAGAGAGGTGACAGTGCTGTGTAGCCACCGGGAAGCGTGGCTTACCCTCTCCTGCCGTGTGAGTGCAGGGTGTATGGGCTCTGTGTGTGGGGGGAAATGGGGAGCAATTGTCATGTTCCAAGAATGAGGGGAACAAAGGATTCCAGCCATAGGACCCAACACATCAGCTGTACCTGTCAGGTAACAAAAAAAAACAAAACTGTCAGGGCTGTGCTGCTGTTAGCAACCTGCCATGCTGGGCAGAGGTGAGGTTTCGTTAGTATCTGTAAAGTGTGCTGAGAACACAGGAGCAATGGACCGTCTATTTTCCAGGCATCCTCTGTTGCTAGTCTAAGATTGTTTCTTTGATTTCCCAAGCCCAGAGGCAAATGACTGTTTCTGTGTGTTTGGTATAAATTCTTTTCCTTTTGTTTTTAGCCTTTCTCCTCTCCACTTTTTTCCTCGCCGTTTTAATTACTCTCAGACTGCTGCAGTCTCACTCCCTTGCCTTTGCTGGCACGGACACCAGGAGACAATGTGATAGTGTTTACACGGCAGTGAAGGACTAGGACTCAGGACATGTGAAATGGGGATCTGCTGCACTACCTTGGTGACTCATAACACCTTCCTGTGGTTCTGCTTTCCTTCTAACTTCCTGCCCAGCTAACTTTCTAGACTATAACCTCTCTGGGGAAAGGACTTGCTTTTATTGTGTGATCATACAGTGTCTAATACAATAGGACCCGACCTCAGGTAAGACCTTTAGGCACTCCCATTATATGAATGAGAACAAGATTGTTGGTGTCAGTAATTAACATTCTTGTGGGATTGTTGGAAGTGCTTTGGGATAAACACCACCTGGAATCCTCCTCTGGCTTATGTGGTTTTTTAAGCTGCAGAGGAGGCTGATCCTGTTCGCACAAGAGGGCATGGACCATCTGTCTCTTCTCTTACTGGGTGTGCAAAAAGTCTTTCAGCCCAAAGATGAGTTACAGAACCTCAGTGAGAAGTGGGACACTGGAAAAGCGAGAGCATTGCCAGTGGGGAAGGAGAATGGAGATTCAGTTATCAGTGTGTCTCCAGTAATAATCTTACCTGAGAACAAAGACTGTATGACAACCACAAAAACAGAGAAAAACACCAAACTAAGTCTCACTGATAACATTGTGAACGCTTGTGGCACAGTGTCATCCCATGACAGGCTTCCAGAGATGAAATCTCGCTCTTGTTAAATGGATGGCAAAACCTCTGTTGACTGCAGTAACATCATCTTTCCCCTTGGGGGTTACGAGGATTTTTCTCCTTCTGAATGCCCAGTCACATGCCACATCATTATGCACATTCCGATAACAAATAAATTATTCTTTTCCTTTAAAATACGGATTGGATTTGGTAAACCCTGCATTTTGGATTCTAGGTTCCCTCTATCTACATCTGAAATCCCTGAATAAACAAACATTGGATTAGACTTCAGCAGCTCCCTCTGCTTTGCCCTTAAAAGCATTTAACACCAACTGCTTCACTCCTGTTTCAGACTCTGTTAAACACTGATTCAAGTGGAGGAGCTCAATCTTCGTCTCAGACTTCCCAGGGAACTAATCTTAGTTGTTGGAAGGTCTGCCTCCATTTATGACCCTCCCCCTGACTCCGGTGAGGAGCTGGAATTGTCTAGCTGTTGACATCAGGAATGACATAAATATGTGTTGGGGTTAGAGGCTTTCTGGCAAATGGCCCACTAACCTAGAATTTGCTCTGCAAAGTGAGGAGGATGACTTTTAACCTCAGAGCAGTTTGCAAAACCACATCTGTGACCAATAAATATGAAAAGTTGGAAAAAAAAAATCTAGTCCCTACTGTATAATGAAAGACAGCATACCTTGCTGGGCACTACGGTGTTGGAATCGGTGTGAGACCTGTGCAGGAATAATCAGACAGCTCATCATTGCCGGAAGTCTGTGGATGTGCCTGGTACCCCATACACAAGGGAGGCAGCACTGCAGATTAAAATGAGGGTATCTCATAGCTGTAAATCTTAAACTTAATGAGCCAGGTCTTTATTTGTGCTGCCTTCTTATCCCAAAATTGCCTTAACCAGCTGCTAGAGGATGCCCAGTAATGGGAAATTCTCTAGACAACGGTAAATTGGTGTAACGATTCAGTGTCACCTCACATCCTGCTAAGCAATAGAGAAATCATGATCAGAAAAACGGACACAACCAGAGTGCCACTGAACAGTTGAATCCTAATTTCATCACCCTTCTTGTGGGCCACAGATAACCCAGTGCAATTTACCGCAGCTCTGAAGCGGCTCCAAATCTCAGCAGGAGTCAGAAAGGCTCCGTGCTAGCCTCGGGACTGAGGAGTCGCAGAAGATCAGTGAAGTTGTTGTTGTTCCGTAACCTTGCTTCTGCACCAAAAACCATTAGGTTGGTTTGAAACGGGAAACACCTCCAGCAAAAGACAAAATTTTAATCACTGAAATTAAGGTCCTCGTCTGGATCCCTCTCTGGAGAATACTGCCTGTCTCCGATGATCATGCACAGACTCCCAAAGAAGTTAAATTTTGAAGTTAAAACTGTACAATGTCAATGCGTGAATGACAGCATTAAATCTTGGCTGTAAGGCTGAGATATCTGCAAGAGGAGAAAAGCACTTTTTCCACTCAACCATGTAGCAGTGGCTGAGGTAGATGAGGTAAATATATGGCCTCCAGCTATTAAGGAGTGAGGGAATAATTTATACACGTATATTACATGTTTGCAGCCTAAAAGTGTTTTTGTTTTTTTTTAATTCAAGAGTTTAAAAGTTTAGAAATGCCGACATTAATGTGGCCTGTGCAAGTGTAATTTGTCCCTTTTGTGCATTTATTATGATACACTATTTAATTGTAATTAGATCGCACGCTGTTCTTTCGACAGGTTCCTGGCCTCACTCATTGTACAGAATAGACTGTGCTCACTAAGTAATAATTTTATTGTCTCCTTACTGTTCACTATGTGGCCCACGCTTTATTTACAGCACACTATTCAAATATTGTTCTGAAGGCAGATTTATTCATTTCCTCCTGGGCTTTTCCATGGTACTCATCACTATGGTATCCAAGTGCTTCACAAACTCTAATTCATTTTCTCAACACTGTTGCGAGAACTGGTATTACCTTTATTTTACAGATGAGGAACTTAAGCATACAGACAGAATAGTGAAAACTCTCTTTAATTTTAGATATCCAATTAGAAATAGTCATTGCCTGACTTTGTCAGAAAATAAAACGTGGCAAAGCATCTAATTTAGTCAAAAGTTGAATAAATTCTCATTTACTGCAGTTATATCTGCAAGTGCTCTTCACTTCTGCAAATCAAACTTCAAAATGTCAAATCGGGCACCCAGGAAGTGAAGACTGCACAATGAGTGCATCGCTGTGAAGTCTCCATTTTAAGCACTGTGCTTTGCATCCCATATGAGTCCCAAGGCTGAAGCTGTGTCCCGGAGCAGCAGTCACCCACCTTAGCCACGGCGCCGTACTTGCTTTCCCCGCAGTGCCTTGCAAGGTACATAAAATACCCACATCTGATTTTTATAGCAAATTAAGTGGAAGTTATTTAGGCACTTACCTTGGTTCCTAGACATTGGTTCAACATCTGAGCCAGTTCTCCTTCAGCCCTTAGCCAGATAATGCACTAGTCTTGATAGCCCTGGTCCTCCTGGGTTGCATGTTCTTCTCCTGGCAATTTTCTCCCATTTCCAGTTTGTTTCCAAGTCTTCTAACAGGCTGGCTTCCAGACTCTTATTTATGAGCTTCACTTTATCCTTCCCTCCAGGCAGACCCAGTTTCCCCTTCCAACTCCCTATTCCCTTTCACCGCCCCAGAGAACCTGTCTTTCCCCAGACCCTTTGTGCTTGCCAACTTACTTGTCCCTAATCCAGTTCTCATCCCCACTGCGTGTTATTCAAGGAGCTTCCTGCTCTGTATTTCCTGAGAGGACTGGAAGGACAGGTTCCCCGCTCGCCCTTCCTACCTTCAGACTTGGCATGGTCCAGAGCAGCTGGAAACTGGAACTGCAGGTCCGGCTCCAGCTCCCACAGCCTTGGGCTGTGACGTGCTGGGTGAGCACAGAACTGCTGGAGAACGGCACTGTGGAGCACTGGTAAGCCCCCGCCAAGCACTAACAGGATCTTCAGTTGGGTTTTTCATGGCGGGTCTTGAGGGAACACCTCTGACAAAGTGACCATCCTCATTTTCAGACTTGAAGATCCCCGACAGAAGGAACAAAAGAAGAAATGTTTATAATTTAACCTGAGGTATGAACTTAAGATGCTTGAATTTCAGCATAGTGGTTAGTCTGGCACTATTAAAAGTGACTGAAGGTAGGGTTTTATGGTGGGAATTACTAACCAGCTTTAATAGGAGTTATGCTACCAGTCCTGCCTTTTAATCAGTGCTTCCATTTTCAGCATAAATTACAGTTCCTTGCTGGTAATCCTTCTGGTATATCAGATATCAGCGTAACTCAGCCAGCGTAATATGGAGAAACCGAAAGGTCCTTCTCAGGAGGTAATTATTGCTCATTGTGAAAATGCTCCAGGATATCTTGAGTGGAGCACAAAACTCCTGTTTCCTGACAGAAACACCGAATTAAATTATAAAATAACGAAGCAAGTTTCACAACGAGAAGCACTTCAGACACCTGTATTAGCTGCTACTTTGTAGTCAAGTCAGCATTTAATTAGCTGTGCACATCTCTGCATCCGTACGTACAGCAAAATGCACACCTGCGTTTTGGTGCACGGCAAAATCTGTCAGCCTCACTGAAAAGCCTCTAAATAAACAAATCTGCAAATCCTGCTGGATCAGGGATAGTTTCACGGGAACACAGGGGTGCTTGCATCGAGAGGGACACCCTTGCCATATACATGGAGGCTATCAAGGTAAACTTTCCTGAAATTCGTCCTCAGTTCCTTAGCAGGAGTGTCACAACCAGTGTAAAAACGTGTTTCTTTCTGGAACAAATTATTTTAAACTAGGTTTAAAACATGGTGTGATACAAACAGACATTTTGGGGGGCTGTACCCATGTTTCATGTTTTGCAGTGCCCCAGGGGTACGGTTGTTACCACTTCTACATAATTTATGTACTGGAAGGGATGATTCAATTAGTCAAGAATAAAATGAGTAAGGATAGCGTGCACATTGTAAAAATACAACTTAGTGGGCAACAAGCTGAGATGGAAAAAAAATATAAGGGTACACTTCATATGATTAATGACGGGAGTGTGTATTTATAGTTCCTACTGTGTCCTTTGTAAGGATCCGGGACCCGACAGTAAGACTAAATCCAGCCAGTAACAATGCCGCATTCAAATGATTTGGATTTGAATGGCAAATATTGTATAAAACTAATTACCCCCAGGAGGATGAAAATACATTTCATTTGCCTTCTCAAACTACGTTTGGTCTTTTCTTCACATTTATTTATCCTTTGGTTTGTTGAGAAACATGCTTATTACGAAAGCCAACATCCCAAATTGAGCAGCAGAGATCCCCCCCCCCCAACAAAACAAGTTTCTGCAAGTTATTTTTTACAGGATTAGCGAGAAGTTTTTTTCCTCTTGGTGGCTCTGAGGCAAGATTGCTGAGTCTCCCAGCCGGTTCCCAGCACCACGCCGCCCAACAACTCCTCGCTCCCATGGCAGCTGCTCCCCCGGCTCGCCACACCGGCGGGGATAACCAGATCGGCGCGTTCTCGGTCGGTTTTGCGCGGCAGCACATGCAGATTTTGCAGCCACGCTGGCCTTTCGCTAAGCGAAGGCAAAACATAAGTTTATTCGACGGAAAGACCAGTATTTATTGCATCGCTCCCGCTGTGGCCGTCTGCGAGGCTGGCGGGAGCGCTGTACCGCCGCGACAAGCCGAAAAGCGGGGTCTGACCCCGCAGCCCGCTCTGTCGCCCCTGCGGCCTCGTCGCCCCCCGCGGAACTCCCCTCACGGGCCCGGGGGGGCCGCGGGAGCGCGGTACCGGCCTGCGGGGCCGCCGGTCGCACCCCAACCCACCGCTCCCGCCTCGCGCCACCCTTCCCGCCGGGCGGGGGCGCCGCGCAGGCGCAGTGGCGAGGGAGCGCGCGCGCACCT
>WHYT01017597.1:259556-282942 GCA_009806455.1 Tetrax tetrax
GGGGGGGGAAGCGGGAGGCACCTGAAGCCCCTTCTGCAGAGCCGGTGGTGCGGCGAATCACCTGTGCCTCATGCGGGCAGGAGCAGGCGTGAAATGAGCGGGGGCGCAGGCGGGCTCCGTCGGAGCTGGAAGAGCCGGCCAGCGTTCCTGGAACCGGTAAGGGACTCGTTGCCGGAGAGGAGGTGACGGACAACCTGTGGAGAGAGGGGAACTTGCCTGAAAACTGTGCTCCGGTAGCCCAGAAACGAGCGATCTGGCAGCGGTTCAGTCGCTGTAGTTCTCACACCTTTTACCATTGTTGCCTTTAATGATCCATTATTGAATCCTGGTTCTTTATAGGCTACGAAAAGCGTAATCTCATCCAGATGAAGCATGGTGTGCCTGCGAGAAGGCTTTCTAAAATGACTCTTGCAAAAGACCCTTAATACTATACAAGACTCCCTAGTTTTGCACTGTTATCTGCTCGTTTTGCAAAATACTGGCTTTAAAAAGTAACTTTTTTTTTTTCTCCTTGTCGGCAACAAACTAGTAGAAAGCTGGAGAGAAAATCTAGTCTTGACTGTTGGGCATTTTTTTAAAAATACTGCCTTGTAGATTGAATGCTGATATTTTAAAGGAACGCTCTGTGCAAGTGGAATTTAGAAAAAACTATTAGTCAATGAGTGGTTTTTGGCAACTTCAAAAAGTGAGAGTGGTTAAATTGATACTAAATGATGTAATTGTCCTGGTTTAAATCACACTAGGCAGTAATGTCCGTGGTAGTTCTCAGCATAGATACTACTGGTGTAACCATGTCTGCTGAATCCTGATGACATGTAATATATTTATTTAGTCTCACACAGTACATGCTTTGCAGATTCCAGGTCTGAAGCAGATTTTTTTTTTCCCTTGAAAAATATTGTATTTGGATTGAAAGATCTACAGAGTATGTGAAATAGATAAGTTACTTTTTTTGATGTGTAAAATCTTACCACGTGACAATTCTTTTTCGGTATTTACGGCTCTACTGACAGCTAACTGTGGTTACAGTTGTGTTGGTTGGTCTTTGCTACTTTAAAAAATCCTTTATGGTTTGAGTAAATCAAATTAATAGGTGAAGTTTTGTCTGTTGAAAACAAATATGTTAAGTCTGCAAAGGGGGAGTGATGTGTTTAAATGTGCAAAGTAAAGCATTAATTGAAGCTGACTGTTTATTGAGTGGGAATTTACTAGTGATGATGTGGAAATCTTGTAAGTTCTGGTTAACCCCTACTGTCTTCTCTTTCTCTTTTGCGGAAAGTCTTTTTGTGCTGTGTCAATGGGTACTGTCCTGTTTCATCCCTGGTGAGGACCAGAAGCTGAGCTTGCCCTAACCCTGAGTGTGCACCAGTTACTTAGAGGGAGTGAGTAACTGAGGAGGGAGAGGCTTTCTTCATTCTTTGCCTCAGAGAGGGTGAGATACTTCATGTATAGTGGATGAACTTAATCTTAATTCGCACTACTTCCCACCTGATGATTATTATTTGTTCTTAAGTAGAGGGTGTTCCACACATTTGTATTTGGCAGGTGGGAGAGGGGTGTTCAAGTCCCACCCTCCCAGGTGTTCCACATCATGCATGAAGGTGCTGCCCTTTGTGTTTTAGATGCAAGGGCCATAGTGCTGTCTGCTGTCCCATGTTTTGTGTGGAGCGTGATCCCTTTACCATGCTCAGAGGAGCCTTGTTCAGTTGGTGTGAAGGGCCGGAGAGGCAGAGGAACCCTAGTTTGTAGATCCAGATGGAGATTTAGCTGTGAGACTTTTGACTCTGCTTGTCAAGACAAGTGCTGCTTGCTATGTCTATAACAGTACATTTTTTAATGCAAGAAGAAAAAAAAAAAAGCGTTTTGGTGTTGATAAAAATGACGTAAATGAGCAGAAGTTGTAGGTTTGGAAACCCATATTCTTTGTATATAGCTGTGTATGTCTGAGTGACGTTTGATCCCATCTATAAATAGCCAATCATTGCTCTCTGAATAAGAAAAAAGTGCAGATGAATTATTTTAGAAAAAAAAAAAGATACAACTTCATTTATTTCTGTATCTGTAAGCTTTAGCGTGTTTCCTAGTCTATTTGGTTCCTTTGCAGATAAGGTAAAATGAGCTACTGATTTTAGAATTAGGACAATGTTTCACTTAGCTAAGGGAATAAAACAAACAAAAAAAAATCAGTAGTAGGGAACAAGCATCAAATTAAGCTGAGTCCTGCCTCTTGTAACTGTTTGCAGCTGACTGGAGATTAATGTAAAAACTTTGATCTGTACAGGATTGCATTATTAAGAATAAAATTGAAGTTAGTACCATTTAATTTCTAATAGAAAAGCTGTGATAACCTATATACAGCATTAAGATTGCAAATGAGATTATTCAGAAGCAGGAAATTTGTTCTGTCTCTCCCTGGTATTCCTGAGGTCCTTGAAATCAATATGTATTTTGTTGTTAAAGGATAAACTGGCAATTTTGGAAGTCTGCAATCAAATGCAATTAGAAACTGGTGAGCATGAAAGCTGCAGGAGACTCCCAGAACTGAACAGGTTTTTTTAACAACGTGTTGATTACAGATCACTGGGGC
The DNA here is from genome assembly GCA_009806455.1 of Tetrax tetrax. Taxonomy (NCBI): domain Eukaryota; kingdom Metazoa; phylum Chordata; class Aves; order Otidiformes; family Otididae; genus Tetrax; species Tetrax tetrax. The sequence continues at coordinate 262,144 of WHYT01017597.1, forward strand.
AGCACGTGCTGCTCTGTGGGATGCTCCTTCTAGGGTGGGCATAGTGCACTGAAAGCTGAGGAAGATGGGAGCAGAGATCCCATCTGGGTTCCTTAGAAACATAAGGTCATAATTTGTTTCTGTTTTGCATGCACTTCTTGATTATTTCTAAATATATCCCAAGTTAAAAATAGAGCAGGAATATTCAGGTCTCAATTACATCCCAAGTTGCTTGAGCACAGGTCTCCAGTTGATATTCCTGTATCACATAAATACGGTAAGTGCCAGCCTCCTGTATTCTGGGTGTTGCATGGGATCTGACAGAAGAACTTTGATTGCTTACAGCTCCTGCGGTGTGCGGAAACCCGCGCCACTGCTTACACGCGTGTGTAAACAGGCAACAGTGGAAAGGTCTGCTGGTGCTGGAGCATATTTCTTGCGAGAGTGAACTGTTGTTCTAATAGTCTGTGGACCGGGCTGCCTTTCACTGGGGTTGCGGCAGTGCATTGTTGCTTATCTCGGCTACAAGTGCCTGAGTTGCTTATGGCTTTTGCAGCGAGAGTTTATTTGTTTTGTTAGTCATCTGAGAAAATGATTTGACTTGCTTATGAAGCTGTCCTAATAAACTAACATTTCAATTTTAAAGTGTAAGATGTGTGTACACACGTACACACCTGTGCCTAATTTAACACTGAAAAAGAGCAAACAAATTGTCATATTTAAAAAAATCACTTGGCTTAGTTACCTCCCACTAACTTATCAGTGCAATTTATGTAACGAAATGGCGTACTGTAGATTTCTCTTTGTATAGATGAGAGCATTTGGTTATTCCTGGTGATAAAATGGTGTGAGTCGCATTAACCTTCAGCCAAAGATTCCCAGGGAAATCTGAAAACTGTGTAGGCAGCTAATGCATGCTTGCTGTATTGCCAAGAAGATGAGGGTGATAAGGAGTGAGCGTGCAAGTGGAGTGGGAGTTTAAGAAAACTACACAAAGCAATATGATCTGTTCCTTAACCCTTACTTTCAAACTATAAAAACATTTAACTTGTGCAGCATCAGCCTGAGTTTGATACAGGGTTTGAAAGCAAATATTTGTACCATCACTGGTTTGCACTGGGAATAGTTTTGTATATGAAATGTATGCTGATATGTGTGTAGCTAACTTTTCTAAACGTGCAGTATTCTTACAAAGCCAGAATTTTAAAAGTTGCACTTTGCATTGCCTAAGAGGAGGTGTAACTGAAATTCTTGCTAATAACTGATTAATGCTGGTTTCCCGTAAGGAATCTGTCCTAGTGATGGAGTCGGTCAGTGGAAGGGAGGCTTGGCTACACTTGTGTTGAGCCAGTTTGTAGGGATTGCAGTGGCTGCAGTATTAGAATTCAGCTGGCTGCAGGGCCAGGATTGCAGCTTCTCATGTGTTCAGGTTCAGTGTTGGTTACAGAATAGGTTTATTTACTTTCCTATGAATGTTAAGAACTGGATGTTCAACCCCTGAAAAATCAAAGTCTCAGTACAGCGTTGGGAAGTGGCAGCGGAGGCTGTGATGTGTGTTTGCTTAGCCTGGGTGCTGGGCTCTGCGCGGAGGGATGCTGCCCCGGATATTCAGAGGGCTGCTGCTTCAGATTATCCTGCTGAGACAGATCTGTGTCCTGAACAGTTAAATATCATGCTCCCAGGCTATTGATCTCAAAAAGGCAAAACAGTTCTTAATAGAGAAAGCGTCTTAGCGCTGTGGAAACAATAGTCATATTTTACTGATTGGATGCTATTGATTTAGCTCTACAGTTAAATTGCAGGATGAAAGTGGTAATCCTGATTAATTCCATCTGAATAGATGAGCACATTTGTGAGTGTGTAGTTGCAGAATTCTTTAGGAAAACTGAAGTGCTAGCTTTGTATGATATTTCAGATGCTTTAATTTTAAGTATTGTTTTTACCATTTAGTATTGTACTGAAGAGAATATCTTAATTTTGCAAAATAAACAGACTGTCAATCAATGATTTTGCATCAGTTAACAGCTTTTTTTTTTTTATTAAAGCTGACCTTACCAAAGGGAGTGAAGGAATTGGCAATATTCTGCTCCTAAACTTTCTTGGGAGTTTGGGTGATTCCCTGGAGTATGTGACAACCATGAGACATTCGGGTTGTGTAGAAAGTGAAAAGATTTAATGTTTAGTTTTAATGAAAACTACTTAATATCCCTTTAATAAACAAGTAAATTACTGTGAAGCAAAAGGAGTTTGTTTTTTTTACACTGTGGCTAAACAATGTCACTCCACTCATTGCTTCTGGAGGTTTTGGAATACTTGAAAGCGATTGCACCTGTTAGTAGGAAAAAAATTCACAACCACATCCCTAAAGGTTCTGTTCAGAAGGGGCTGTCCAACTTGGGAACTTGCTGGGCTCCAAATACATAAACTTAGGTATTTTTTTATGACATGCACTGATTCTTGTTGCCAGTCTTTGAACTTTCTCAGTTCAGCTTTGGTTTGTTGTGATGTGACCAGGACTGAGTATGGCATTTCTAGAAAGGAATGTACTGGTAATCTATGATGTGTTATTCTTCTATTCCTCTTGCATTTTAGTTTTCGTAGTTATTCAGTAAGAAATCTTGTCTTGAGTTGGTAAATTGGCCTAGAAACAGTGAATTACATGTTAGAGAGGTTTTTTTCCCTTCAAAATGCATCATTCTGCCTACATTATCAGTGTATTTGCTGTGAAGTAGTTTGTGCAGCTGAGTTGGTACTGGTTACCGCTGAAGAAATTCAGATACACTGCTTTTGCTGAATTTCGTTTGCGAATTTTAATCTGTTGATCATCTTAGTGCATTAGATATGTGTTGACTTGTATGAATGACTGGTTTTTGATAGTATGAATTTTGATGATTCAGTTTGTGTCTCATCAAACCATAGCAGCTTGGTAATTCTTGGTATCCTCTAGTGATATAGCTTTGTCCAGAGGTCTCTTAAAAGTGGAAAACAGATTCTGTGGTTAAACTTCCACTGTTTCATTCATCTCTTCAAAGAATTTGAACATACTACTGTCCTTTGTAGTTAAGATAGATACAATTTTTTGTTATGCATGCAGGAGTGAATCTTACCATGTTTTTTGTAATTTTTTTTTAGTATTGTCTTAAAACCCCAAACTGTACTCCATTATTTTTTTTTATTTTTCTACTACAGAAGCTTAGAAAATGTGTTAGTTTTTGAAAGTAGCTTAGACAATTCTTACAGGTCTGTCAGATGTTTCAGCCCTTCTGATCACCTGGTGTGTTTTCACTTGGTGATGGTGGGAGAGCCGTCCTGAAGAAATCCCTTACCTGTGTGTGACCGCCACTGAAGGCCTAAATGTCTTTGCTGTCTTGTGTACTGTGATTGGTAACTCCTGTGTTTTTGTACTTCTGCCCCCTCATCCCTTAAAATTTCACTTTAATCTCTCCTAGTTTTCTAATCGCCTCTGTACGTTGTATCCTGGGTTTCAGTGGGATTGTATTTCTCTTGATCAGTGCAGCTCTGTTGAACTTTGCCACCTGTTTGTTTTTTTAATCTTTCTCTTTGGCTTGTAAGTGTGAGCAACTTCAGATTTTTTTTTTTTTGTATTCTAGCTTTCTGCCCATATATGTGGGCTTTTTAGTATTTTACCTTTGTTCTTATATGATGTCTTTTTTACGTGGCTTGAAGCTGTCACGTTTTGTGACACTGTGTCAAAGGACGTGTCAGTAGCCAGCACAGTTGTCTTCCATTATTATTATACTTTGATAAATTTATTTTGTTTGATGTGCTTTTAGCTTTTTTGACATGTGTCTAATGTTGATGTTGGCCTAGAGGTGAATAATGCAGTGCTGCTAGTATGTGTATGGAATTTTGTAGTTTGTGCCAATATAGGTTTAACTGGTGTTTCTTGCCTATTAAAATATTTGTTAGACTTCATACAGTTTTGAAGAGACATTGTCCTTTTCTACAGCTTCTGTCTATTTAATGTTCTGCATGTAGTTTACATTCAGGTATTAAGTGCTTTTCTAGAAAAGTTTTGCCTTATTTTCTGTTTTCTTTATTGTGGTATTTTGAGCCATGGAAAATTTAAGTTTCTTCATACTTATGTGAATGTATGAATATGTATAATATTTTTGTCTGTAACATAGCATTTCCCTGGTACATTATCTGGGAAGTAAAAACTGTATATCTGATCATTTTGGCTGGATTGATTTCTCTTTTGTGTTACTTTTGGCAGAGACCCTTCTATTTTACTGATATCAGTAGCAGACCTGAGCGCTCGGAAGCAATACCCAGCTTTTTTAGCTCAGTTTTCAGTGTCATGGTCCAGCAACTTGCTTCCACTTGGGCTGAGGCGGAGTCAAGTCCTGCTGTACAAGTGTAATCTTTCTCGGTTTTCCTCTGCAGTTAATGAACCTGAACATCTCTTCCTAACACCGCTCTGCAGTTCACACACTGAAACCTCATAGCGTGACTGCAGTGGGAAAGCCAGAGCCACAAATAGAGGCGTTTGGATATTCTTTCTAAAAATAGAACGGACTACCAAAAGTCATTTAAGTCATTAGACCTGTCATGACTTTCGAGATCTCTTGAGTCTCTCGCAGCGCTCTGTGTGCCATGTGCCGGCGTGAGTGCTTGCACTGGTGGCAGGGAGAGGGTGCCAGGAGCACATGGGGACGGTGTCACGGGAACGCGAGACTGCTTTTTCTGGTGAGGGTAGAGATTGGCCTCGTGTTTGAACGAGAAGAGCACTGTGAACAAAATACACTGCGTGTCTTGTGGCACCATATTAATCTTTAAGTGGTGATGTATTATAGGATATTGATTTCAGATCTAGAGACTAAAATTTTCTTTGAAAGTGTGCGTTATTGTTTTTAAATCAAATTGTGAATAAAATGTTTCATGGAAGTTCATCTTTAGATTGGTAATGAATTCTCAATTTGGCTTTATTTACTGTTATGGTTTGTTACTTTTTTTCCCCCACACTGAAATCTCATTTGTTGAGTGGTTCTGAAGTGGGAGTAAAGCTACAAGTTTCATCCTAAAAACTTAACCTTGAGGAGGAGAAATGTAAAACTACCCCATGGGTTACACTTTCAAAAAAAGGATAGTGGCCTGGTAGTTCTTTGAATGCAGTAGCTGCTTACTTGCTTGAAGTCCAGAGGAGACTTCATTTAATGACGATTACCTTGTGTAGGGTATCATTTCAGGTGTCACACTGAATCTGCCATGTGTTAACAGCTGTGTTGTAGCTTTGTGAGGCCATAGCTTTCAAAATCATCTTTGTACCAATAATGAAATCCTGTAAGGATAACACTGAATTGGGACCTGGTTGGGAGCGTAAGAAAAGGTGTCGTGTGATGAGACAGTATGCTAGTGAAGGTTCACGGGAAGCAAATTTGGCAGCCACACCAACCCTCAATGTGTGGAGACTTCCAGCCAATTTAATGGCTAGGGATGACATCGCTCAGTTTTTCTCAGGAAAAAATTAATGTTGAAATTAAGTGTCAGAGGTGTGCATGTGCTGGCGTGAAGGTGAGATGTGCCCAGGCTGTGTAGTTGGGAGCGAGCAGGGGGATGGAAAAGTGCTCCCTTCCTGCACTCTGGCCTATCTCTGTATGTTCTGGTGGTTCTGCAGAGCAGTTTAGGGAAGGGTTTTCTGAAGTGACTTGGTTATTACTTCTTGCTTAAGGAGATCACAATAATACAGAGATAGAAGTCGTTGTTATGCTGACAGACCTGCCTCGACCAACCCACGTAGCAGGGCAGTGCATCTTGACTTGTTTAGGTGCTGATAAAGGGACAGTTGCATCTGAAATTACAGGTGTGTATTTCTATTAATTTGCAAGGGTAAATGTAAATACGTTTTATGGGACACATTATTTTTATTAGCATTAAGAGCTGTTAGAGAGTATACTGCAAGTTTGGGGTGTGACAGCCCTCCCTCATAGTTTTCCCAGGTTGCTTCCTTTTCTAGAATCTGACATGGCTTGTCTTGTTTGAAGTGTAAAATTGCTTGCTTATCCTAATTGTCACACGTAGTTGTTTGCTTTATACCTAGTTCAGGTCTTTGGAGCCTTAATTTTAGGTTTGGTAGTTTTTCTTTTGTTGCTATGGATTCTTTTTACTTATCTCCTTATTTGAAGTTACAGTAGTTTTTGAAAAATACCTAAATACTGAGAGGTCAGAAATGGCTTTGGTATCTGCAGTGATTTGGTAGCCATTTCTGTATTGTGGTTTTATGTAACTTTTTTTTTTGAGAAGCAGATAAAATAAGACACACACAGACCACAGCTACAGGAAACAGAGTCATATTGGAACTACTGAGATTTTTCCAGTTGTGCTATTGAGTGTAAATCAGTGTTCTTAACCTTTCAATTTGTTGCTTTTGAGTACCGACAAATAGTATTCCTTATAGCTGATGTAAATATTGTAGGTCTAGTTTAAAATAAGGAGGTGGAATCTGTAAGGTAACATCACAGTATGTGAACAGAGATTTTTCTATTTAAAATTAGAGGCTTTTGGACGCAATGAAGTTGATTTCTGAACGTGGAAGGAGGAGAAGCCAGTCACCAAATGCATTCAAAGCAGGATCTGATATATTCTGACTTCTAGGTAGTGCTAGTTAAAGGCTTATTCAGGTTCAACTCAGCTGGAATATCTGGTGTTCGTGGTAACAGCATTATCAGCCCACAATCTGAAGTGTTATTTTTTAAGGTAGTGTTTTCCAGTTGTTTATTTACTTGCTGTTGTTGAGCTTTTCATTTTACTGTGGAAATCAATCTAAATAAAGAAAAGGCAGTGTGCATGGTAGCTGAAAGTATCTGTCTATATGTGTGTATTTTGATCTCTTTTTTTTTTTTTTTTTTCTCTCTGTGGAACTTATTCTGTAGGCACCATTGGTTGTGGCTCCATAGCAGAGACTGAGCCGATGCTTTGGAGTTTCATCATCTTTGCATTTGCATTCATCGTGCACAGACTTTATTACTTTAGTATAACATTTTCAAGCATGTACATTTTAACTTTGATAAATAAGCAAGGACCCGTAAGAAATGGATTTTTGCCTTTATTTTTTTTATCTTGTGTGATTCTAAAGAAAGTTTTTTCCAAGTTTAGTCCATAAACAGATCATTCCAGTTTCTGTTGAAGGCTGTGAGGAGTTATCAACTGGTTGTTTCTGTTATGATTGGTGATGGATATATGGAGCTTAAATCTTATAGCTCCTCTAACACAAGTAACTTTATTGTTCTTAGCTTGCATGCTGAAGGGCTGTTATTTATTTCAAGTGCACAGAGTGGAGCAAAGGGTGTGATGAGCGTGGTGGTATTAATTTAAAAAAAAAGCCTTTGTCAATTCTGCCTCACAGCTCCTGGTGGTATCAGGTGCCTTGCTGAATTATTACCAAATGCAAAGCTAGATTCGCTGGTCTGTCTTGATTGCAGCTCCCTTGGGATACAAAGCAGCTGGACTGAATTGGTAAACTGAACCTCAAATTACAACACATTCAGTGAACTCCCTATGTCGCTAGCATCTAATTTCTTATGACTTGTGCAGTCTTGCTGCGTGTTGGTTGTATCGAGAAGGGGAAGTGGATTGCAGGGTGAATTGGTGGTTTGTATCACTAGCCTGAAGACTGAACATTAATGTGCCTTTTTTAACAAACTACGCAACTCTTGTCATGGAACAAAACGGAGAAATGGCATTAGGACATCGAAATGAACTTGAGAGATTAAGACATTTAATTTTGTCCTGCAGTGTCAGAAAATAGGTAAAGTTGGATCTCAAGTAAGGAGAGAGAGGCTGATGCGTGTATCATATTCCTTTTTTACAGCCGCATGGTTATTGTCTAGAGTTACCTGTTACCACAGATCTTTGGAAAACTGAAGAGTAGAGGTTGTGTCACTGCTCGGAACATCTGAAAGGGAATGGTAGAATGGGGTAATAGCCTGTTCCTGGTGGACAGGAAATTGTCATGGATGTTATTGCTGATTTTTTTAATAACTTTCTTATTAGTGGTTTCAGAAACAGACTTAATCTTCTTTGAGGGCTTCTGAAGGTACTGTGTGTGTAGGGAATTGTTACCTCTTGTCTGTAAACAAGTAGAAATATTTCTGTTGTTAGTGCTGTGCAGTTTTGTTAATTGCAGAAGCTGTAACAGTTTTTTAGGTGGTGTTTGGAATTTTAGTAATGAGAACACCTTTTTCTTCATCTGGGAAAATTTATCTTCACATGATTTTCTGAGACATTGATAGAAGGGCTTTACATGTTGACCAGATGACATCTAGGTATCACTGTAAAAGCAGATCCACATTTAATGCATTCTTCTACCTTTAATGATAATAATTGTTGCATTTATACACTCTTATAGCAGCTTGAATTGGAAAGGTCCATGCTTGTTTGTATGCTCTTTCAAGGTGATGACACAACCTTCAGTGGTGTTTATGTAGAAGTAATTTCATTTTGAGGTGCCATTTCCTAAATGTGTTTAGAATAAAAAATATAATACTTGTTTTCAAGTCTTCTGACTCACCTGGAGGAAGAAAGACTGATTGAGGAAGGTAATAGCAATGTGCTCTGCAGGTGCATTACTGCTCACTATAAATGAGGCAAAATTAAAAGCATGAGCTTGAATAGACCACTTGGGCAAAAATCAACTTTTAAAATTACAAACCCTCTAATTTCTGTAATTCTAACTGACCTGCACTTTAGTATGCCAATGAGCTGTGACTCAAAACCAAATTAAGATGCTGTAAATATTTGGCAGAAAACAAAGCTGTTGCCAAAAAACTTCAAAATGTAGTCTCAGTGTCCCTCTCCTCGTCAGGCTTTTGTTGAAGGAAAAGAGCAACTGGAGTACTTTACTTTTACAAACCATTTAGCTTACCAGAAAGCAACACTTAAATTCAGTAACTTATCACAACGGCATTACGTGTTAATTATGTTGCAGGCTTTGATGCCGGGGTTCTTGTGTTAGTAAACTGTGCTGGGGGAGGTGGTTGCTGGTTTTTAGGTAAGCTCCTCCCACCCCTCCCCTTTGTGTAAACTCTGTAGTGCATTTCCTCACCATTTGCCTCCAAAGTTAGTACTATGCTGGATTTCACAACTTTTTGATAAAATTGGAAGCATTTCTGGGATAAGTGTTCAAGTACTGCGGCCTTGCCATCCCCATGTCTAACTCTTTGTCTGTATAAAGATAGAACTGGACCTGACAAGTTCTCTCCTTTACATGTGTGTTTTCACTTTCAAACTTTGCTTTACAGAAAAGGATCAATAAAAAATGTTTATTGTGGAAATCTGTTTCAAACTGTTTGTGACATCTGGCATCGTTCTTTACCTTCCTGTGCTTGACTTAAAAAAGAAATCTGGTCATCAGAACTATCACAGAAAATCTAAACTGCTCTGGTAAATAGGATGATCATTTTAAATTAAGCTTGTAAGTTTTTGACAAACTGCCCTGATAACTTGGAGACCTTTTTTGAGCACTGCTCAAAATGCTCAAACAGTATAATGTAAGTTGCTTCATGATTTTTTTGGTGTACAAAAATAAAGATTTTAAAATATACCTTTGGAATGTGGACATAACCTGATTTGTATCATCCACAAGGCTAAACTGAAATCAATTAGGAAACTGAATGTAAATCTTGCTGTTAAAATCCCGGTTAGAATTCTAATTAAAAATTCTCTGAATTAATCTGTTTGGATTTTTTTCAGAATTGAAAAAAATCCTAGGCTTTCTTTTACATCTTCCACCTTGAAGTGTCTATGGGGAGTTGTATGAGATGGATAATGTACACACAAATGTAGGTAAGGGAGAAACACAGTACAAGAAAAATGGACAGAGCTGGATGCAATCTGAATGTGTAAGGAGACAGGGAGGCGGTGAGCTGAGCTGTGAAGTGCCACAGATGCTTGTTAGGCAACAGCACTGACATGCGTAACGTATTAGATGATGGTAGTAAGAGTTTGATGGATCTTCTAGTGTCTTCCTTTTTTTCTATGGAAACCCACCTTGGAGTGGGAATGAGTGACATGTCACTGCTGAGCTTTGGATTTTTTGTGGGCGAGTAACATGTTTGTACACAAGTCTTAAACCTTCATTGGATTTGCATGCTGAGATAGTTATCTACATTAAAAAAATTTAAAATTTGTGCATCTTTAATGCCAATGCAATGCGTGAATGTGTAAATGCTTTGTAGAAGTAGGATTTCACTTGATTTCAAGTTACAGAAGTCTAATTTGTGTTTTTTAGAGACTGTTGTATTTACGATGTGACTTGCTGTGAGGCTCTGTAAGGATGCTGAAGCTGTTCAGCAGAGCTTCGAGGTGAATAGGGCTCCTGAGAATTGGGGTGGGGAGGGGGAGAATGCTTTCCTCCACCCCAGGATTGGAAGGGCTAGTGTTTTCATTCTTTCTAGCTGTCAGCAATTAGCTTTTCAAGTAAACATTGAAAGGATTTTTAAATATGTGAAAAGGAGTATAATTATGAGGATTTTACTACCTTAATGTGGCCTGGAAGCTTCATGGTGACTGAATAATTTCATGTAGATATATTTACTTGGCTAAGTAGGAGAATGTGAAATCCAAAGCTGAATACTGCAGCGAGGCCCTCCTTCCACCCCATTGTTTTCTTTCAATTAGTGTGCTGCTCAGAGCCTTTCTCAAGTGTTCTTCTTGTTCCTCATAGTAGAAAAAATATTTTTCCTTTCTTACTGCTTTTTAAAAACCACTTTAACCCTTGAACACTCCCGTATGAGGTTAGGTAGAAGGCGTAGCTGGCTGTGCCTACACTGAGACTTTAAATTGGCAGAGAAGTCTTGCTTTCTAATTTGTCTTCTCTTTTTCCTAGTGCATATTAGTGCAAGGGCAGGAGTCCGCCCTGCCTAAAGGACACGTGCAAGCTTTGGCTGCATCCTGCAGGAACGTAAGGCCTTTAATAATGCAAAGTGTCACTGAATTTTTAGAGGTCTTAATTTGCTTCAAAGTTCAAAAAAAAAAATGCTATTAATGGTTGTAATTTGGAGTCATTACCAGTACTGTGAAGGCTAAAAGATGTCGGTGTTGTTTCCTAGGCTTTGGATGTTAAAGAGCTAGTCTATCTTTGCAAGGCTTGCTCTAATCCTGTTGCTGATATTTTCATTGCTTGACAGAGCAGAGGAATGTCTGAGGCCGCAGCGGGGGCTGGAGAAGGCTGTTAGCCATCAGTGCGGCAGGGACCGGGCTGTGCCTGGGGAAGGGCCGCTGCCCTCCCCTGCCTTTGAAAGAAGCGGCCAGAGCCCAGCAGATCTCCCTTCCCGGGGCGAGGAGGGACGTACACACACGGAGCGCGCTTGTCTTGTGGTGCAGGAAGAGATGAAGGCCGAATTTATGCAGCTTCATTTGCTTGGGAAATGAAATGCCTTTCTGTAACCATGGGCACTGAGGGCTGGGATTACAGCTCATTGCTGCGTACCTAAAGTGACTCTTGCCCAGCCATGCCACCCTGACACCAGCTTTGGCTCATAGTTGTGTCAAAATGATAACTATTTTTAGTGGTGATAAATTCTAGAACTTAAACCATTACTTCTAACATGATGGTTATCAAAGACAAAGCTTTCACAATCTGTTGTGGCAGTTTGTCTAGGTGGTGCATTGTTCTTAATTTACACTGGCATTGCACATGTTTTCATGGTGAAGAACTACTTTGTAGATTTATACAGAGATATAAATCATTCTTGGCAAGAAAAATACATACAATGAAAACTAATTGAATTTCATTACCCAAAGACAAATGCAGAAAAGCTTAGAAGAAGTAAATATGTTCAGATTGTATTTCTGTCAACACAATGGAATTTGCACAAGGCTTAAACATAAAAATTTGCTTTTGTGATGTCTGAGATTAAATAGTTAAAATATTATTCTGGAACACTGGAACATTATGAAATACTGGGGTGCTGACAGGTTACATGGAAATGTAGCTGTGCATTCTTGATGTTGTTTACCCAAACATTAGTCAATGATGCAGCCCTTTGATGTATACTTTACTTGAAAAGTGTTATGAATCTTACTGTTAGATGGTAATGATCCCAATATTAAGTCAATTCTTTCTGTGAAAACTGAGTAGCTAATCAATATACAGAATTTTTTTTTGTGCCAAAAATTGATTTGAATACTTCTTATCTGTCAGGAGCTTTCCTGGGTTCTTGGATATTGTTTTACCAAACAGGTAGAGAAGTCTTTTACATGAGTATTAGTTCTGTGGCATGGTATGGATCTGACAAAGGAATTAAACTAATTAAATGTATATAGTCATTGCAGGGATTTTTCATGTGGGTTAAACAATGTAATTTTTAATATATTAAAACGGGGAGGTTTGTGGGAAAGCTCCAAAGAGCTCCAAAAGTTTTTCTTGAAAGCTCCAATGAAAGCACTGCAATTAGGTTCAGTTCACTAATTCAGAAGATTACAACCTGTGAATTTGAGTCAACAGCTGCTGTCACACACAGATACCGCAAAAATACGTAACTGCTTGTTTAGGTGAATTTACTAGACTTCTAGTATCCATCCAAAAATCTCCATGGCATGAGAGCTTTAGGATACCCTTTTAACTTGTGTCAGTCAGAGATAGAGGGTACCATGCATACAGATTTATGCTACTAAATTTAGATATAAAGCATAGTATTAGCTCAAACACCTACTTAAAAATGGTGTAGAATGTGTGTTTATCTCTTGCTGTGGAGCAGTACAGACAAGCTCACCTTGTGGGGGCTCGGCAAGCGGTGGAACCCCTGTGATCTCGGGTGGTTCTCCAGCTGAAATAAAGGTCTGCTGGAAGGGATGTGTGTTGGGCCCACGGTGCTCAAAGGTGGGTGACTTACTGACCAGAGCTTAAGAGCAGCACAGCACAACTTAAATTGTTAAAATGTGATTGTTGTACTGAACCAGCTGACACAGGGTAGGTAAAAAGGTGCTCATCCTTTCCATAAGCCTGTGAATAGAGGAGGTGGTGTGTGCTGGCAATAGCAATTGCATTGCATTGTTTGTGCTGTGCTACGCGCTTGCTCTCAAAATACAGAAGTTGTTCCAGGCGTTATTGGGTTCTTTGAATTTTGTGTAATGGTGTAGCTGTTGGTTGTTGTCTGCAGGTGTCTGACACAGGTAATGGAAGTGGAAGCAGTGGCTGCCCGTTGGGACTTCAGTATTGCTTTATTCAGGGGACCTTTCTTTAGCAGAGTTTTGCTACCTTTTGTTCTTACAGGTCTGTACATATTTTGGCTGCTGTGTGCAGTTAAAGGAATTCTGTAGACCTGAAGCCACATTAGCAATTGGCTGGGCACTGTACTCCACTGCGTGCACCCTGTCTCCAGTAGCAGTTGCTGGTGGTGCTAGGCACTTTGCGTGCTGTTTATTTTGAAGAAGACTAGGAATTAAAATAAAATGTGTCAGTCTTTTCATAACAGTTTTCATATGGAAATAAATCTACTTGGCTTGTTACTCTGACAAGTGGATTTTACTGTGAAGTGTTGTTTCACTGTTGTTTTGTGCAGATTACACCATTCTTATGCATATAGTCTGGTCACATAATAGTTTATTCATGACTAAAAATTACTTTGCAGAAGTGTAGAGCTACGAGCAGTTGTCGCTTTCCTGAGTCTTTCTGAATGGCTTGAAATGACTATGAACTCTTGAATGGTCTTTTCTTATTTCTCGGAATATTAACTTTATCACTTGAGAAACGAGCGCAATTTGTGTGCACGGAATACACAATATTTCATCCTTTCAACCTCCACTTTTACTTTATATGGAAATCAAAATACCAAATACCAAAACCTGGGTATTCTCACGTGACCGCAGGGTGTAAGGTGACCTCTTTGGCTCTGATCCCAGTCCAGGAATGTATCGTTTCTTTGAGTTAGACTTTGAAACAGGTATTACTTTACAATTTAATTGGCTGCATACATCTCGAAAAGGATATAAACCAGTGGGTTTTTCCACTATGGAGACATAAAGGCTTGTTTCACAGAAGAGAAGGCATAAACAAGCTGGTACAAGGAACCCTGTATGAACTGAGCTATACTGTATACTTCAGGGGAAAAAGTCCGATTTTTTTTTTTTTTTTTTTTTTTTTTTTTTTGGCTGTGTAGGTTTTGGCAGTGTCAGACAAAACAGTCAATGTTCTCCTAGAAAAACTAAAGAATTCTTTTATGTCTTGAAAACATATTTAAAGACTCCTCTGGTCTTTGTTCATGGCTGCAGATGTTGTTCAGTTTTACTTTGCTGGAGGTTCTTGCTTAGTACGGTCACTGGTGTGTTTTGCCTGTTCTGGTGACAATTTCAGATCTGGGGCAGCAACCAGCTGCTTTGAAACCAAAGGCCACAATTAGAGAAGAGAAAAAAAGAAAAAAAAATTCAAAATGTTTTGAGGGATAACCCCTTTGTTTTGCAGTATTTTTTTCTCTTGTTTTTAATTACTGAAAATGATCTAATTAGTGTCTGTAGCTGGATCCAAAAGCCTTTTGCTGACCTATATTCAGACCCCTTTCATCAGCTCCTGTGTGACTCAGATCGTCGTAGCAGTTATTGAGCAGCAAGGAGCCAGCCACTGCGAGGAGGGTGCATAAGCCTTTCAGTTCTTTGAATTTTGTTTTGCTAGTTGTTTGTTCATTCCTTACTTCAATATTTGTGGCTTATCTTCAATTTTAATCTTACTTTACTGTTTTTGACCTTCCTTCTTTGTAATCTGTGGCTTTTAATGTCTGAAAGGTCCTAAATATTTGATCAAAATAAGACCTAATTCCCCTTCTGAAGAGAATAAATCACTTCAAAAGTGGCAGAAAGAGAAGCCATATGCGGGCAAAATGTAGTTTAAAGGGAAAGATACAGCGTGCAAGCATACACAATCAATTACTGAAACTTGGCACTAATGTTCCCTCTGCTCCCTACTTAGCTGCTTTCAGGCTTATAGTGCAACTTCGGTCGTTTCCATTAATCTAGTTAATGTTAAGAGCTCTGGGCCCAGAACTTTGGCGTGTGCGTTCCCTTAAAAATCTCATTTTCTCCTGGTCGCTTCTGTCCTTGTTTCTCCAGTTTCTTCTTCAGGTGTACCTGCTGTATTTCGTTCTGTTAGCCAGCTACATTAAGACTATTTTTTTTTTTTGAGTGGAGAACAGGGATGTAAGTTGGTGTCTCTCTACAATTTCGTACTTGCAGGCAGGATGTAGTAATGACGTGTATCGTTCCAGAGTCTGTGGTCCACATTTATAACAAGTTGTCTTTTGTGAAGTAGGTGATGGTGAAACAGCCGTATTTGTAGTACTCAAACCTGGGACTCTAACAACCTTGTCTAGTTAGCACTAACAGAATTATTCTAAAGAGCTTTGAAGATGTCAAGTGCTGCAGGAGTGATAAGCAGTCTTTGTTCTGAGGCAGTGTTAATCGAACTGATGAACATGCGGAGACCACTGATGTGGGGAACATCTGTGTCAAAATAGTTTGTAGTTATTTGCTGAAATACTTTTATGATGTTTTTCCCTTGTGGATTTCATTGCTGATAACAAGTTGGAAAAAAATATTGAGAATTATCACTACTCTCCCTTTTTACAAAATCGAAGATTTTATTTTCAAGCAATTGCTGACCCCCTTGACTCCTGTAAATTTTGTTTAATCCTATCTGAATATTTTCTGGCAAGATGATTGAAGTAGTATTTAAACACAGGGTATCATTTAAAGCTGATTTTTTTTTTTTTTAAAGCTAAATATTTAAAGCTTTGCCTACTTTAAAATCAGCATTTATATTAATGTGTATCTAAATATTCTGACAGTACAAACCTGGCATTTAAAAAAATTCATATGAGTAGGAGGGGGAAGTTAGTCAGCACTGGAGGTAGAGTTTAAGTGATCAAGCAGGCTTTATGCTGGTGCAAGAAACAGTCACTTCCATGAAAGTTCGTAGCTACTTCACGCAACCTTAAAATATTAATGAGGAACAGAAAAATCAGAGCAACTGTCTCTTCTGCTCCAGTCTGTAAATGAAGAAGAGTGTGTGAGAAGCAGAGATCATAAGATCTTGTGATTAAAGCTGTTCAGCTCACCAACTGTAGACACTTTTGTTCAACAGATAGATCTTAAATGTGCAGAACATGGTAAACTTGTAAGTCAAGAGTGTTTAGTGTCTATTGTTTAAGAAAAAAATGACATTGAAACAACTTCTCCATATGTTTACGGAATTCAAGATAATTCTCTAAAAAAGGCAGCTTGACATTGCTATTAAGTAATTTTATGTAATAA
The DNA here is from genome assembly GCA_009806455.1 of Tetrax tetrax. Taxonomy (NCBI): domain Eukaryota; kingdom Metazoa; phylum Chordata; class Aves; order Otidiformes; family Otididae; genus Tetrax; species Tetrax tetrax. The sequence continues at coordinate 278,386 of WHYT01017597.1, forward strand.
ATATTCCTTTGTAATGTAGTAACATGTAAGAAGTAATACAGATGAGTTTTAAGCAGTATGATTGCCTTGATGGTAAACAACATATCTTTCTTGGTCCAAAAATTAAGGCTTGCTGTCGTGATTACAGGGTATCACCTTGAAAATTATCAGTATGGTTTGGGGGGGGGGGGGGGGGGTAGAGTTTATGAGAATAAAATCAGTATTCTTAGAAGAGTCAGGGGAGGGGATGACCGAACAAAACTGTTTTCTCGTTCTTCGTAGTAATAGAACTAATAGCTTGTATATGTCCCCTGCCCCTTTTGGTCTGACTAAGCAGTGAAAGGCTGTCACCTGAAAAAATCCTCACTTAAAAGTTCTGGTACCCTAATTTTTTTTAGTGTCAAGTACAGCCCTTCAATGGAAAATAAGGCTGATCGATTTTTAGTAAGTAACTAGCATGTTACACATTAAGATCAGTTACAGGTAAAATTTTATTATGTAAAATGGAACAAACTGTATTATGTAAAATGGAACAGTTGGATGTGCAGACACATGACTGTTTTGGAAGGAATTACTTGATGGGGGGAAATAGAGTTTTGGAATAAGAAGAAGCATCAGGTTAAATGTATGGTGAAAGAAATCCTTTTCTTCCCCCTGCAGTGCTTGTGCTGGTTTACTACATATTACTTTTCTTCTTTCAGGCTTGTCCCCCAGCTTGCTTTTCCATTTGTGCTTGGAGACCATTGTGCTTGCAGATGAATTCTAAAAAGCCTGAGACGTCAGACATTACCTGCTCAGTTTGTTCTTCTTCCTTAGAGTGACAGGTTTGGTCAAAAGAAAAACCTATTGTTAGTGAGCCAGACACAGGTCTGTGTCTGCGTTCTAGGAACATGCTTTTAATATTCTTGGACAACTTGCCTCTCAACAAGAATTGTTGGTTTTGGAGCTGCAAAGACTGAATAAACTTCCTGAGAGGAAGCAATTGTAAAATATCCAGGAAGTTGCTAGGAAATGCGAACTTCTGCTCCTCTCCGCTAACTCTCAAGTCCTCAGAGTTTTTAATAGCATCAGACTGCATGCTGTATAGCTTGGATAAAATAGACTTGTTCTTCAGTAACAGGAAACTTTTTTATAGACTACATGTCAGAAATGTGACATCAAGTACTGTTAAAGCTCTGGCTTTTAAAAAGGTTCTTAACCAACCTGAGCAGAGTGCTTCATGACAGTTTTTGTGATGTACAGTACTCTCCACTACTGATAGAAGTTGATCTAATTGTCATCATTTTTCTTGTTGCTCCAGTCTTAGTTTTGAATGCCAGCTTGTCAATGTCACTGTACTTCTGTCTGGGAGAACAGGCAGGAACAGAAAATGTAACAAGGGATGCAGATGTGAAAAGGAAGGCATAAGAGAAGATGAACTTGAATTTCTGTATGTTACCATCTCGTTTCATAGGGACCTGCCTGGTTTTCCCTATTTGAACTTTACTGTGTCTGAAAACAGCCTTACAGTTGATGCCTGTATTGTGCTTTCTCTAGTGACACTTATTAGTGACAGAGTGACATGATGTGGTTTTTGTTTGGTTTTTCCTCCCTCCCTGCTCTGACTCTCACCTACCAGCCAGACCTGGTTGGGCTGAGGCAGGGTGGGAGTCACTGCTGCTGCACTGCCATTCCTGTTTTATCCTCATTACATTAGGTTGATTTTAAAAGAAAGGAGCATGTTTTTCATGTGATTAAACACACATTATGTTGGGTTTTTTTGGTGGAGAACTGACATCTATGAGAATAAAGAAAATTTTAGATGATTAAATATATTCTTTGGCTGCTAGAATAGGTGTGATTTCTTTGTTTTTGTCTTGTTAATGTAAATCAGAACTGTCAGCATGTAAGTTCGGTCTCAGGTGGAGTAATGGTTGGTTAGCTAACTGCAAGTGTAACAGAAGTATAAAAATCAAAATCAGTTGTCTTTCCCTGTGATAATGTAGACAAGGAATGTTTTATTTGTATTTTTTTTTTATTTGAACACAACTGTTTTGAAACTTGAAGTTTCCGTGCAGCTTTTTCCTACATTTGATGTATAATACTGATATCTCTTGATTTTTAAGAATGTTCCTGAGGAGAACTGAAAAAATTGAGAATTCTCTAGCGTTGAATGTATGAAGGAAAAATGTTGACAGGGAACAACCAACCGGTCTGTGAAGCTGCCTGTCTCCCTCTTCTCTCCCTGCCCCACTGTTGGTTGTGTAATGCACGTTTTGTGGCGGAACTTTTACCATTCAGCACAGATACTGTTTGCTTGTTTTACTAGAAGGCTCCAGCAGAAAGTTACTGAGGGATCCAGAACACATTTTTGAAACTGCAGAGTGCCATATTTATCATGTCAATTTTGTAGTCTGCTTTGGGGTCGTTTGCTGCTGCACAGACCATGTTAGAACCCTCTTCTTTCCTCTTCCTAAAGCTTAGCTGGACTTGATGAGACACCAGTATACAGAAAGAGCAAAATCTGTTGTGAGCCACATGAAGCAAGACAGATTGACTGCCTTTAAATGTGGTCAGAGTTAGTTTGTGGATTCTCCTGCTAGAATTGATTCCATAATGACTTTGAGAGAGGGTACTGCGTCTCTGGTGCACTCGTGCTGAGAGATCTGTGTTATCCCAGAGGAATGTCGCTGTAATGGTGCTTCACAAATTGAAATTCTGTCTTTGTAGCAAGGGCTTTATCCAGTAGTTGCTTAGAAAATTAGAACTGGTTCATAGACCGGTGCTGGAAGCTGGCTGAGATGGTGAAGGAAGTCGCGCTCAGTTGCTATTTCCTTGTCACCTTATGCCTTGGGAGGGAGAGAACAGCTCTGTTTGGTGTTTATTAAAGATTTTCTTCAAGTTCAGTTGTCAGTGCAGCGAGCTGTAGATGACACCTTACACAGGAACATGGCAGAGTGCTGCAGTAACGTCCTTATCTGAAGGAAAGGGAAGAAGCTGTCCTAGATAGTTACGGGTACAGACCCGCTGTCCAGCCCGTCAGGAAATGAGCTGATGTGCTTCGCACCGGCGTGATATTTCCATGTACTGTACGCTTGTAGTCGGCTGCTGAAAGCAGCAGCACTGCTGTGCAACTGCAAGGGTGTTTTCACAGTTTCAAAAAAGTATTTAGTGTTTCTATAAGACAAATCTGGGAGAAAGAAGGGAAGTAATTAATAGTTCTGCAAGCAATGCGATGAATAATTCTTTCAATATATTTGTAGTTAGCATTGAAGTACTGTGTGGATTTCTTGATGGTCTAAAATGTTTGAGTTTGATGTGGCCTTTTTCCTTTTGAGAGCAGTAAATCTTCCTCCTTGATGTCATTGTCTTTTTATTAATTTTATGGGACCTCTTGGAAATCAAATTTGCTTAAAATTTGCCAGTAGAGACTCGGGAGTCTCACAAGCTGGAACTGTGTGTGCAGATAGATACGTACGTATGCAGATGTGTACAAAATTTGCCGCCTTTTCTTAAAAGTAGCTAGGAATGGTGATATGACTGATGTTTGGACAAAGGTTTTGGAGTTGCTTGCTCTTTCTGCCTCTGACTTGCAGATAGTTTTCACTGCTCAGCTAAGTTATAGTTTGAACATGGTTTTTGGGTTCTTTTTCTGGCCATGCTTACTTGAATTGAACTAATTGGGCTGTGATTAAATTGATTTACTTCTGAAGAGAACAGAAATCTAAATAGGTCACTAATGAATTCTAGATGGTCATTTAACTTGGTTCTTTTTCCTTTCTTCTGCAAATCTTCCTGTTTAAACTGGAAACTTTGCAGGACTAGCAGTGAAGTATGTTTAGGCAGCACCAAATTCAGTGGTATCCAAACTTTTGACACCTTCAAGCATAGTGCAATGTGAGTAATATTTAAACATGAATGTGCAGACTTCATCTCATCATTCCCTGCACCTCTCCAGGATTTAGAAAGTGATTTGATAAAGGAAAAGAACTTTGAAAGCTATTTTATTCTAGAATTAATAATGTAAGAAGTGGTGTTGGAGTTTGATCCAATATTTATAGATTTCTGCTGTGCAAGAGTTATAACAGCCTCGTGAGGACAGTTTAAAATTAACACTTTTAATAATCTCTCAAAGCTGAAAGAATTGTGGAGTCCTCAAAAAGAGTTTTGAAAAGAATTCAATTAGGAAGAGTTCTGCATGTTCCTGTACTGTCCATTTCTTCTACTTTCTGTTACCGTTGGGAATACTTCTCTTCCACATCTTCAGAATTTTGCTATTTATTCCTGCAGTATAATCCTCAGAGAAGGTAAGTGTGACAAACAGGTGAGACTTCTAGCTGAGAACTCTTGTCCATAACAAAACCCATCTGCCCTTTCTTTTAATCCGTATCGTGCACTGATGTCTCTTGCTTAGCCTTCTCTTTGGTGGCAGTTACGGGTTTTTCCCACTTGCTGTATTAGTTTCATTGATTATGAATGCTGGGCACTTCTGTTGTATGGGCTGACAGCACTACAGTCTAAAAGTGAGAAAGTCCTAATGTATCTTAACTGTAATTGTTTCCTCAGAGAATGTTTGGGTGTTGTGTGGTTTTGTTTTTG
>WHYT01017597.1:283893-352638 GCA_009806455.1 Tetrax tetrax
TTTTTTTTTTTTTTTTTTTTTTTTTTTTTGGTCAAGGATTGGCTGCTTTGAGAATCCCCACCCAATCCTCAAATTACTGCTAGAGATATAATGACGCTGTCATGATTGTAATGTGCTAAGCATTTTCCACTCATCTCTCTGATACTGTGTATTTTAGAGAAAGAAACTGTGTGTTTGTTCATAAAATTATTACGAAGTATAGTCCACTGAAATTTCCTGTACTACTTATATTACTGAACGTAGGTCTGTGAAACCTGCTCAAAGAAGAGGAGGGGTGCTGAGGCAGAAGACAGTAGAGGGTCAGCTGTTGGGACTTCAACTCTCCTAAGCTCACATGGGAGCCGTAGGCAGGTGTGGGGATGTGGGCAAGTGTTCTTACCACACTTTATCCATGGTTTCCTTTGGATTATCTAGTATCTGGGGAGTTGCCATCTGTTTGAATTGAACTTGCACCGTGTTGAGCCTTGGGTTGTAGAACTCAAGAACTGATAGCCATATCTACAAATTTGGAAAGGAAAAGAAAATGCTGTGTCCGGAAGAATCCGTCAGTAAGTTGGGAGAGGCTAGCTTGTGCTAGAGAGATAATCACTCAAACACTTGAGAAATGGCCAAGTTGCAGGAAAGGCTCCCTAGGACATACTGATCTTGATGTCAGCCATGCTTCCTGAAAACACTTTGTTTTGCTTGACCCTGGCAGTGCAAACTGTTGGTCCATGCTGATTTTGGGATCCTTACGTGACCTATTTCTTGGCTGCATTACAGACGCAAGATATATCGGATACTGTAACTACAGTGCTAGTCAAGCTCTAAGGAAGTGGGCAGCAAACTTTTTAGGGACTATTTTTGGTAATTTTTAAGTAGAGAATGTCAGAACATAAATAGGCTTCCCCATCCACTAATGAAAGGACTGGGGTTTAATTTTATTTAGCATGTTTTCTGGTTATGCTAAATTACTTTGATGTGGCCCTTGTGGTTATGTATTGAATTTTTTTTTTTGCAGCATATGGACTCCTCTAGCTTAAAACCTGCATGGACCAATGTTGTAAACATTGGTAAAACTTCTGTATGTGTAAGCAAATGGGCAAGAGAAAAGATTTTAATTTATTAAACTGCATGTTAGTCTAGTAAATATTGACTAAATGTAGTTTGGGGCAGGGGTAAAGCTTCTGAATGAAAAGACAAATTTCAGCCTAAAGGGAAACTTTAAATGTAGGATCTAGCAGTGTTTAAACAAAGTCTCCAGTGGTATACAGGCAGGACTACCTGCTACGTCGGATTTATTATAAATTACCGCTGTGCTGAAGGTTTGCCACGCATTGAGTTCCCAACAGTGCTAGCATCAGTGACTTTTATGGAAGATTTTCTGTGAGGATGAGGTAAACTTTAGTAGATTTCCAAAAATCTTATGCAAAAATAGCTTCTAATTTTAATCAATTTCTGTAAAAGAGTTTAGCCTCCTGTTGTTTTTTTTTTTTTTTTTTTTTTTTTTTTCCTTCCAAGCTTTATGCTGTTTCTCTGGAAGCCCCTCTTAATGTTTGTCATTTGTGTTTGAAAGTACTAGGGATTCCCATTAGGACCTCATGCGTTTTTTTAATCTCCATGTCAGAAAGGTCTGAGACTGCCTCCTCAAACAGTAGTATCTCATTGAATGTGAGTTGGAGTCCTCAGGAAACCATTTCCCCTTTAAAAAGGTGTGTTTTGTAAGACCTTGAGCAACAGTGGCAGCTTCCTCTGAGCTGTACCAAAGGCAGATGTATTCAGTTACTTTGAACGGTTTATTTGCAGCATAATTCACTGACTAAAACGTCCATAAGTGATGCAGCTTTTTAAAAGAATCTGTCCTGCGCTTTTCCTTGAAATAGTGGCTTTCCTTCAGATCATGTACAAATAGTACTTATTCAGAGGTACTATTTTTAATTGCCAGTATTTTGAATGGATGTGTAGACAGTTTCTTGAATGAAAAACGTGAATTATTTGCCTTTAACTGTCTTCTACAATTCACCACCTTCCTTGCTGTCTGAGCTCAGTTCTCCTGAGAGTAATCAGGAAGAATTGTTTCATCCTTTATTATTGCCAGGTGCATGATGTACAAAGAGGTCCAGACTCTTGTAGTTGCTGCTAAGGGGACGGAAATGTTGCCTTGGAGTGGTGATGGAGTAGTTGCTGAGTGAAGGAATGGATGAGACATCTAGAAGGACAGCTAGAGTTAAGTAATCTGCTACTTCACAGCTTTAGGGGTTGTAATATAAATGTTTAAACTGGTATTTATTTAAACATGTGAGCTGAGTAATAAAGTTATGCTTTTGTTGCCCAGCCAGGAGTACCAGAACTCTGTTGTTATTTAGATTTGTTCCACTCTTCACAAAAAGACCTTTTTTATCTAGGAAGATAAAATCAAACACTCTGAATACCCATTTTGAAGAAGAAAAAGAAATGGACTTTTATGTATCACTTCTAAGGGTTACATTGTTCATGGCTAATGTGCAGCATTTCTTACATTCCTTGAAACTGCAAGCGTCTTTTCCAAAATCAGTTTGTGGATGCTGATCAAATGCAACTGCCTGCCATAACGTAAAAATTGAGGGCTGTGTAAGTACTCCATGGCAAAATGAAATGTCAGATTAGAAAATTCCTTCACAGTATGCAGGTTTAGTGCTTTTCTTGAATTTCAGGATAGAAGTTCGTAGTGTTCAAATTCTACTGATAACCATTGACCTCGTAAGAAATCAGGTCATGTCTTTCAATAACAGTGGCCTCATTAAGACTGCATGATGAACAAAACAGCTGAAATCCAGGATTATCTGGGGGAGGTTTATTATTTAAGCAAAATGTTCTTACAAAGAAATTAATTTAGGCTACAACTGATTAGATTTCTGGATTATATTTCATAGTTTGAGACTTAGAAATGTTAAAACAATTTTTAATGCTGCTATTTTGCAAACTTATGTTTTCACTTTCAAACCATTTGCAGATTTAATAACTTCGGTACTTTTGTTTTGCTGTTATAGCAATATAAAAATACAGAGAGAGGACAGTGTGGGTATACATAAACACTGCCTGTGGCTTACCATGTCTATCTCTAATGAGTCACAATTGAAACTTAAATGCAAATTTTGTATTTCGTAACAGTTTTAGTGGAATGGATAATCTGTCCATGGAGGATGCCTGCTAAAGCTTATATTAGGAGGGTCTTATTGCTTCATCTGTTGTTTTCAAGGATGACGGATCACAGCGCCCGAGCCAGTGGAATAGCATCGTTGCTGTCTTTGTTTCATTGCTTTTTATTTGTTGCATTAGGATTCTGAAATCTCAAAGACTTGAAAAGAACTTACATGACAAAGATTTTAGATTAGTTTGAGGCCAGCTTAAAGATTATAATATTTGCTACTATTTCAATTTATTGAGTAGTTACAATAAAAATGTTTATTTTATAAAACATTTCTTTAAATGAAAGAGGAGGGGGAGGGAGAGACCCAACCCTGATGTTCGGAACTCTTAGATCAAGGTTATAAAGAATCTTGTCCTTGTGTAGCAGTCTTGTGTATGCACATTCAAAGAGAGGAAAAAAGCTGGTGTCATAGTGGAAGGGATTTTGGTTAATCTAGCTTGTTGCTATGCTTTATAGAGCTGTATTAATTATTGACAAGACCCGCCTAATCCAAAGTCACTGCAGTCTGAGGCATTAATTTACCCCGTAGCCTGGTGTGAGGCGAAAAAAAATAATTGATTCTTTTTGTGTATGTGAACTGAGTTTTTGAAGCCAGAAATGTTGTGTTTTATATAAAAACGTAGTGTTTTATATAAAATAGAACAGGGTGGTAGGCGAAGTGTATGACGAAGTGATGTGTTCAGCTACAAATGTAGGTTTTCTTTTAAATGAAAACTCTCATCTGGGAAGTGGTGGTGATGTAAACCTGGTAGGTGCTTTAGGGAAAAGAGGTGTGGGTGGTTGTTTGCAGATGCGTGATTAGGTTCTTATTAGATCCCCACCCTCAAGCTCGGAAGGCAGAGAACTTGCCTGGTAGGAGGTGTGGTGTTTAGGAGATGCAGCTGGTTGGATGGGGAATAGCATGGCGAGGAATTGCTTAGGGATGAAGATGTGATGCAACAATAAGTTGTTTCTTGCCAGAAAGTGTAAAGAGAAGATGAATGGATGTTGGCAACTGCTACTGCCTGTCTTCATCGTTGTGATTGTACTGTTCCATGATCCTGCTTCAGAGTTGGTGATGCGTTTCTTAACTGGGAGCTCTTTATACTCTGTCTTCCTCCCTGATCACGATTTTTCCCTTTTTCCATGCAGTTTTCTAGCCCCTTTCCTCTGACCACACTTCATCCTCTTCACCCAGCACTTTACTGAACTTCCAAACCCCAAAATGCCTTCCACAGCAGCATGTCCCACCTGTTTTCAGAAGCTCCAGAATCTGGGTTATGAGAAATATCTTGCAGGAGCTTGAAAGCCGCTCAAAATTATAGTGCCTTCCTGTAATACCTGTTATGCATAGTAGATCCTCTTTCTTCTTATCAGTGGTGTGAAAGGTACCAACTTTCTTGGGATAAGCTCATTGATCTCCCAACCTCCTGAATTTTGGCACTGTGTAATTCTTTTGTGACACCTACATATCTGAAGTATTATTCTGCAGAGGCAGTAATGTTACCCTGTAGTTTCTTTGCCCATCTTTAACTTCTTGGTGTCCCGGGGGACTTCATAAATATCACTTCCTCCAGCAAGGCTGCTGACATGAAGCAACAGCCATCGATAAATTATTAATGTGCTGTTCATTTTCCGTGTTTAGGAATTAATGCAACTTCACTTAAAAATTCTCTTCCATGACTGAAGTCAAGTAAAATTGCTAGAATTAGAGCTGCATACAAAGTTACATTTTAATTTTCGATAAATTATTTTGCATTTTAGAACTAGTGGTTTCAAAAACAATCAAAAGTTGCATAAAAACTCCCACTATAATGTTAAATAGTGTAGGTAGGACCCATTTAAAAGGATTCATAGTATGTACTTTGTAAAAGTAGGCTGATTTTTAGACAGTCGCTTACATAAAGTGCAATTTTGTGCTGTTTATATTATACAATTTGTGATACCTGAATACATTTATGGAGCAATATCTTCAAACTAGGTAATTTTTAAGTTACAAGGTGTTGATTTCATTAAAAAAGCAAAACAAAACCCACAAGCCAAACACCTAAGCCTCTCTAAATCCCCCAAGCCTGTGGTGTCGATTGCTTCTATCACATTTATGTCACGTTGTTTTTCAAGGATGTGTTTTCTTTGTAATTTGAAAAAAGTGTGAAATTACATTTTCTCTCATTTTAGCAATTATCCGAGTGGCAAAGGCGTCTCACATATGTATATAGATAACTTAATTCTGTAATACTGTTACTCTTCACGTTGTCCTTCTTTGTGTATTTGTGTATTTGTGTATTTTTTGGAAAAAAAAATAAATTGGAACATGCTTCTTGACTTTTTTTGTAGGAAATAAGCACTTTTAGGTCATGGATTTAGTTCATGAAAATGTCCGACTTTATTCCACAGACACTTTATTTCAAGTACTGAAACAGAGAAGAACACACTGTGAAGGCTGATGAGGAATTTGTCTTTGGAAAGATAGTAAAAATATTTAAAAGCATCCGTCATTTTTCAAGGACAGCAAATGAGGGGAAGCAGTATTTGCCTTGCTTATGAGAAGGAATAATGAAGTGTTAGGATTTCCTGGTTAGTTACTAAATGAGCACTTTGCAACATCTTGGTCATCCCAATATAACTTTCATTTTTCGGTGTTACTGGAACTTGTCACTGTAGTTTGCTTTAAATTATACAAAAGAAAATATTGGCAATATGTAATTGCGGTGATGGTCCTAAAAGGTAATTGCTGTGATTTGAAAGCATTTGTCCTGTTAGTTTGTCTTAAGGTTTCTTGCCTTGGGCATAACATGTAATTCACTGTAGCTTTTAAAATTCTGTTTCCTTAGTGACTGAGTGGCAGAAAACGTGGTCACAGTGGGTATCGGTGTTGTGCATGCACGTGTTGGGGTGCATAATAGAAGAGTCTCCTATGTGAAATGTTGCTGTATTTCTTTTACTCTGCAGAATCCGGTATAAACCAATATGGGTATTTTGAGATGAGTATCTTTAGGTGCTGCAGAAATGTGCTACAGGAAAATACAGTTAAAGGTTTTCTTATGCCGTGTTCTTGTGTAGTGAAATGTGCCAGATTGTGGATCAGGGTAGTCACGGGATGTGCTGGTGGTGAGGAGCTTCAAAGGACCTCAGTACTGAGCATGTGAGGAAAAGGCAGGACGTGAAAACCTATGAGCGTTTGGTCTGGGGGAGAGGAGGCTGAGGATGGAGAAGAGTCTTGTTTGCCAACTCAGGAAGACGGTGGGTGAGGTTGAGTGCACAACACTTTTCACCGAACCCTGCAACCATGAGTCACTTGAAGGTAATAGCTTAGTTAAAAACAGATTATAGGAAGAACTATGTTACACAATAGGGATTGAACTTCTGGAACTTGCTGCCAGAGGAGGCTAGAGGCAGGCAGCAAATTCAGAAAGAGGGTTAAGCATATTGATGAATGACAGGTCAGTACCAGGACAGCAGAAGTCTAAGTAGCGATTTACTCCCTGCAGTTCCTTTGTAGTGGCTGTAGGTACTGGAGGTCTATAAGGGGAAGACAACCGCCAAGCTTTGGTTTTTTCACTTTAAAAAAAAAAAACCTAAAAAACAAATAATTTTTTTTTGCTATTGCTGGAAACTGGACTGTAGGTCATGCCCAGTGTGGTATTACGTATGTTTTCTTAACCAAAGTGAAGACAACTCTAGGAAATGCATCCTACTTGTACAAAAACTGAGCTTCCAGCTGGTTGTCATGCATTTCTCATTTCTCTGCTTCCTTTTATGACACTGCATCTGCATACATAGTTTTGTATTTGCAAATCCTGGAGCTGTTGTGACACACTGTGCAGATTCAGACTGTAAGTAAGGAATGTTTTGGTTTTTATTAGTGCACTGCGTTGCTGTGTCCTGTAAGAAAACAGGAGTGTCACTCCTTCATTTTCATGACTAGAAGTGTGAACTGTCGATATGCTACTAGATTTACAATCTTTTTATGTTCAGTAGCTGTTAACCAAGAATTACAGAATTTGTATATGATTGATTCCTAAAAAAATTCAAAGTAGTGTGTGTCTCTACAATGCAGGATGTTCTGTAATGGCAAATACATCCTTGAGAATCTTATAGGATTCATCAGAAGAATCTAGGTGGTGAGTAACTTTCCACACTTCATCCAGTCAACTGGTAAATTACTTGTCTTAAAAACATGACATCTCTAATTAAAGCTTGTGGACAGAGGCAAGACAAGGAATTGAAATATATTTTAATATTTTGTGATGTTATTCTGTGCAAATAATTACTGCTTTTGAATTGCCTTCTGATTTCCTCAATAAAAATTAGATCTTCTGGAGGGACTTTCTACATAGCTTATTTTTGTAGGCTTCTACTGTAGTTGTCTTCTCAGTTTGTAAGTTTGGCCTATGCTGTAGCTGTTGGATCTGTGCATAGATTTCTAAGTTCTTAACTTATCAATGGCAGAATTCACAGTTCATGTTAAACTTATGTGAAGCTCTGTGGAGGGAGTTATGGCACGTGCTTTGGCAGCACTGCAGTATATGGCACTGAGGGACACGGTTTACTGGTGAACTTGGCAGTGTTAGGTTTAAGGCTGAACTCGATGATCTTATGTCTTTTGCAACCTAAATGATTCTGTGATTGCTCAGAATTTGAGTTTTCTTGAGCGTTACGAGCATAATGCCAGTGTTATGGAATCATAGAATGGTTAGAGTTGGAAGGGACCTTCAAAGGTCATCTAGTCCAACCCCCCTGCAAGGAGCAGCGACATACCCAACCACATCAGGTTGCTCGGAGCCTCATCCAACCTCGCCTTGAATGTTTCCAGGGATGGGGCATCCACCACCTCTCTGGGCAACCTGGGCCAGTGTTGTACAATTCTCATTGTAAAAATTTTTTTCCTAATATCCAATCTAAATCTACGTCCCTCTATTTTAAGACCATTACCCCTCGTCCTATCGCAACAGGCCCTACTGAACAGCCTCTCCCCATCTTTCCTGTAGGCCCCCTTGAGGTACTGGAAGACCGCTATCAGGTCTCCCCGGAGCCTCCTCTTCTCCAGGCTGAACAGCCCCAGCTCTCTCAGCCTGTCCTCATAGGAGAGGTGCTACAGCCCTCTGATCATCTTCGTGTTCTCAAAGTTAAGGAGAGAAATGGAATGTGCTTGCCGTGTTTTTCATTTTAAAATTTTGAAACCTGTGTTTGACTTAATTGCAAACAAACCTTCTATTCTGTGTCCTTTTCGAGGTGTCTAAAGTCATGAATGTCTCTCAGTGTGAAAGGAATCAGAACTCCCATCTCTAAGGAATCAGTTGATTGGCAAAAGCTGCAAAATGAGTAAGGTTATCGGTTGAAGTTAGTGCAAATGCTGGCATCGGAATACGTGATCTCTTCTCTTGCCAGCAGATTGTGTATTTCCGTAGGCTGAAGTGCCTGTTGTAACATTTTTCTTGGGAGACAGGAAGGCGTGGCAGTTGTGTTGAATGCATTGGGAGATTGACGCTGGGTAGCTCTGAATTGGTGCCATTTCATCTGAACCTTTCAGACTTGAAGTGGTGCTTAGTGTACCACACCTTTAAAAGCGTGAGATAACTCCGAAGTGATAGGTAGTAATAATATGATAGATCTGAAATGGAGCTCCTAAGTCTAGACTAGGGGAAAATAAATTTATTTTCTGGAAGTCCCTTGTGTCTGTTGTGCTACATACACAAATGCTTTACAAAGGAACTGAATGATGGGCAGTGCGTTACCGCTTGCACACTCCTCAGCTGTAAATGAAGCTCAGTGCATGCTGTTTTACAAGGGAGGAGATGTGAGTCTGCATGGTGGACTAACCCTGCTGAAACACCACCACGTCAGTGTTGGTGCAGTCTCCTTTTCAGGAAACCCAAGTACTGTACTTGTTTTGAAGTAATGTTTAAGAATTGCTATTAAGGCTTGGCTCGTGTCAGACATGGTCCTGTATACATACACATCATCTCTGCCAAAGAGCTTATGATTAACTTTAAAGAGTTAAATATGGAAAGATACGACATGGGAAAGACGCTGAAGTTGTATAGCAGAGTTTGTGTGGGCTGAACACCAAATCTTGTCCTCTTATATTTGGAAAAATGCCAGTGCTTTTGTGGGTGACTAAACATTTGGATGTTGCTTCATAGCTACTGCATTTGTTGCTTTTATTTAAATTTTCCTTGAAGACAGAAACTAAAAAGAAAAAAATAACAAACTTCAAACCATTTCTATGCAGCATATCAGTCTGGAGTGCTGCTCTTGAAGATCTGGTTATTAGGCTTTTGTGAATTCTTTTCTTGCAGAAACAAAGGAATGGGAAAGTCTGAAATGCATGCGAGAAAGTTGGAGCTGTATTCAACTGCGCTGCATTTCTAAGAAAAGAAATAGACTTACGGGATTGGAAGTGTACTTTCAATAGCAAACACTTATACTCTGGTGTGGGATGGTGTTTATTCTAGTCCTCTTAAAGGACAAAGCAACATACCAAAGTGGTTCGAATGACAGAAAAGGAATTCTAAGTTAAGTGGAGTTTTAAGTTTCGGTTTGGAGGACTCCAATGCAATCACGTCTTTCAGGTACCCGTTTAGCTGAGTTTAGAACAGGTGTCTCCTGGGGAAGGAACGCTTGGCTTTGGAAACAGCTGAAAATGTCACTTCTAGCTGGTCAATTCTAGCTGATACTGGATTAACTTTTCAACTGCAGCTTTGCAAAGGTATGTTGTTTTGCGGAATGCTCAACCTTCAAGAATACTTCTTTCCTGAATGCAGAAAACGAATGCTATTTGTATTACTGATCCTCATCTTTCCAGGTTGCTTGCTTGCTAAAGCACACCTCTGTTTAGTTAATATTTCTTTTTGTTGCAATTGGTTAAATAATAGCTTCAACTTTTCCAGTGAGTTTTTTAAAGGCAAAATGAAGTCCTCAGGAAATTAGGAGCTTGCAGTAGCCTTCAGTTCATGGTGAGGAGTTAAGAAGCAGCTTTCCTTTTGATTGTGTTATGGTGTTAATCCAGATCTGGCAGTCCTTTATGTGGTTAAAATCTCATTACTGATTTGTGGAGGATGGAAGTGAAGTATCCAAAACACCATTATTGAAGCTTCTTCCACCAAAAGGTTACTGCTGATATCTTCTAATCTGTATGTTCTTTAATTTTTTGAAATTGCACATTTTAACCCTATTTTATAAATAGTATTTATAGTATTTATAGATACATAGTATTTATAAATACTATTTAAATTACAGAAACCTGTTGAACTTGCTAGATATCATTATGAATGAATGTAACTTCAAATGGAAAACTCTTAAGCTTTATTTTTTCTTTATTTCTTCTTACTGTAGTTAATACATGTTTATGTTTTAATCTTTCTCTTTCCCATAGCTTTTTTTTTTTAAAACAAACAAGCCCCCCCCAAAAGCTAAAGCCAAACCCACATATTTGATTTGGGATCATCTTGTAATTTCCTCTGATCTTTTTTCACCTGTTAGTGTTCTGCTATTATTCCCGTGTGTGAAATTCAATTTGAAAAGCTAGTCAGTGCCTTTTTGGATAGTTACTACAGTTAATAATATATAGATTGCTGAAAGAAGAACGTCTTACGTAGTTTAAATGTGTTTGACACCTCTGTTTTCCGAGCCACCATCTCTTACCTCTTGTCTTTCATCACATTTTAAGACAGATTAAGGAAATTGCTGTGTTCCAGCTGTTGCTTGTGCTGCATACGTTCAAATCTGGTCCATTTGTTCTGTACTGTGAAAATGTAATGGGATAGGAACAGACGAATTAACTAGATAAAGCAAGTGAAGTGGGAAAACTAATACAAGCAAAAATGGACATTTTAGGTTGGTAGCTGCAGGAGGGCAACCATGAACACATACTCTGTCTCTTTGCAGCCTCTTCCATTTCTGCTCAAGCTTTGGAGAAAAAGGAGATTATTGTCCAGCATTAGGAAGGAAGACTGTTTTTTTAAAAAGCTTAAGGTAGTAGCCTTTTCTAATAGTAATTGGGGTGCATCTCATGAGTTTGCCTGACTCTAGCACATGCTGAGACAAATCTCAGCCAGGAGAAATGGGGGAGAGCAAAAAAGGATTAAAAAATGAAATGAGTGTGTGGATACCTCAATTTCATACAGCAAACTTTGCTTTTGGCACCTTTACTGTCTGAATGCATCCTCTTCATGTTGTGGACCTTATTTTGTTTCCTTTCTTTGAGATGGAGTACTGCTCTGTAGTGTGTCAGTTTTCATATGGAGGACTAACTTTGCTAGAGCACGTGGGTTTGGATTTCCTCTGATGTTTTCTAGAATTCTGAGTAAGTTGGTTTAAATTTTGACTACTACTTGCAGGTTGAGAGAGACAGGAATTCGGTAAACTACTTAAAGATCACTGTGTTAAAACAAGATAAAATATTTATCTTTGTCCTCTTAGTCTTGTCTTTCTCAAAAATAGGATTACTTCTGGGAGACCTGCCTGGCAGGAGATGATCAGAACCAATGGCTGAAGGTAGTTGGGGAGTTTTTGTTGTCTTGAGTGTTTTGGGGAGTGCATATTTATATAACGCCCTTTCCCATAAGTTTTTCAGCTTGAGTAAGACAACATCAATCTGGTCAAGGCATAGTAACTTTTTTTTTTCTTCCCAGAAGAGCTGTTTTGCAGAAATAAGAGCATTTCTCACAAAGGCCACATCCTATTGTGTTGTATTGCTCTATTGTACTTTTGGCCTGTGAAGTGGTTGAAGGAAGACAGAAGAGCTTCCTGATTATTTCGGCATCCTTGCACTGATTCTGTAAACAGCTCATGTGTGAAAAGATTTCTTTATTTTCCATCGGTCACTGATCTCTGTAAGAGGGCAAGCTGCTACTGACTTAGTAGTCTACACTTAAAAACTAGCAAAAGGGAGAACAGGGGATGCAGAAGCAAGTTGTGACATGACAGTGGTGCAGCTTCATGGGAACAGGATCGAATGTGAGCAGGAACTTTCCTGACAAGAATTGTTACACACAGAACAGTAGGTACTCTGTATTTTCCTTAGAAGATACTTCCTATGATAGATTTCTTTTTTTCTCTTTGCAGCTTGCAGTTGCTAGAACTGAATTTCTCATTCACTTTGGAGATTTGGGTCTCTTTAGGGAAAACCTTGAGTTTGTTTCTCTTGATGTTGCTGTGAGAAATGTTGAAATTGCTGTTTGCTTAAAATGAGTAGTATAGAAAATCTAGAGACTTGTACTTTGTTTTTAGTGTGCTCTCCTGATCCTAATGGAGAATCTGAAACCCTGGACGAGTTGGCTTTGTTTAGTTCAAAGGGAGTTTGCTCTCTGAGTGTCAGCTGATGTTACTCTGATTTGTTCAAGCGACAGAGATGTCAGGGATGGACAACTGTGTTGGGGGGGTGGGGGGGAACCCCTGGAGTCCTGCCGTTCCTCTAGTAGGATGGAGGTGCTTCCCTGTGAGTACCCTGTTTTGTGAATAACTGAGGGCAGCTGCAGAGTATCTAGTAATAGCAGTGTACATCTGCCTTTCACAAGGATCTTTGGTAAATCATCCAGACATGGCCACGGGGTGTAGGACTGGGGCTGCTCCTGCTTGAGCAGGATGTAGAGACTGGTGAATTTTATTTCCCTTAAGAGCTGCTGGGATTTCAGTAAGTGGAGTTGTGGAGAATGAAAGGACGAAGGGACTAATTTTTCTTCTGCTTCTTTGCTTTTCTTGCAAATATTTTTTTGCACAACTGCCCCAAAGACTATTAGTGTTAATAAACTGGCCCTTTTTAATCCCAGTTCTCAGAATTTCAGTTTCTCAGTCTAATGCTTTGTGAGAGAAACTCTGGCTGTGCTTGGTCAGAGGATATATGTTATCATCACCTTCTCTGCCTACCATTATAAAAATACTGAACTTTTATAGGTGATGGGCCAAAAAGAAATCCTAGGGTTTTCTGTCCTGAATAGTTACACTAATGTGCAATCATCTAAGTTTTACTGATTTAGAAACATTTTTTCTTACTCTGATACACAGCTGCTGAAATTTTACCTCCCCTCTCTTTCTATGTAACTTATTGTTCATAATCGTGTGTAATCTTGTGAACAGTAAGATTCTTTCTGAGAAAATAGATTTCCTACCTATTTTGTTTCCAAGGCATTGGTTACACACATGGGTTGTATTGCATTTTTATTGCACATTGTTTTAGTACATGAATATGAACTCATTATACATCTGTTTTACATCTGTTTTTATTCTAAAGCCTTATGTAAATAGTTTTTTAGTATATATTGATAACTTTCTTGAGTGTTTAAATGTAGTTATGGCATTGAAAACTGATCTGTGACTTTCTGGTGAGCTAAACTATACATTTGTTTCTACTGATACCCTTTGCTGCTTCCCTTGCTGACAAATTTCTTCAGAGGCAGGAAAAAAATCTAACTGTGGTTTCAAAAGTATATATCTGTTTAAATAACATGTCCACGTATGTGTTTGTAGCTTGTTCTGAACTAAAGCTCAGATTTTTGTGTATTTCATTTGCCAGTTGTAATGAATGAGTCACTTCTGTTTATAAGGATTTGGTTGTTTACTCTGACAAACCCTTGATAGGAGACACTCAACAAGATCTCAGTAAATCAATTTGTTCAGGATCTATAAGCATCTCATTAGCATTTATTTGCACTGTTCATTCTAAGCTCAGCTGCAGCTGTTTAACAAACTGAATCTCAAAGATTTCCAGGATTGTAAGCATATGTTTTGAGATTGTGCTTTAAGTGGAGGAATTTTGTGGGCTTCTTTCTTCTTTTCATTGCTGCTGTTAACAAAGATCTTTTTGACTTGAATTGCAGGCTCTGTGTCTATAATCTTTCCCATTTTTGACTGCTGAAAGCTTAGTTGGGAAAAACATTACTGTTAGAGTGTCATTGACTGGAAAACTATTCTTCTTCCCGTCATTCTTTTTATTTCATCACTGCTGCGAGGACAACACTCCCATTTTAGCTGTAGTTTCTGAAATAATAGTTAAAAAGAATCATAATGCTTTTACTTTCAACAAATCCCACATGGAGATGAGTGACGTCGTTGTCTTTGGGACTTGCAGCACAACGCAGCCAGAATTTGCGTGGCGCAGGCTGCAAGTCAGATGATAATGCTGTATTTCAGATTGACTAATGCGCCTTGTAACACAAAAGGGGGCCAGGACTACCTGCAGCTCTTGGTGATTGATTTTCAATACAAATCTCATAATAGTCTATTTTAAAGAAGCGTAGCAGAAAACTAGTTTGATACCAACATTTCAAAAGGTAAGTAGTAGTAAGTTACAGCTCCAAGATTAAGTTATTCCTGTTTTTATTTTTATTTCACAAACTCGACTGTAGAGAAAGAAGAAAATAAAAAAACAGGAGCTTTTTCAGAGAGGAACTGGGTAATTTATATACTATGTGCCACAGATTGGAGCCAAAGAATGCTCTGTGCCTGGCAGTTAGTGGTCAGCGTGCCTGCACGTGTGTTCTTTATTGAAACTTCACTGTAACTTTTGTGAATGCCATTTTTTTGGGTAAGTGTATAAAGTGACTCTTTTTTTCCACTCCTGCCATAGCAAATGAAAATCTCTTACTGGCAAGGCAAAAGTTGATGTTTGACCCTTAACCTCAATATGTAAATTCCTCTGATTTCCTGCCATTCTCGCCACTCTCTGGCTGACCTCAATTGAGATAACCTGCATTTATTTTTCTTTTTTTTTTTATTCATGTGATGGAATAATTCCTGCAAGGCTCTAAGCTTCTTTCACCTTAAGTGAGGTTTTGTATGACCTCCTCTGCATTTAGCCCTGTTTGGGGATCTTCCTGGACTCCATCAATGCTTCCTTGGAGAGGGACCGTGAAGCTTCCGCAGCCTGGTTGTTGTGAAGCCTCCCTGCTCAACTGGTGTAGCCATGGAGACGGCGGGATGGGATTCCCAGGGCGCCCCAGCCACCTCGCAGGCTGTGGGGCTGGGGGCTGCTGGGGCGGAGAGTGTGGGACTGCTCCTGGGAAACCCACCCTCGTCATTAGAAAGCTTCCAAGTAAAGTTATTTCTTTGGTCTCTAGGTACAGGCAAAAAATGAAAAAGCAGCGCTTCCTACTTTGTGGACTGCAGATAGACTGGGTGGTGCAGCGTGCTGGAAATCTTGGGTTAATTTTTCTGGCTTGCTTTCCTGTTTTGGAAGCAGTGTTGCCAGGGTACTCAGAATTAAAACAAAAAAAAATTGTGGGACAATAAGCTGTGGTAATTATTTAAGAAAAAGATTTTGTCTTTGAATGGAGCTGTTTAAAAAAATAGACTTCATCAGTCAACCCTAGCGTACTAACCTTCTTGGTGAGTGGAGCAGAATGGAAAGTATCATCAGATATTATGTGTACCTGAGCAAAAAAAAGTCTGTGTGTCTGCAGAAGCTGGGGGAAGTTGCCTGCTTCTCCAGAAACAGAAATCCTTCTTTTTTTTTTTTTTTCTTCTGCAAAGAGGAATCACATTCTTTCACTGTATTCAGTAAGTGATCTGCTGAAGCCCTCCTCCAAGTAGTCTGCAGTCCAACAAGCTGTTTAAATTTTATTTTCCAAGTTCTTTTGCTTGTATGCGGTTGGAAATACCACAGCTCATTCCAGCTGTTTATTTTTGGATTTTTGGTACTCTGAATATCTTGCTAGGGTCAACCTGGCTGGATCAATAGTTCAGTGAAAAATTGATAGTGTGTTTTCATCTTAGATCAATAATGGATCAGTGATTTGGGGAGACTCAAAATACCACCACAACAAAATATTCATAATGGAAAAATATTTATGGCTTTATAACCAATTATGCTGGAAAAAAAGGTCTAATAAGAAACTTGTGATCTAGAGGCGTAATTACAGGATAGGATCACGAAAGCCGAATCTTAATGTACAATTCTGGAGTGATGGGGGAAGCATTTTACTTACTGAGATTCTGTTAACGTTCCCTCTCCTCTAGTGTAACATAAAAGAGAACACAGTTTGGAATGGGTGCAAAAATCCAAAGTCCTACTTCAAAAGATTGAACTGGGGAAATAGTGTAGCTATGAAATCAAAGATGCAGTTCGTAAGCATAGGTAGAGTTCTGAAGAGATTTGAAGGATGGGTGTGTTTTTCCTGAACTTAATGTTAAATAAAGTTTATAAAACATGCCATGAACCAACAGGAACGGCCATGTTTAGGGGATTGGTAATCATGCCCTAGAGCAGTGATGTCATTAACCAAAGCACCAGATCAGTCTTTAAAAGCCTTCACAAAACTGGGGTGCTGTGCCAAGTTGCTCTTGTTCCACTGGCCCCAGTCCTTGCCACTCAGATCTTTGTGGCAGGCAGCCAGCAGCATCCCTCTGCCAGCCAGGAGCCTGCCCGTACTCCTGTCCGACCTCTTGCATTGCCTGGCAATCTCCCTTGGTTGCCTGGCATTACCTGGGGGCTGCTTTGATTCTGTGTGTTAGAAAAATTAACTTTAGTTCATGACTGTAAGCAGAGTTATCTTCCAGATTTACTTTGCAAGTAGCAATGTACCCTCTTTGCAGTGATAAACTCCAGTGCCTCTTCTGCTTTGCTGTTTTACTCTTATACTAGTGTTGCTGTCTTTTTGTATATTAAATTACCTACTTTTTTTTTGATAAGTCTAGTTGTTAGCTGTGAAATACCAGAAAGTAGATTTCTTCCAAAGCCACACACAAATAATGGAAGGGTGACAAACTATAGCCGTGGTAGTAGGTTGTTAAGGTAAGACTCAACCTCAGGTTTTTTGTCCTGACATTGTTATCACAAAGGTGAAATGATAAGCAGGTGGCTGAAAATGCAGCTTGTTTTACTTTGAATTTAATTTAAATTTAAATTTTGAAATGCTGTAGGGAAGACTGGTAGTATACTCTTATTGAAGCTTGAAATAATTTCCTTTTTCTTTATCTCCTTTGACTGCATAGAACAACCTATCTTTATTTAGTAGCTCCACCTATGTCATTCTTTGAAGGTTACTGGTAAGCTGGAAGGAGGAGCTGAGTGTTGAGGGGGGAATCTGGCATGAATAAAATACAGCCTCTTTTTGTGTGTGTATGTGTCGTTACTGAGGGTGAGGGTCTGTGGCAGTTCTTAACAATCCTTGGAGAGCTGCGGTTTAACCTTGAATTGTATCGTGAGGAAAGCTCCCGTTTCCCGTCTGATCCCATCTCATGAAGACTCAATTATATTTTTGGCATAGCATTTAGAGAATGATCTATGAGTTGCATTCAAAATTAATGATATTTAATTTAATTGATGAGATATCACAGACACCTTAGTCTAATAATAAGTTCTGACCATATTAATACTAATTTTTTTTTCCCTATGAACTCAAAGTAAGTTATGCAAACTTAATGAGCTCTTCTTGTAATGTTCCCATCAGCTTGTTGTTTGGACACGAGCCTTACATCTGATATGCTTTTGGTCTGGTGGGGTGGTTTTTAGCCACCAGCCCTTTAGGCATTTGGTTTTGATGTGGAATGAGCTGATACCAGAATGAACTTGTGACAGCGGGTGCTTTGTACTGCAGACCTGGGAAGTGGCAGGTGGGTTTCCCCAGCCGGTATGCTTACCTGGGGTCCCAGTCAAGTGGTAAACCTTCAGATTAACCGGGGTTTTCTAGGTTGTTTGTGTTTAGTTTTAAACATACTAATTTTTTATTGAAAAAATGAGTGATCTGTGCAAACGATGCTAACTGCTCTCCAAAAGACGTAGTCCTTCCAGTATCATCATTGTCCCTTTGCTTTTACTGTGTGCTGTGGCTGTCAGACCTTGCTTTGCCTTTTCTCACTCCCCTGTTCCAGATGGAGCTCTATTTAGACAGTGTCCTTTTATCTTTTTTTGGTTATTTTCTATCATGTGATCCCGCAGTGTAGCTCTAGATTTTCTAAAATCTCTAGATAATTGTAGTTCCCAAGGAGATCTCTCTGATGAAATACACTCTGATAAAAATAGTTCACCTAGATTACAGATTTAAAATAGGTAGCATTCGTATCCAGGATCACCTTTTTTTTGTATATTTAGACAGTTAAACTGGTGAGATGAAGCCCAAGTTAATTTCCCTAAATTGCATGGGACTGAAAAAAATGCAAGGAGTGGTACCTTGTCTAAGAGATGCCCCCAGCCAGTGCAGCACCTGCTTCACTGAACCTGTTTATGAAGAGCACTCGGATCGCTGCAGCAATGGAATTAATTTGAATACCGAGGTATATCTAATGCTGTTAGTGGTTGTCTCAAATGATCTACTGTATACTTGATCAAAACCCATGGATTTATCTGTCCCATTGATAATTCTAGCTTAATTTTTGCTTTAGAAATCACTGTGTACGTACATTTGTACAATTATACTGATGTCTGTATTTTTATATATAAAAATAAGGCAATATGTAACTCGGAACAAGAAGACTTTGATGTGCTTGTATTTGGGATGTCTGTATTGTGTGCAGACGGTAAAAGGAAGGTGACCTGGCTCTGGGCACTCAGGTTAGAGATTGTATAATGTCTCATTTCACAGGACTCCTGACACGCTCCAGCCTGCGGCTCACGGAGCGCTGGCCCATCTGCCTACCCTGGTTGCAGTTCCTCCCGGCAGCTGCATCACACTAGACACTCTTGTAGGTTGTTTAATCGGCACACTCTTGTACAAAGCATTTAACAGTCCCATCATCCTCCAACTTTTCCCTTGTCTTCAACTGAAGATGAGGAGGAAGCCTTGCGTGGATTGCTGTGGTGGGATATACTGGTCTGGGAAGGATACACTGTTAGAAATGAAACTGTAAAAATATGAATAACTTGTCCCTCCCTTCTTTTACTTCTTGTTTACAAAGAAGAAAGCCAGTTTTAATATATGCTTTAAAACTTTGGGAGGCAAAATAATTACATTTTATATTAGCTGTAAGAAATCTTTGCTGTGTTGAAACCCTAATGAAATAAGGGCAAAGCATTTTGTTTTACTTGGTGTTCCGTAATTCATATCCCCTAATGTGCAAGTATGATAATAGTGCAGTAAGTGGAGCAGGACTTGAGTAATATGTGTTACTGGGTGATTGAAAGCCAGAAAATCTAAGATAAACCATGTTTTACACAAACTTAGCAGGTTTTTAATTTTAAAAAAGCACTGTACATATTAGTATTTTATTTGTATATGCAGAATGATGCTGTTCTTAAAGTACATCACCTCATAGATGCTGCTGCTTTTGACCAGTTCCCAACTTCAGTTTGCCCACTTCCTCTTACAGTCGGATCTACAGCAGTGGACGCTTCTGTTACAGAGCTGATACAATGATTTTACAGGCTCTTGTCTGGGACTTTCCATGGTTAACAGTGACTGAGTGCTTGGCTCTCCTGGAAAGCTGTATTTCATCCCTCTCGTGACTGAAAGGAGGTGGTTCAGTAGTCCTGTTTTCTGGCTGTAGTTCATAAACCAAACACCCACAAAAAAAAGCCCTCCACAGGGTTATTAGACAATTTTTTCATGGAAATTTTTGTTTAAAAAGTGTAAATTACTCTACTAAATAACTTAGATTTGCATTTGAGATAGTCATAATGCACTGTGAATTGATGTAAATAAATCTTACTGTACCCTTAAACACAGGTTCTAAGTGTTAACGGTAGACTTACCAGGACTGCAGTCTAATTATCTGATGATACTGCGATTAAGGTATGTTTGAGTTAGGAAAGTTTCTCAGGAGAAGGTTTTACCAGCTATTTACATAAAACCACAGATCGGGCAAGGAAAATGAGACCAAAGGAATTTTTAGCTTTATAATAGTGTGTGACAGTGGCCAGTGGTGGATGCCTGTGTGGAGCAAATCTGCCCTTTGGCTGAAAATGCTTGCGGTTTTGTCTTAAAGGTACTGCTTTGGTGACTGGGACAAATTTCAGTAGAAGTTCTTAAAGAATCTGGGAAAAGCTTTGCTGTAACATCTTTTGGAACTTGTTTTATGCTGCGATGCTTGACCTAACTTACTTGTGTAAATTGCTTTACATTTTAATGCAGTTCTGTCAACATGTATTATTTAAAATAGAAAGCTTGTTGCAGCAGGCATTGACTGATGCAAATGTGAAGGACATGCCAAAAACCTTTCATTAATGCTAGCTGGAGACCTAAAATAAAGGAGAAGACTAGATCTGGCAGTATATGGTAAGTTATAATTGAAAGGGAATGGAGAAAAGATTGCAGTTGAGGGGGGTGTTTAGATCCTTGTGTTCCGTGCTTGTGGTGGTAATCACCGCTGACCTCAGAGGGAGCAGTCACACCAGAGAAGTTGTAGCACACTGTCCTTACAGATCTGCAGCTGATGGGTGGTGACAGCTTACCCTGCGTGTTGGCTATGGTAAGTGCAACGTGGCTGATAGATACGCAGTCACAAACATCCAAACCAGTTTCCACAGTAGAGTAACAGATCAACTTCGGCAGTCTGGAGTTTAGCCAGAGTTGAGAACTGATGTGAAGAGGTGTTTGGGGACACTGAAGGATGTTACAGTGGTTAACCCATCCTGTGTCAGGTTCAAGTCATGGCTGAGTCTCTTGGTCGCTGAACTTGTGCGCTCTGTTTGTAGTGCTGAAATGGTGCGCTTCGCCTCTAACGTCATGGGGGCATAAGCAAAACCGGAATTACAATGTCAGCAAGCTCAGCAGTCAAGCGACTGTGTTCAGGTTAGGTGAGGTTATGTTACAGCCTCGTGGTTCCTCCAAGAACATGTTGCTTTTTTCAAATAGATTTTGAAGAATCCTACTTCTGAGATGAATGGCAGGTGCAGTTTTGAGTGGTATTCTGCTGAGAATCAGATCTGTCTTTCCTGTTGCCAGTCTGAATACCCAGAAGATGTGATTTTCAGGGTGTGTTGGTATATTGTGTCCTCTTCCTTGTTTCTAAGCATGGTTAACAGGTGGATCAGGCACTCTGTGTGCTTTTACTGCTGGATTCCTCAAAAAAGATCTTTCCTAATGTTGCCATTATTTCAGCTTTATGTGCTGTTCCTTGTGATTTCTGTGCTTTTAATTTCAAGATACTTAACCAAAGCTCACTGTTATGTCAGAAATGAACAAATGGAAATCCTGTTTGGGAGTGTATCTCTCTCTGTGCTTTCCTGCTTTGGGTGCTTCTGCACTTCGTGCTTGCCTTCTATTGTTACATGTCCTTGGAGAAGCTTCAAGCTTGGCTGCCTGGATCCCTGAGCAACCTGATCTAAATAGACCCGCTTGGAGCAGATGGCTGGGCTAGGTGACCTCCAGAAGTCCCTTCCAACCTAGATTATGCTGCTGTTCTGGGACATGCAGTTCCTTCAGCTGCGACTTGTGAGAGGAAGCTCAGAACTGCATCCATATTACGTTTTGTGAAGTATTATCAGCTGAACTTTTATTTTGGGCAGTAAATTGCCAGGTAGTTTGAATCCTCTGTCCAAGCAGGTTGAAGAGCTTCTTGTCATATAAAGATGAATGTTTCTGTTGCGAGAACACTTTAAATTTGGTTACAGTTTATGAATTGGAAAAAAATGGGAAGTATAAATAGTGTCCTGTCTTTACTTAAAAATTCTGTTCAGTAGCTCACACTTCAGCTCTCCCTGGTCACGTAAGCTTTTGCATCCTAAAAACTCAGGAGGTAGAGCCAAAGCAAAGGCTGATATCAACACCGTCTGCACAGGTTCTTTGAGCCATCTGTTAAATGTCTGAGACTTGTGCACTTGTCAGTGCTGGAAACAGGTATTACTCTGTTTCTGTGGAATTGTTAGTTCGTTCTGGGGTTCTGTTGCCATAATTAGTCAATCAGTATTTCATCAGGTCTACTTATTTGTTTAACAGCTTAAAACTGGAGCTAAGTGAATTGAGTACTGTCCTCCAATGTGATATGCAGAATTCGGGTCTGGGTCCTGTTTTGATATTATTTGAGCTGAAGAAGTCTGCTTCGCATTTAGCAGAGAAAAATCTTGCACTCGAACCTCTCACGTAGCCACCCAGGTCACTATCAGACCATCGCACGCCGCCGGTGCGTGCCAATCCATAGTGCTCCGCTGGCGGAGCAGAGGCAGCAGGTGGAGGGAAGCGAGCTCGACGCGCAGTAGGCTGCAGCCAGAATACCGCAGCCAGTTTTGGACTCCCCAGTGTGTCCATGGCAAAGACTTTAAACTGGAGCAAGCCTGCCTGGCTTTCCACCAGCCTGGCTGGGAGCTGAAGCGTGTGCCTCAGGAGAGGCCTGTGCTAGCTTTTCTATTTTTGGCCTTTTTATAGTGAGGCAGAATGAATACTGCTAAAGGGAGACATCTCTCAGCTGAATTCAAGAACTTGTGTGCTAAACCCATCTTGCGCTCTTTAGTCAAGTTATTGTTTAGGAGGTTTTACTTATTTAGTGAGATGAGAACTTTCTCAGTTATGGGGAAATGAGAATAAAATGGATGTAAGCAAATCCCTTCTAATGATGACCTATGAATTTGCTTTTCTTAAGCATTTCTAACTTAGTAATTCAGGTAATACGCAGATCTATATCATAGTTTAGTTAATATATGCAATATTTGTATTTCTATTCTTATGTAAGTTCCTTGTAAATGTGTTTGCTTTCCCACTTTGACGAAATAATGTGTTACATATGAAGAGATAAATCTAGTTTTTCCTTTAACATCTATGTGACATTTGCAAAGCTAATGCTTGCAAATATTTTTGCTAATATATTTGCAAAGCTACAGTTACATTTTTTTATTTTATTCTGACAAAAACTGCATCAATCAAAGCTACAGTGCTTCATGGGAATTTGGGAGGTTAAGTGAGTAAACAAGCTAGATGAAAGCTTTTGTTTGTCTTTAGAAAATGAAACAGGAAGCCATTTCATTAATACACTTTCAGAAGAGACAAGAATCTGTGTAAAGCTTTTAAAACTGGTCTTTCAGTTCATTTTACTGTACTTTCAACTGAGATCAAATAGGGAAAACGGTGGCAGTTAGACATGCTCTATTAACATCCTGTGGTTTATTCTCAGTTCAAGTTAGGAATACAACTCCTGCTTTCCCGGAGGGTGCAGGAACGTCAGTGTTACCCCCGCTGCCTGCCTTCTCCCTTTTCCCTGCTAGAGAGGGGAAAAGAACCATATACTGCCCGCTCACCTTTTTGAAAAAGGAGACCTCAAGTATTGGAAGTTAAATTGAGGCATTTGGCTATTTTTCTTCTAGCTTTTCTTGGCTTATAAAGAGCTCACTAGCAGCTTGGTAGGGGTCTGTTACGGAAAAATGTCAACTGGGTAAAAAAACCTCCCATGACTGGAAAGTTAAAATAAAGGATTAGTGCAATTAGATTTTTTTTTTTTTTTTCCCCATAGCTCTGTTTTGAGTATAAATATCTTGTTAATAGTCTGTGGTTGCCTTCATGAAGTATAGCTGTTTGATTTCATATGTAAAAAAGTAATAAACAAAAATCCAATAATTTGCTGTACTCCTTGTACGTTCAGTGCACTTGAAATAATTAAGTTGCACTAAATAAGAGTTCAGGATTTTTTTTAGTATTCCTGATCACGTTTGTGCATTTCATGATAAAGAATCAGTAAGATTTGCAAGTATTTGACGTGTGTTGGCTCAGGGTGTGAAGTGAGGTTAATTTATAATGATGAAGCTTCTGAGGTAGCTATCCTGTTCTGGGACAGCTCATTTAATGCATGTAGTCCCGAGTCACTGGTGCAAAGCCATAACTCGGGTCTGCTGCAGAACAATTGTGTCGAGATAGATATTCCCTTTTGGGAAGGGTGAGCTAGGCCAGCCAAAGCCTTATTCTGGTTTTCAGACACAATGATATTCTCTAACCGTTATTGATCTTGAACCAGCCAGATTGTATAAAAGACATGAAATGTTTCCAGGATCAATGTGCAGAACTCACAGTTGAGAGGATAAAAAAAAAAGTTTGAAACTTGTAAAACCAGTGTGTTTTTGAGATGACACAAATGGAGAATTTGATGCGCTTCTCAGAGTAAAAAAAATAACGTAACTTGAAGGAGTTGTAACTCAGTGATGTGTTTGAGTTACTGCCTAAGCTGCTTTCCTGGTGTGACATAGCTGAGTGGTTCTCTTCGCTTATTCTTGGCCACAGTTAGAATGTTGTTCATTTATGACTGGTTATCCTTGGAGCTGATCTGCATATCAGATTTTAATTTCAGCGTCTGCAAACACTTCTACTTTTTTTCTCTCTCTTTTTTTTTTAGCCAGTTCTGGATCTGCTAAGTTATCCTGAAGTCTGGTACATTACTGTTCTGGTTTTGTAAGCTATATTATATGTATTTGTAATACAGATAATTCATCAATGGTACTGATAACATGTTTGATATTTTCGATTGTTTTCATAATTTTCAAATGCTTGTCTTGAAAAACTAATTGAAGTTTAAAAATTAATCAGTTGTTATAGAGAACAGTGGTAGGTGTACATGGCTAGGTGTGTATATATAGAGTTTATATATAAAGATGTGCATATATATAAAAAGTTTATATATGAGGGGTGTGTGTATAAATAAATATAAATGAAAATGAAGTACATGACTTAGTTATTTGTCGCTTAACATTCATCAAGGTAATTTATGCAGACTTCTAGGTGATTGCTACTATATTATGGCTATAAATGTTCAACTTTAAAGTATCTTCACCAAAGATCGTATCACTGGACAGAACTTCATGCTTATCTGATGTGCATTTGTACCCCAACCACAACCAGAACGCTGTAAAGTGTCTGTGTGAGGGGAGGGTAAGGCTGTTTAATACGTGTACCTGTTCTCTTGTCTTTCTATACAGTGCTCTTACTGAGCTGTATAGTAATATAAAAATTAAGCATTAAAAATATTACTACTTCTTACTGTGTGGTTGAGACTAATTAGTTGTAGTAGTAAAGCTGCCTTTTCATTTATTTTCTTTGCCAATTGAGTATTTTCTCTGAGCAATGTTTCATGTGTGGCAAGCTCCCCTCAGCTGTGTGATTTGCTGATGCAGATTATCACCAGGGGCTTCAGTCTGTGAGTGGGCACACGTGGCCGTGGGTGGATGTAACTGGGGTAGAGAATGCCTCTCTTCTCCATTTGATTGGAAGACAACTTGAAGAAAGAATACGATTTAAGTAGGGGTTGAAACCAGGCAAATTTCTAATCTTCTGTTTGTTTAGTACAAAGTGCCTTGCTTGTTTTTCTGTAGTTCGGTTAGTGTTGAGTGTGTGACTGTTCTTGCTGGAGAAGTGAATTCAACTGTAAGTACGGTAGCTTTTCCTCAATGACCATCAGATGCTCTACCCCACGGCGTTTCTCTGCCTCAGTTATTACAATACTAGTAGAGTCTTTGAACATGAGCAGTCTGACCCTGAAATTAAAAATAAAAGGAGACATGGGTAGGGGAGTAAAAACACTGAGAAATCGGAGTACATGGAATCTGGTGAAGGCTTTGCATGGTGTCCAGGTAGCATGGATGCTCTGATGCTGTGCAGTGAGCAGCAGAGAGAATCCCTCTATCAGAGGCTTGCGTTTCACTATCTGGAACAAAGATGGGCATCTCCTAAGGTTTTTATCTTAAACTGTCCAATTTTTTGTTTTGGGCTTCTCAGGCCACAAATACAGTAAACTCTTATGCTTAATAGCAAATCTAAACAGATGGGTGATAGTGCTGCTTATCTGTCACTTCCTCCAGCTCCCTGATGCGTTACTTGTCTTGGTGCTGATGTGCCTGGAATGGGCTGTGGTTTTCCCTGTCACTTACGGGCACATGCTGCACCTCTGTCCCTTTTCATGTGCCTGGTTATGTGCCTGTCATCTGACTATACACCTTTCTGCTAAAAAAGTTGCTATTTTGAACTCTAGAGTTTGTCAGCTTGCTTTTGCAAGAGTAGCGTTGTCACTTGAATTTGTGAAGGGTCAGTTTTGCTGCAACTTAATTTACCCATGTAATGAACTCTGCCATAAATGTTGAGTTTTATGGGATAGAAAAAACTAGTGTTAAAAATATCTCAGTACACTTATAGCAGTGTTTATGTGCGTCTCTTCCTTACATTTCTACTGTTCTCATTTTTTTCCCACTAGTATCCTGAAAGATCGATAAAATCTTCACTTATAAATGGCTAGGGTTATTATATTTTTATATATTGTGGATCAATAGTGTGTGTGGTCAGTGGTTGCTTTACTAATGTAGGAAACCAGAGGAGTGAAGGAGACCGTACAGTTCACAATGTGGAGGGTACAGAATTAACTAGTGTTCTTAATCTTTCAGCATTAATCCTCTAAACTAGGGACCCTCAAATTGAATGCTGAAACTCGTATTCTTTTGCCCTCTCCCCCTGAGGCAGTTCAGAGGTGCCAGCAGAGGTTGTTCATAGTTTTTCTCGAAGCGCTATTGAGCTAAAGAACAAAACCCCGTTCAGTCGGAATTCCCTCAACGAGATGCTCAGAGGCTGCATTTGGGGCAGTTTGTGCTGGGTGTTTATTCTGCTCTTAGGTGCTCCCTAGCATCTGCTCTTGACTACTGTGACAAGACAGAGTTAAAAGGATTCTTTTTTGCTCTGATCTGGTGAGGCTGTTCTGTTTCCAGGTCCTCTTAGATAGTCCTTGCTTGATCTAACATTAAAGGTATTTGTGAAGATTTTTTTTGTCTTTTATGAAGCATGAGAGAGGTCTCTCTGTAGAAAGACACTGGAAATGATGTTCAGTAACTTTCAGTTTGATACTTGCTTGTATCCTTTTTTTTAAATGTTCAACTCTTTTTTCACTTTAAGCTTCCTGGAGAAATGAGGTTTCTTTTCCTCCTCACATCTTCCTGTATGCTGTTTTTGACTGTTGGCTGTGATTGAAGGACCCCTGATTTTATAGCAGTGTTCCCCCTTGCCCTTTACGCTTCTCCTGCAAGCATCCTTTGTCATCTCTGTAATCACCCCGCAGCAGTGACTTGAATAGGTGGGCTGGAGGAAATCCGCAGCACGCAGGGAGATCATTCACTGAAGTGCAACTCTTGTCTCACCAAAGTGCATCTTTAAATGAATTTGCTGCATCGAGTATGTTCTGTTGGGTGCCCCGTAACCTTGTTGGCATCTGAGAAATGGTAATAGCACATCACACTTCGTGTAGCGTTCTTGGATACCACAGTGTGTTTACTACTTGGAAGATATTTGAGTAATTGGTTTCAGCAAATAATTCTCCTGTGATGTGTGGGGATTTTTTTTTCTGTATTTATATTCTAAAGCATTATTGAAGTATGAGTCTAGCAAAAAAAAAAAAAAAAAAAGACTGAGGCAAGCAATCTGCTCCCTAATTATCTGGGCTTGGTTTGCAAACCAACAGGGAATCTCCATAGGGAGCTAAACCGCTTGTCTGGCCCTGGCAAAGGTTTGGGCGAACCAGTTACCCCAGTCTGAGTGCCCAGAGCCCTGGCTGAGCATTGGATAGTTTGACTGAAGCCCAAATAGGATGTAAGTAGGGGAAGACAGAGGAATCTTTGCTAGATGTTTAACAACTTGCCTGTATGTGCAATATGTATTTAGGGTCTTAAAAATGGATTTTCTGGGTTTTGTAATGCTTTGAAAGCTGGTGTTTGTTTCTACTGTTGCACATATCTGAAGAAGTGCCTGAGTGCCTGGAAGATTGGAGCTGTAAGAAAGGAAATCCATTACTCCAGGAGAAAATGGAAATTCTTCTTCACCTGTTGTAACAAATGTAGTATTGTTAGTAGCTAGCATATGGTAGCTATTTCTGTGGAAAAGTCAAAGTACTATTGTTCATGATGATGAACAGAAATAAATTTTCTTCCTTCTGTAGGTGTCTTTACAGTGCCCTCTAGTAATCTTTTGTAGAAATGCTAGATGGAGCTTTTCTCGGAGCAAATTGATAAAGTAATGAAAATAGTCACTGGAAGAATTAAAAAAAACCCCAAGAAACAAAAAATCACCACCAATAAAACCACAACCAAACTCTGATCGTCTACAGCTGATGTGCTTTCTGACAGAAGCAGTACTAATATTAAAAATTAAGTAAAAATTGCTTGCCATTCTTTCCTTTATCATATTTGATAAGGAAGAATATGAGAACTATAAGCACTCTGAAGTCGCGTTACTGTAAAGGCTACTAGAGCTGACAGCTGTAAATTGGGAACTCCAGTAATGGGGTTTCAGCCAGGGCTGTGAAGTTACAGGCAAAGAAACTAATTTTATCTTGGGTATGAGGAAGAAAATTGCAGGGGAATAAGAGCCATACAAAGCATTCCAAAATGGACTGGAATGGGCAAAAAAAAAAAAATCTCCTGGCATATTGTTAATTTCATATGAAAGGTAATCACTTTGGCTTATTTTGACAATGAGAAAAGAGAAGCTTGACACTGGATGAAGGCTTTGTTAGGGGGTAGAGTGCACATCGTCTTCCGTAGTGCTTGTTACCCTGATGACGGTCATCTCCCTGAAAGCATCTTAGGTCTGCTGTTAGATGGTATATTGAACAACTAAACCCCACAGATTTTGATTAAGGTAACTTCTGTGCCTGGAGTTTAACTCAAAAAGGTTTTACCTTATTATCATTCTGGCTTATTTCTGTCATTAATAGCAATAGAAAGGGGATATATGCAAGAATGTTTTGTCCTTTTTATCAAGTAAAATGTGGTACCGTTTTTAAATCCTATGCAAGCTTAAAGGCATGTCTCAGTTAAGAGACTGGCTATTTGAATGAAAACTGATAGCTTTCTGAAGTGAGAGAAATGGCTTTGGTAATTCTGCAAAAAAGGAAAAGGTGAACAAAATCCTTTAAGCTCTCCATCTGAAATGGTTATGAAAATACATTTTGCAGTTAGAGTATTCACAGTAGTTCCTTCATTGACATGACTTAACTCAAATATATGTTGTTAGATGGTCTGGATTCCTTTTCCTTTGATTTTTTTTTTTTTTAAAGCAAAATCTTTTTGAAAGGATGTTCCTTGCAGAAGGTGAGAGGTTGGTGCAGCTTGGTTCCTAGATGTGAGTTCTGTGAAACCCAAGGGTTGTTTTTAAGCAATCTGAAAAATAATTATTTTTTGTCTTAGTAGTTAGAAAGGGTTCTTTTTCCTTGCACACTATGAGGAATAAAATTCCAACAGAACCTGGTTTTGGAGCACATATGGTAGACAGTTTTCTGGGTTTGAGTGTGGGTTTAAGGCAGATGAAGAAATCGTTGCAAGAAGGTAATTGTCTAATAGGAGGACTATGGACCAGACGAGAGGAACATCGCTATGGTGGGGATTTCTGTCGGGACAAGTTGCACAAGAGTGCCATGAGAAACGGTTGTAGTGAATCGTGTGTTAGGGGAAACTGCTGCAAGAGGAGTTTGTGCTGTTTTTCCTCTTTCAGTTTTCCAAACTTAATAAAACTGCAGCCCCTTAGTAAACGGGCATAAGGGTTGTGACTCAGCGTGGCAGTGCTTGTTAGCTGGCTGTTTAAAGGAGCTATCATCACAGAACCTTTGACAATTAAACAATGCCGTAAATAAAGTTGCTTCTAGGCATTCAAAATTCAGGTAAAAACTTCTGACTCCCTGGAGGCAGTTAGAAAATCAGTGCAACTGAACACCAGATGTAAATGCATCTCCTAAGATGTTTGATATTTGAGATTATAGTCTATGTTTAGATTTTACTGTTGATCATCATCTTGTTTTCCTTCCCATTATTTAATAATATATGAGGAGATGGTATCACTTACAGAAAGAGTGGTTAGAGTAGATGCATGGATGCTTTTCAGTGTTTTACTGCAGGCACACTATACACTATTTGGATACTTAGTTCTATTTCTGCATATTTTTTAAAATGAGATAATTTTAAAAAATATTTTGTACTTGAAGTCTGTCAGGAAGGTCAGTTAAGCCAACAATAGCTTGTTATTAATAAGTAAAAGGTAACTGGAAGCATAGACAAAGCTGTAAAAGCATTGCTGCAAAATGTAGTCTACTTTGTTTGAATTGTTCTTTGTTTATTGACTGTGCTATATGAAAGGCATGGATACTCCTAAGTTACTGAAGGCAGAGTCTTGAAACATGTTATTTCTTTCTGTGTTACAGTAATTCCTGTATCCTCATGATGAGTACCTTGACTTTTGTGGTGTTCTTAGTACATGATGTCAAAAACGTTCTCAAGTCAGTAACATTAAACCGTCGTAGACTAATATGCAAAAATACTTAGCTTTTTCACAATGCTGTATTTTTAGATGGGTGCCTTTGAAAAACACGAGAGCAAAAAGGCAGGGTAGAGTTCCTTATAACTGGAAACTGCCATCTGTGTGTTGATTCCAGCCTGCTCGTAGGCCTGTGGGTGTTGATAGGTGCCCTTCACAATGGACTGTAAAGAATAATTTCTCTTAACTTAAATTTTTTTTGAGGAGAATAATGGAGGATACAGGTTTTGTGGTGGTATCCAAGGCTGTTAATATTCACTCAGTATTATCTGCTTGGTCTCTATTTCGAGAAGGCACCTGCGCACAGGGTTGACAACTGAAGAGAAGGACAAAAGCATCTGGCTTGATGCTGCTCTCTTTCAGGAGAATTTGCCTGAACAAGCAGTTTTCTTCCTATTGTTCTTCCTGTCTTTCTGCAGTATGGAACAGACCCTTTTTAGTAAAGGGGGAGGGGGGCTTTGTACAAGTTGTTTCCCCGTATCACAAAGAAAAGGATGTCTCTGCCTTATGGGTCTGGGAACATGGCCTTCCCTGGTGTGCCAGGGCGAGTTGGAGCCACCTTGTTGTTCTTCAGACATCACTGCTAGCCCACAGTGCTTAATGAGGCTGGGGAGAAGATGAGGTACTCTTTTTGATTAATATCTTTGTTATAATGTATTAAATCATAAAAAGAGGAAGTCTACTTGTGCTGAAGGAGAAAGGAATCTACTAAGTCTGGGAAAGTCTAGATTTATACATGGCATTACTTATCTTATGAAGTTACATCACTTGCTCTCCTAGGTTCTGCTGTCAGCCTACCACTGAATTATTAAAGTACCAGCAGGATTTGTATTGTACCTCCACAGTTGGGGCTGGCTCTTAAGCACAAAGACAAAAGAGTTTAAGTGCAGTATCACCTTTACCTCTAATTTGTGGATTGTAGAGTCTTTGCAAAGAAAGAAATGAAATGCCATTTAGAGAATGCCATTTAGAGAATTTGGCCTTGGTTTTTCAGTAGGAGTAAACTTGCCAACCACCATGCCTTATGGGTCTGCCTTATGTGTGTGATTGGACTTTGGACATGCTTTAAAAATAAAAAAAATCTAAACTGTCTTTGGTTGGCTCCTGTATTATTACCATCATACGCACTTTAATTTGGCCAGGTGGTCTGTATTCTGCCATAAGGGAAAAACAGAATATTAAGCAGAAAATCTATCTTTGCCTAAACTGCTGTGATATGTTACATATTATGTAAATACTGCTTTTTGAGCAGTGGAGAATATTTCCAATGTTTTCAAGGGGAAAAAAAAATTACCAACCTGCTAATACTTACATTTTATTTAGAGATTAATTAATGCATGTAGCAATTTATCCATATAGCTAATGCGTTCCTTAGCATTGAATATTTTAACAAAACCACAAAACAAGTTCATTGTGAGCTCTTGCTGTCAGCTTGCAAAGAATAGTATTTCTAACATCTTCAATTAAAATATTTTTGGCTAATTCTTGAAGACAACTTTTTAAATTATCTAGATTAGGAAGGGCATGACATACTGTTTTTAGGACTATAAGGGCCATTGGGAATGTTAATTAAATTCTGGTGAAAAGCCTTTTAATAGTTCAGCTCTGCAGCAAGACAGCTTGGATCTTCTATGATTGACTTGCAGTACATAAAAAGGGGTTTTACAATAGTTCCTGCCAGTCTGATTAGGATTTTGTCAAATGCTTCTGTTTTAAACATCAGCTTCCAAACGTGTTATTTATATATGTACCCTTAAGGTGCTTTGGAGTTTAACTTAAAAGGATGAGTATCATCTACCCCCCCTCTCCAGGAATGCTGAAAATAAGAAATTCCCATCAGGAATACATCACTACCAAATAGTTTTGGTGGCAACAATGGAATTCAAGTTGAATCTAGAGCAGTAGTAGGAGGAAAATCTGACCCGTACTGCCCAGTTTGAGATAATTGATATGTGTTAAGTAGAACTGAGATCAGAGTGGTTTTATCTGAAGCTATTTTCCTGAACACTGTAATTTCTGAAAAGCTTGTGTCGGGCAGTTGTTAAAGCACACATTTTAAATGATTTAAGTTTGATATTGGAATGCTCATGTATTTCAGAAATAGGATAACGAAGAGAAGCTTCTTTCCACTTGAGCAGCTGCTTTGCGTTTACTGTTCTAGGCATTTCCTCACCTGGAGCCTTGTTAAAGATGTGCCACTGCACAAAATGTGATGCAGCTAGCAGAACACACAAAAAAATGAAAGTCCTTCTGTAGGTATGGTAGCAGTAAAAAGAAGGCTGAAAGAAGTGCTGGATTTCTTTTTTCCGCTGAGGTGTAGCACCCTTTGAAAATGCAGCACTGGGAAAGAGTGATTGATGAGCTCTTTCTGTCTTTCCTAGGTGCTTTCAGATTTCCTGTAGCTGGAAAGTCTTGTAGTAAAGCTTCCTCCTTTTGACTTTAAAAGCCTTTACGTGGTCTTTGGGGAAGCATGCTATAAGGAAAAGCTCAGGCAGATTCATCTTAACTTTGTGAACTTGGTGTCATATCTCAGATGTGCTTTCTTTGGTCCTTTTCCAGTGAGAAGAGCTGTGTGCTTATGGTCCTTTGCCCTGGTACTGGGAGGATGAGATCACCTAGGCTTAGCAAAGGACAGGCTAAAAGTACTTTATAATTAAATATTTTCAAATAAGTTGTGTGTGATGAGTTTTATCGTGAGTGAAACAATTTCTCAACTGTTGGTTAATTGTGAGAGAATTTGAGGAGAGATGACATACAAGGAGGGCTAGAAAAACCCAGAATTTTTTAAATGAGAGAAGGAGCTAGGGATGTATAAAAGTAGTCAGCTTAGCTTCAGTTCCTAGAAAAATTGAGGATTGAGTGAAGAAACTTTTTTTTCTCCTCTAACGTCTTCTGAAAGTAAAATGAGTAGGAGAGTTAATTGATATGGAATTGTCAAGGAAATATTTTCAGACCATTCTAATTTCCTTCGTTTAAAAATTTTAATGGGGAAAAAACCCCGTCCTTCCCTTATTCTTTCCTTAAGAGCTACCATCCCTTTTACACTGTTGTAAGGAAATATGAAAACATAATCTTAAGTGACATAGGATGTTTATGAAAGTAGATGGATAAGTATTGAGAGAAGAAGTAATGACAATGATATTGAAGGCTGCTTTTGGGATTTTGCACTTATGTATTCTGATTAAACTTCTATTATATATATTTCACAACCTGGATGACAGAGTAAGCTGTATTTGTTAAATTTTCACACAACTTAAAGCTGCAAGAGGGAGGACAAGGTTAGAGTTCAAAATCGGTAAACTTTTTTTAGAAGGAGGAAAAATTTGGAGGAGCCAAGTGAAAGTTAATACAGTTAGGCAGGACTAGTCGGCTAGCCAAACATTAAATGGGAAAGAACAAGCTTCGTGGCAGTTTCTGGGAAAATGATCTAGGGATTACGGTAGTGAAGGGATTACAAATCTATGTAGTTGGTAGTGTTAGGCTTCTGTGCTAAAACCTAATGCCTCTGTGTTGGGAGGGGTGAAGAAAGGAGTTGTAGAGCCTCCAAAACGTGCAATGACACTGTACCTGCACCTGGCACTGATCTTGTCTCTGCTGGAGCACTCCACCGTGATTTGAGCGCAGCACTTCAGGAAGAACGTGAGCGAGTTGGAGAGGATTCAGAGAGTTAATTAGCAGAGTCTAATGGCATACAGTCTTTGGGAAGACAGAGGGAACTAGAAATGCCAAGCCTCAGTAAAGGGCTAGAGAAGGATTTAAGTCCTCAAATTTATATGACTGTTTTGAAAGATAAACAGCCTGTTCTCCATGCTTACAGTGGCAAAAGAAATGGGCTTAAATCATAGCTAGCAGTGCTGCTTGATTGTCTTAATAACAGTGTGAAGCACAGGAACTGACTGCCTGTAGGAATTGGTGGGTCCCTGTCACTGGTCTTCAAGAGCAGATCTGGGGAGAGAAAAAATATCTGTTGGAAATTAGCATGATTTAACTGTTCGTGTGTCTGAGCAGGAAGATAGACTTGTCTTGCTTTTATTGGGCCAGTTTCTTGAGCTAGTATTAACACAACTCAAGCCACGGATGTGTACATACACCACCGACTCCCTTCCTCCCCTAATAGGTATGTGGGAAGGACTCCCTCCATAAAATACACTATTTCAGTCTTTAATAATGTGGTGTCGATTAACTTGAATAACCAATAGGTTGATGGAGTGGGAGAAATGGCTTGTTGACAGAAATAAAAGTTTATGAATGTCCTTTGTGTACAAAGTATTTTCATACTGAAACGAGCCTTAAATAAGGTCAGAACTCAGATGGCTGGGGTGTGATGCAGCCCACCCCACTTTTCCAAAGTGCCCTTGACTCTGAATTGCAAATCCTTTCTGAGACTGTGGGCTAGAAGGGTCTCAATTCTAGTTCAACTTCCTTCAAGATGGGACATAGTTTTTTACCAACCCTTTTATTTTTATCCACTCCTTTCTGTACAGGAGCATAGTGGTATCCTGAGTTGAAGCAGGCTGTGCTCTGTCTTCACAGGGCTCTTGGCAAGAGCTTTTATGTTACCTCTGAAACCTGATGGAGAATCTGCTTCCCATTCTTCCTGAAGGTCTCTGATCCCTTTTGTGCTGCTGTTTCTTCTTGACATGCTCTCTTGATATCCATTGCTCTGTACTCTGCAGTGCTATTTCCTTGGGCACCTTGGGCTTCCAGGATCAGAACAGGCTTACCCCGTCAATGGATTTGATCTGCTCCAGTCTGCACCACAGCCAGACATGGCAAACAAGAAGCTAACCTCCCCTTTTCAAGGGTTTCCTAAGTTTTGTTTGAAAAGCCACAGAAGAAGGGCAGAGAAAAACAAAACTCAAGAGTGTTTGTATTTGTTCTGTTGGGGTGTGGGTCTATATTGGAAAAACTTGCAGAAGCTTGTAAATGGGGGAAAAATGTTGATAGCCTGAGTAGAATGCGTTCTCTTGGAAAAGCCAAGGAGAATAAAGCTGAACCTATAATTAAAAAAAAATCTTTAGCTTTCTGGAGCAATAGAAGAGCTGATAAGCAGGTTAAAATATTTTCACGCTGTTCATAGCTCTTGTTTTGTGCCATTTGGTGTGTTAGAGTGAAACTCTACTCCGTATGCGGAGAATCAGGTACATCTGCATGTAGGTGTGATTATACAAACCAAAGTAACGTAAGCAGCACCTAGAAATTTTGTAACTTGTTCTGGGCTTTTTGTTGTGTGGTTTTTCACTCTGATCCTCAGGAAAGACATAATCTCAAGGATCTGGATACCGATGTAACAGGTCTCCAGTCTTGTCCAAGACTGTTACTGTCACCAGGGAAACTTCAGTCTTTTATACTTTTTTTTTCTTATTTCATCTTTGAATTCTTGAAGGTAGAAGAATATTTTAATGTTATAACATACAAAAGTGTAATTTATCAGTTATTTCTTTCACACCACTCCTGCCTTATCTTCATGTTTCTGTGAATTCTGAGTAGCAAAGACAATAGGCTTTGTGCAGGAAGGCTGGAGTGTCTCCGGGGGAAGTTGAAGTCTCAGTGAACTTTTGTTTTGTCTCTTTGGAGACAGGAGACTTTCTGTGCAATTCAGTGATAGAAGGAATTGTATCAATTTGTTAATTAAGACTATTTCAGAAGGTAAATCCTTTTTAAAAACAAAACACACACACACAAAAACCCCCAAAAAACAACAAACCAAAACCCACAAGTGACTGAAGAAGCAAAAACGCTTACATGACAGGCTTTATTTACAAGTAAGTCTCCTTCATATTTGTATTTCTAAAAACACAAGCTTCATAATTATTCTGTGACTCAGTGAAAAAAACCTGCTTATTAAATGCATATTCCTCTTCAAGGTCGTCTTAACATACTTCAGCATTTCATTACTGACCTTACTAGGAAAGATTAAATAGTTTTGAGATTAGTATTTTCATGCCCTTTCTGAAGGGTTTAGCGTGGCAGTAGAAGCTTCATTTTGTATCTGTGAATGCCTTTTAAGCCTTTTGTAACAATGCCTTTCAGAAGTGGTACAGATTGCCTTCACGTTCTCAGAAGTTCTTACAAGGGAAAACACATTCTTAGTTTTCCGCTCTTACTGCCAGATCAGGTAAACTGGTTTATGGGTAGGTTTGCTACACCAGTGTCAGATATAAATAATGTAGTATCTGCATCTACTACCTGTGTGGTACAATGGAGGACTTTGTCACTGCTTTATTATGTCGTCTGAACGTTTATCTTAAAGGCTGTGTAACTGGGAGGCAATGCCCACTCCCACCAAGTTCAAGACTCTTTGTCCTGTTAAGAACTATACAAGCTTTGAAGACCAGCTGTTTTTTTCCCACGTTTGCTTTGGAGCGCAGGCTAATAGGTGGCTTAATGATGGAAACCACTTGTGCTGTTTGGGGGTTTTTGGGGGGTTGGGAGAGGAAGCCACCAACCAAAAAATGGTACGGTGACACCAGTGACATGTCCTTCCTGGTCTCTGAACAGCTTAGTGTCCTGTAGATGCTCAGTAAAAAAAAAAACTAAACAAACAAACAAAAACCAACAAAAAAACCCCCACAAACAAAAACTGTCAGCAAAACTGTAAGATGTTTTTGTTGAAAGCTGCTGCTGTTGTTTCCTGAATGGTGGTGAACCACTCTGTAACGGGAAGTTGAACTTCTTTATAGCTGTTAAACACTGTCCTCATACAGTGTGCTTTCAGCATGTGTCTTCAAAAAGTTATTTCTGAAACTTTTAGACTAGGGTAATTTGAGTCTGCCA
The DNA here is from genome assembly GCA_009806455.1 of Tetrax tetrax. NCBI lineage: Eukaryota > Metazoa > Chordata > Aves > Otidiformes > Otididae > Tetrax > Tetrax tetrax. Next base: position 320,950 of record WHYT01017597.1, read on the forward strand.
CTACATGCTGGGAGCACATTAGTAGACACAGTGCTTATAAAGTAGGCTTTATTCATTAGGATTGTCATTTTGTTGCTGCATCTATGGAAAATAATTATTTTCTAGACTTTGCAAAAAGACACTAAGTTTGGCTGTGTGTAACTGGCGTTTCTGCTGTAAGTGTTTCCTTTTGCAGCTTACTTTCTCTAGACACAGATAGGAGGGATCTTTATTTTGCAGCTCTGGGTTGAAGTGACTTGCTTCAGAAGTGCTATTAACCTTTTAGTCTGTGCACTTTTGGGTTTGTTGGCAGAGAGCTGTAGTATTTCAGTTTATATTGCTACAGTGTTTTGTACGTGTATCCCACTCCTGCTCCCCAGGTGGAGGAGAGGTGGACTTTGTCAGGGTGTAGGTGGGGAGCCTTGATGTTATTTCGAAGGTTGGCTTTAAAAACAAAGACCCCAAAGAAATTTTCTGTGGATGATTAAGTTACGACCAGTCAAAGTGATATTGACACACAGTCTTTCTGCTTGACCAAATACACCTGAAATACAGTAATTAAAATTCACTTGTTAATGCAAAGTAGATGTTAATTATAGAAGTCTTGGGAATATTTGAAATTGAAAAGTAATCATGTTTATTCTGAACTAGAATAGAATGGCACTTGCATGGTGAGTTAAGCTCAGAATTGGTGACTGTTTTTCTCTTGAGGGCTAAATTATTCTTAATGTTTCTTAATCTTTGTTATACCAAACAAATTGCCACACTGCTGTGGTATGGCACCCATACCACAAAAGGCCAAAAATTGCGAAGAGTGCTTATCACTTGTTATAAATGTGGTACTCGAGCGCATGTAATTTGCATAAGTTTTGGTGAGGCAAACTTCTGTCTGCAATGGATTGCTCAGGACTACTAGTGGCATTAATTTCAATATGAACAGACAAATGTGTTAGAGGGGTCAAAATTGAATTTGAGCCCATTGGTGTAAACAGTCAATGCAGAAAGTACTGTCATAGACCAAGCTATTTCTAATATACTGAGGGAGACAGTATTGCAAGTGGTGATGGCTCTTGTGTGCATTACAGTATTTTGAAATGACAATGTATTTTACGTTTAAAAAAATGCAGAAGGCTAACACACAACTTGTGTGATGTGATTTGTGTTTTACAGGATCCGTTGTGAGAACCTTCACTCCTTTTTACTTTCTGGTGGAGCCAACGGACATTCTGTCAGTTCGCGGAGCTTCTGTGATAATGAACTGTTCAGCTTATTGTGAAACTTCTCCAAAAATTGAATGGAAAAAAGATGGGACTCTTCTAAACTTGGTGTCAGATGACCGTCGCCAGTTGCTACCAGATGGATCTTTATTAATAAACAGTGTGGTGCATTCCAAGCATAATAAACCTGATGAAGGATATTATCAATGTGTGGCAACTGTAGAAAGCCTGGGGACCATTGTCAGCAGAACAGCAAAGCTCACGGTAGCAGGTAAGTCTTTTTTTGTTGTTAAGTATAACTGACAGCAAGGTAATGTAAGGCGCTTTCCAAGAAAGGAAAAGATGATTCCATCACTTATCAGTGAAACTGGGACTGCGTATCTCTTTTACTAGCTGAAAGTTGTCATACATTCTATTCATCTAAGCGGGTTAATGTATGGATGTTTTTCAGGAAATACTGAAGATCAGGAAAACTGAAATGAATGGATGAAAAAAAAAGTGTCAGGTGCATGTAATCACAACGAAGATTTAGCAGAGCTTAGAGGGTGTGAAAAAGAGTACTACTTTATGTGTAAATACCCTGAAAAATAAGTTTCTCTGGCTGCTTATAGTTGAGATTTATCTCCCCTCTATCATTAAACATTTGGGAAGCTCCTAAAAGGTAAAAGGAACTGAAGGAGTAGTGGAGAAAGCAAGAGTGCTGGGGTTTTGTATTTCTCTTTCTCAAGTATCAGGTGTGAACAAGGAAGTCTGAAAAGTAACAAACAAAAGGCTTAAAACTTTGACAGATGTTAAGAAGCCCAAGTCATAACCTCAGCTTTGGTATTTTGAGTAACCTTTAGACCTGACTTGATAATAGCTTTTGTTTAGGGGGTAGGAAGCAGTAAGTAGCTAAAGTGAGCATGTAAAAATAAAGAATATAATTGGGAAAAGTGATCTGTTTTCAGAATGTCATTTGCTTATATCCCAGAGATCAGGAGTGTCAGACTGTGTAGGTGTTTTGTAAACCGTATGGCTGGAAGAGACTTAGAATTACTTTGTGAGAGTGAGACTTCAAAAACTAACAAAAAATAAGGTAAACAAAAGCAATGTAACTAGGAAAGGAGCCTGTAGAGCAATTTTCTGTTGTTTCTCTAATGATGTTTCCCAGCCTTTTTCAAACAGCTTTTTCTTGGCTTAATAAATGTCTCGAGGTAATGAATTCTTTCTGACTAGTGCTACAGCATCTCCCAGAGCTGCCGCTTACTGTCATCTATATTCTGATGTTGTTTCAGTTAAGTTAGCTTGTAATGTTTTTGTGAAACATCAGGAATGTCAGAAATAAAAAAAAAAGGAGGATTTTATACCTTAAAGGACTGACTTTCAGACTCTCTTAATGAGAAATAAATTTCTAGGTTTCTTGGCAATGAAGACAATAAAAGCAGTTCTCACAACTCATCTCAGGCAATTACCACTTTCTTACACTGCTGCTGTCGTGATTAATTCTGCTGCTTTCCACATGAGTTCATTCAGTGTCTTGCTTCTGTTACCATTCTGGTCTACATGATCATTAGGTAAAGTTAATGGGGTTAAAAATAAAGGTAATCCAAAACGTCTTCAAAATTTCAAGTTTTTTCCCTATATTAATGTAGAAGATACTATTTTAATTCATAGTTTCTAAAATGACGGAATCTTAGAGTCTTTTAGTATTTTAAAAAAATGCAATTCTGGTGAGTTTTGTTTTTAAAAAAATCTTTTCTAGAAAGCTGAATGAATGTAGTCTAACTCAAGCTAATATGGATGTTAACAACACAGATAGTTGCCTCTTTGTGTCATGTTGGCCTAGCAGCTGTATTAGAAGTTTATTGCTCAATTCCATGCAATAAAAGTGGTAGGGCTTTTTGTTCAGAACTGGAGGGAAATGCTTTTGACGCATGTTGTGCCCTGCTGTTAAGCTAGAAACCGGCACAGGAGCATCCTCTGGCTGCAGTGTGCATAGGTTGTTCTGCTGCTCCAAAAGATCTGCAAAATGTAGGTGTGTGAGAACCTGTTTACTGACTCAGTTGAGTGCCAGGAGGTGTGCAAGACTACACAGAGTGTAATCCTTTATTTGGGAGGATGAGTAGCTTTGGCTGCTGAAGGCTTTGGGATAAGAGATGGAATATAAATTTGAGTTTAACTATATTGCTTTTCTAGACCTCCTTTGAATCCCTCGGGTTTATCTGTGGTTTTTAATATCTCCCCCCCCTTCTTTTAATTGGAAGCTTTCAGGGGGGATCATTAGCATAGTAAGGTCTCTCCTTGGCCTCAAGATAACAGTGGGAGGCAGCTTAATTCTCTTCTTAATTGAGCAGTGGCATGCTGCACTCCTATGGTGTGTGTGAATGTTGTACTGTGACGCACCTAATTTCTTTAAAAGAGAATATTAGGAAGTGTAGCTTGCATGTTTTAACTACTACTTACTCATTAATGACCTTATTACCTGAAAATGACAAGTTCTGGTGAGTAGTGAGGCCAGGGCAAAGAAAATCCCATAAAAACATGCGTGTTAAATCACGTATATGAATGAATACAGGTTTTGAGTTTTTAGTCTGATAATTGCACTGTTTTCCGTAACAGCTGATAGATAACGCTGAGCAATCTACCTGTAGAGAGTCTTACATAAAAGTCTAACAGGCTGATACGTTTCTCAAATTATTTAAAGGGCTCTTTATATATTATAGTGTGACGGATCTAAAATTTTTGTATTAGAAACCGAAGTTCTTTTATTGCCGTCGGATGACAGATACTGATAATGCAAGGTGTTGCAAGGTAACAGAGGGTCTTAGTCAACTGTTGTATGAAAAAATCAAACTAAAACACACACTCTGAGCACAGACTGTGCAGACAGTGACTGAGTGCTTTATGTTAAAGACCTACTTTGTTGGTTTCTTCAATTTGTTTGTGACACAGTGCTGTAAACGTGTCATGGCAGTGGAAAATTGATGATGGCGTGGACTGGCAAGTTTGTGGTGTGTTTGACAATGTGCTTTTAAAGAACCTTTTCCATATGTGATAATAGGTGAGAAGCCTTTACTCTTCTGAGGTGTGAGAATAAAAGTTTCTGTTGCAACTGAAACTCCTATAGAAATTGATAATTTCCTTCTTTAATTTAGTTTCTCATGTGATTTAAAAAGCAAGTCATAAGTTATGATAAAGTATTGCATGAATGAAAAATACTTAAAATCAACATGATTAGTCTTTAACTTGAAATTGTGTGCTGCTGCACCTTGATAGTAAGTTGTTTACTGTTCTACTAGATTTCTAGTAGTAATTTTTTTATTTTTAGAAATTGCAAACAGCAAGTAATCTGTTAGTTTAATGATCATTAGTTTCAGGATACATTTATCTCTTATCTCTCCGTTAAGTGTGCATGCTTCCACATTTTTTTCTAGCAAATGAAGGTTGAGATTGTCATTGCCCGTGTTTCTTCATTCTTTACTTCCTCTGGCTATGCAAACTTAACCATGTTGTTATGATCTAAACTGGATTTGTGAAATAATTTATTTTTAAAAGTGGTTTTGCTTGCTTTCTTTGAAACCAGAATATGACCACGCAAACACGGGGGTAGTGGAGGGAGATGGTATGGTGGTCATGTAGTTCATATAATGTATAGGTCTTTGCCATTATTATGATGGATTTGAATTAGGGAAAGTCAAAGGAACTGCCTAATTTATGTAAAGCCACAACACACTTTAATCAGTGCCTTACTACAGTATCTTTTTTTAATTGGCTTTTGAAATGCAAATCTGTCTTTGATACCTAAGTGCCAGTTAGATCTTAAGAAGGGTGAGGGGTTGGAATAGCTCTTACAAATCACACGTGGAAAAAAAAAAAAGATTTACAGAATTTTGGGGAACTGTGTCTATAATTCATCTCGGAAAAATAAATTTGTATGTATTTTAGTAAATATTATAATGATACTAGCTTAAAAATATTCCCAGTAAGATCTTTTTTCCAGCCAGCATTTACTACTACTTAAAGCTGTCATAAAGCTTTTACTGAGAGAGCAGATATACGAAGATCTGAAAGGTCTGAAGATTGACAGTGGCACTAAGTTTCTTCAAACGGATCGGATTTATCAGTTCTATGTATTCATTTAAAGACTATTCACTAAATTATTTATTTCACCTCTTGTAATCTTTTTTCCCCCAGTGAATTAATCTGTGTTTTTCTCGTCTTCCACTTGTCTTTGCATTTGGCAATACTTGGCTTTGAGCTTTATATGTAATTTGCTTGGTTGTGATGAGCTAGCTGTATTGCTGCCTTAATGCTAACATTGGGTATGTCAGAGTTTCATTAATTCAAAAAGCACTTGGTGGTAACTTACGACCTCCCCCCTCCCCCCCCAATTAAATAATCTCCTTGTTTTATTATTTCTTATGTAAATAGTCATAGAAATCTTCTTTCCAAACCTTTATTTTGTAATTCCTTTTAGAAAAAGTGCAGGCAAATAACTTCTGTTAAGAAATATTCCTGCCATATAGTATCACAATGTAAAAGGGTTCAATAACCAGAAAAGGCAGGTTTGTATTGAGTAAAAATGTCATATTTATTTGGGAACTATCTCAAAACATTGCAGCTGCAGCACTGTCCATAATGAGTGGTGTTTCTTCATGAAAAGTAGTTCTGAAAACTATCAGCGTGAAGCTTCAAGCGTTGTTTTGTGTTAAAAACACAAACACTGAAGCCTTGATAGAATTCTAGTTTTTTCCCTTTACAGCCGGTAATAGTTGAGTGACTTGCGTGGGTTCAGACGTGTCGCGTACATACTTGGAGTTTAATTCCAGCTGTACTCTGTCGCTCTGTGCTCCTTGCACAGTGTTCTCTGTAGTTCCCTGTTTTTCTGACCTGAGTAAATCCTCCTGCTGCTGCTTGTTCATTCAGCTAATCGTGTAGCTCAGGCTCTGCTTGACTGCTGAAGCCTCTGGCTCTGGATCCTGCCGCTGTGGCACGGTGGAGGGATTGTTGCAGTTCTGTTAATAAAATGTCTTCACTGTTTTTCTTTACAGAACTCCATTTAGAACCTTGGTAGTAATATTTTTGTCTGTGAAATTAAGTATCTGCAGGCTAAATGTCAGGCTGTGGTGACTGTACCCTACCTGTCCCTGTGTATATGCTCTGGTGGTACCCACACGATAAGCAGTACGTAACTGCTTTCATTCCTTCTGCTGACCTGTCCCCATCCATGTGCAGAATCAAACTTGGGGGCCAGGAAATGGGATGGAGTTGTGTGGTCAAAGAAATGCTCCATGATACTGCTCCATCGGCTCTCTTACATCTTGGAAGAGGAGAGGACTTGGAATTGCTCGTGACTGATGTAATTATTTTTGAATGAATCAGTAGAAATCTAATAAAACTAAATCTGTGTCATTTCATATGTGAACTGAAAGTGTTGGAGAGATCAGCAAGGTATCGACATAGTAACTTCTCTTAGATGTGGGAGAAGTGATGTTGCTTCTGATCCAGGATCTATTCCCTCTTGGGCAGCAACTGGTCTGTCTCCCTAGTTTTCGTGATGTGTGTGCCAGGACTTGCTTCTTGTAATTCCTCGAGCCTGATTTCAAGTCCTTGTCTATCCAGGGACATTTATTCTGCTTTTTAGTGCTGTGTTCTCTCCAGCAACTCATACGGAAGCAGTATACCAAGTTTAGTATCAGACAGCGTTGTCTTGCCACATCCAGAGCAGCTGAATTGATTATTCTAATCCTTCGTGAAAGCCCACAGCAGGAGAACTTTAGACTGGCTTGTTTAAAACTTTTCATTGATATCTAATGATCAAGTTTTAGCCCAGGTGAAGAGATTCTCATTTGCTGGTTGAATACTATAACCACTGTTTCTGTTTAAAAATGCAGAGTTCTGAAAACTTTTGTGTTTAAACTTTGTTATACCTAGTATCAAATAAAATCCAACAGCCTATTTTGACTAATGCTATCTCCATCTCTAATTGCATGGGTCATTAAATCTTCTTTGTGTTCATTAGAGGGTAACAGTTCTCCTGTAGCTACAGGAGAGGAGGCACAAGTAGATCTGCAACACTTGTGCCTGAACTTTCTGCTTTAGTGACAATTTATGACTGCTCAGAAGAAAACATACTAGTATGTGTTTTCTAGAATGGAGTTAATGTTTAGTACAATGAGAGGTCCCTTAACTGAGCCCAGTCGGAAAAGTGGGGGCATAATCATGGATCCTTTCCTCAGACGGGTAAATGCAGGAAAAAAAAATTCAGATTGGTGAAAATTCAGATCTCCGTTACCAGCTATCCCATTTACATGTAGTGAAAATCTCCTTTCCTGTTGCAGCATCTTGTTTAAGATGATTGTGGCAGCTAATCTTCCTGATACTTAAACACACAAGTGTTTAAATCCTGTGGTCATCCATTAAGTTAAGATTTTCTTTAAGGTACAACATTCCCTGTCACCGTAAACCAAAAAGATTAGGTTTTATCAGTTTACCAGTTTGGAACTTAAATTGTAAGTCTTGTAATTAGCAAAGATGATGTCCTATGTTTGGTTAATGAACAAAGTTGTCTTTATGTTAATGCACTTCAAAAAATAATATAAACTTACTGTAAGTCATAAAAAATTAAAGCTCTTTGCAGTATACATTCAAATCTTGACCTTTGGTTTTGAAAATATGGAAGGCAATATAGTTAATCTCTAAAGAAGCATGAATTCTGTGAGAGGGAACTTCAGTGCCAAATTTCTAAAATCTCTGGGGTTTATAGTAGATGATCTGTTGATGGATGATTCTAGATGGTGATACAAAAGTAGAAAGTGAGAACATATTGATGATGTATTAACACTGCTGAACAAGAAAGTTGGATGAACTTTGTTTGGATTAGCTTTCTCATTTGTTAATATTTTCACTCAAATATGTATTTTTGCTTATTTATGATCTGCATGTCAGCACCAGCGATCTCTTTTGTGACTTTGTTTGACAGGTTTTTGCATAGATTGCTCACTAAATCCCAAACTGTCAGACAAGTGATAGTTACAGATAAGCCTGTATTCGAACTCGCTGTGTTTTCTAGTGTGGGATTCCAAAGGCGTTTCAGCTGTAGTCAGTGTAAAAGTGAAGGGTCTCCATGCTGGCATCGTTCAGAGTTTTGATCAGCTGAATGTTGCGTTTCGGAAGTTACGAAACATGTACTCTCACACCTACCCAAATGAAAGATGGCACAAAAGCAGTAAAGGGTAAAAAGTATCAGGGCAGAAGTGTGTGTATGATTAATTCCTTATTTTTTTTCATAATAAATATTCAAGAGGAAGTTTAATTACACTGAAAGGGTAACAAAATGGGGGAAAAATTTTTAATAAGGAGGAATTAATTTATGAAATTTGCTATGTCTGATTTCAGTGAGGTTACATCTTGGTAACATTCTTAAAAGCATAGGACATGTCTCCTCAGTCACGTAACCACCCTAGAAATAAAAATGTTAATTATTTGTAAAACCTGCAACTCCTGCTTATTTGAATGTATAAACCTCTGTTTTGGGAGGAGCATGGGGAAATGTCTCCAGATAAATTTTAAATTTCTGTAAAGGTGCTATTCTTTCTCTGATAGCTTCTGAAGTCTCCTTCTTGGAGTAGGTGCACTATCAGTCTGATCTTTTGTGACTTTTCTTAAATTGAAAGGAGGCCAAGAAAGGCTTTGTTATGGAGAGACCTTTAAAAAAATGATCTCTGATATGATGAGTTTAATTGCAAGCAACTGTCTATGATTCAAGGGTCAGTGGTGTGATAGTCCACACCTTAGCTCTTTCTCCAGATCCCTTTGAGTGCACTACAGTTTTGTAGGATAGTCTTCTAGTTATACTCCTTTCTGCCATGCATCCTTCTTGTCTCTAGACATGTTTTTCAGCTAGATATTAGCATCTGTAGAAGTTCTTTGTATTTGTCTCCTGTTACGTCACTTTTTGTGTACTCTATTTTTGGGGGTTTTCTTTTCTATTTGTGGGTTCTGAGTATGTATCTGTGAAATTGTTTAGGTTATTTCCTGTCTCTAAATGTCTGATGTCAGGTACAAGCTGTCTGTCTTAGAGTTGCTTGCAGAAGTTTTTTCTGATCTTTCGTTTCTTCCAGTTACTTGATAAATTTATCATGACAGTCCTCTCTGGGCATTAATCTTCTTTTGAATAGCTTGTTCACATGAGCTTTTGTAATTGATAGCATTGCCTGGATCTAAAATTATTTAACCTGTCAAGCTCTTTTCTTTCACCAGAATACTCTGATCTTATTCTTTTGTTACGGCTATTGATTTTGTTTTAGAAAGAGTAACTGTGAGCCTGTACTACTTTTTTAGGCATTCTATTAATTGAGGTTTCTTAAATGATGAGGCAATCTGTGTACATTATCTTAAGGTCTTCTCTTAAAATCCCACAATGCTTTCTTCGTTGTCATCACTATTAGAATGATCTTTGACAGTACCAAATAAATTATCCCATAATTTGCAGCCCCTCAGTCCATTTTCCTGTGGTGTTAGAAATGTCGCTTACCACGTCTCAGTGTCTGTATGGATCAAACTCATTGTGGCTTTTTCTCCTGCCTTGAACTGCTGCTATTGATGCTGGAGCTTTTCTGTTCTTTGACCATTTAATTGCAAATCCTGTCTCTGATTTTAATGGTGCTATTATTTCACCTACTCCATTAGCAGAATTAGTGTTTTTCTGTATTCCAGTGCCATTTCTTGCAGCATTTTATGAGCTTGACCTGCTGTACCACAGACTCACACCTGCTGCCCTCCTCCCCCCATTACCTTTCTTGAGGTTTATGATTGTCATCAGTGACCTCCTGGATTTTTGACGATCTTCCTTGAATCACCTTTCTCGCTCCCATTTCATTCCTGGAATAAGTTCTTGATCTCTTCTTGATATCACTTGACTGGAATTTGGATTTGTTTTTTTTTTAGCTTTGGTCTATTCTCTAGTCTCATTGCTTTTCAACATTTTTCAATACCGTATCAAAGCACAGTTCTTAGTTTCTGATTTCTTTTGTTTCCTTCAAAGAGCTTCTGAGATACTTCCATCAAGGAAAACTTCTTGCTTAGCACTTCTTCCTTCTACATTACTAGTTTTTAAAAATATATCTGAACCTTATTAAGTTAGGATTTTCCTTAATTGCTTCACTCCTACACATTCAGTTACCTTCATTAAAAATTCTGCCAGGACATGTTCTGCAGTTGCAGATCAACTGTCTTCCATTTGGATGTTACCAGGCACTGGACATTCATCCCTTCTCAGAGCCATTCTTAGGAATTCACAGAATTTCTCTACTGGTCAGACTGTGAGCGTGCATCTTCACTACAGACTTGGGATGTCTCAGAGTGTAGCAAGCATACAGTCAGATGCAGCTTTTTTTTTTCTTGTTAGGAACCTGTACCCCAATTCATACAATGTCAGGATCTACATCATGTCTACTCTTTATTTCTTGGTCTTAGTATTTTGTTATTCCTGGGACTTCTGTCAAAGGTAGTGTTTGGCAAAGTGGCATAATAAAGTTATTTCTAGATGTCTGACTTGTTTCTTACTCAATATTGTGCTGTCAGTCATGAGTCTCGTGGTTTCACCAGGATTATCCTACTGACTTCTGTCTCATTTCTTCTCATTGTGCTTTTGTGAGAGAAGCTCACATGGGATAATTGTGTCCTGGTTTGGGTGTAAAGCAAAGTTTCTTAAGGAGTTTGGTTCTCTCTATATATTTTGTTTCCATTGATGGAGTGAGTTCAACAGGTGCTCTGAATTTTCTGTGTACTGATTCAAAATCAGAATTGATCTGTAATACTCTGTCAGATTGGATCACATCAATTTGTGAGTGTTTTCTGACATCTATGTGTCTGTGTTCTTAACGCTGTGGTATTTCAGTTTGGGTTTCAGTGTATCAGGCTTTGCAAAGTCTACACTGGTAGTTAAAGGACAACTATATAGATGCTTTTTGTTTAAAATAAATTGAGAGAAACTTTTTTGCCAGATTAAACTTTAGAATTTTCTGATGTGTTTTACTAGTCCAAACACCCTCTTAAATTTTTGTATGTGTGGTTCCTTAGTTTTTAGTTTGTGGTTCTGTGGCAAAACTCAGATCCAAGTCTGAGAGGGGACAGTGGCGACCTCAGATTCGTGTACTCTAACCCTGTGCTACAGGGCATGATCAATATTGCTCTAACTTTTCGTGTTAGAAGCTTGTTTTGACAGATGTAATTCTGTTCCTTTTGCACAATATTTTGTGCAATATTTTGCTGTATCTCTCTCTAATTTTCTGTATAGCTTCCCCATATCATAATATCATCGGATAACTGAGCTTGGAAGGGACCTCAGGAGATCTCAAGTTCGGTAGCCAATTCAAAACAGCTTTGAAGTCATACCAGGTTGCTCTGTGTGTAAGTATGTGTGCATAAGTAGATATGTCAAGGTGTGTGCAATGACATCCTCTCCCTCTTCCTCTGTTTCTTAATTCTGATCAAGGGATACCTTTTAAAATCACTATATGCCACGTTAATTATGCTACCAAGGCTATATTTAACCAAGTCAGAACTCTTACGTACTGAAATTTCTCATTCATGTTGTGTATTCCATGTACTTCCCACTTTAAGTTGGCCAATAAGGATGTTTGTTAGGTTTCCCCCCCTTCATGTTCTAATTCTTCTAAGAATATTGCATCTCCACTGACTGGTTGTTTCCTGCCCAGATTTTAGGCCAGGCCGTGTTCTCTCCTAATTTATCTAAGCAATGGGAAAAAAAATATGTGATAGATCTTATTTCTTCTTTGTAGAAACAACTAGAAGCATCTGGCCTTATCTTAATTCAGGTAATGCTGGACTTCTGTTCTCCATAAATGTTTTGTAATTATGAAGTCCAGTCTATTTGCTAGTGAGATTCATGAAATATGTCTTAAGAAAATTGTTTTTTAAAACATGTTTCACACCTCTACCACCCGGATAAATGATGCTGAATTATGTTCAAGCAAAGGAGAAGAAAAGGAGCTGTGATAATTTAATGAAGTGTCCACAGATGGCTGGAGTTACTGATTTTTTAACAGGGTTTGAGTGAGAAGCTGATGCGCTAACAAAATACGCGGCATCTTTGAGATCCCCTCCTTCGCTGAAGGATAACAGATGTAGCTATTTTAACAATAGGGTATCATGTTTCTATGCTCCTTTACCTACTTATATTGCTAAAATCTTCACACTTCCCAAGAGGCTGTTTTAATAAAGTAGTAATAGTTATGGATTAGTCATAAGTTCAAATTTGATTAGGCAAACAACACTGGGGAAAAAAGTTGAAGTGTCTTAAAACTATCAGTGGTTTGCATAACCTCTTCACAGAAACACAGTCTCTTAGTGTTTGAACAGAACAGTTTATTGCAGAAGGATTGTAAGGCTGAAGCTGTAGGGTGACAGTGTTTGTAGGTGATAGTACTAAAGTTAGTTTAGACTTGAATAAGTTATGAGAAAGTCGTGTAAGAGTGAGATTGGGCGACAGAGGATTTTCATAGCTGGTATACAGGGGGTAACAGGTTTGGAAAAACTGTCAGCTACTCTTGTGTTGTACTTTTTCCACACTGGAATAGAAATAATCAGGGAAAAAAAACAGAAAACATCTATTGAGCAGACTGAGATGCCACAAAAAAGCCTGAAACCAGCTTTGGGAAACAGTTAATTGCATAAAAACACAATATGTGTGTGTGTTTAGAGCTGCTGTTATGTTAAATTCCAGTCTGTGGAGTAGCAATAGAGGCGGCCCCGGCACATACATAAATGCTCACAAAGACTTGATCTGGCAGGCTTGTGACCACATGGCAAAGGTACGCAAGCCTGCCATAGGCAGGGAAAAAATGAATTCCTGTGCAGCCTTCTGTTGCCCTGGAGATGAGGAAGTTATTTTCTTTTCACTTGCAGTCTTGATTTGGCAAGATTAATGCCAAAAAGGCTAGTAGAATTTTAAAGAGGATTAAATATGCGTATGGTAATAGCATCCACATTAAGTAAAATCGAGCATTTACAGTGACTGCTGACAGTATTTAGAGCAGAAAGCAAGCATTTACTCCGCAGTTAGTTAGAACATTGTCGTATGAGCGGGTTATTTTGCAATTGCTGATTATGGAAGTGTTTTCTTTCAGCCTCCTTGGAAATGACTGGCACTGGCCACGGTCGCAGAGAGACTCCTGAAGTAGATTAGTGTCTGGCTCAGTGTAAGGAATTCCTCCTTTTGTAGAAAGTACAGGAGATGGGTCCATTGAAGGCAAGAGACTGCAGCCAGAATTTTTGCCATCTGTGTTTTCCAGGAGCATGGGAATTATTGCTGTTCCAGGCACATCTTTGCTTTTTCAGAGATTGAGACAATGGGCCACAAATCTTAGTAATGCTTAGACTGGGAATGCTGGCTGAATGGAACAAATTTGCATTAAGTAGATTGTTCATTCACATTCCTGGCATTGCTGGGGACCTTTGAGAGGCAGGGAGAGACAAAAGGGAAGGAGAAAATGGGGACAGAGTTGCCTTTCCCCCTCCCCCTATTTGCATTGTCCTAGCAGAAAATTTGAAGTTTGTGGTGCATCTAATTCCTATTAGATGCATGTGAGAGTTGCACTGTTGCTTATGCGTTCACCTGCCAGTGTTGAGAGAACATTCCAAGTGGACAATCATCCATCCTAAATTGAGTTTACTAACCAGCTAGGTCAGTAGTCTTTTCCTTCAGTGTCCAAAAATCAATACATAATGTATTATACTGCCACACAATGATTAATGTACATACAAAGATGAAAAAAATATCTTTAATATGAGAACCCCAAAGTATCATTTATCATTACATTCATTTAGCAAAAGATGGGGTAGTATCTTCAACTGAATGTCTTGCAACATGTGGGTGAAGAGTGGGTGTTGCTTGCTCATTAGAAATGTAACTAATTTTAATTAGATCTTCCTGTTTAGTCTTGGTGATTGGAGTGACTGGAAATACAAACCATTGAGGAAAAAAGTGTCACTTTTTAAAAATTTAACTTTGAAAAATAGTTTAAAATACGTTTTTAGTCTAAATAGACTGAATTCACTTAAGTGGTACTGCATTTGGAATCTCTTCTAGAGAGTTAAGGAAGTGCAGGCTTACAAGTCAACTGATGATTTGAAGAGGAAGAGAGAAGCTCTGAAATGAAAGGATTCTGGACTGGTAGATGCAGGGGTATTTTCTAGCAGTATACTGCTGCAGGAGGTATGCCAGTGCTCTGGGACCTGGTACTGTGTTTATAAACAGGTCTCAGAATTAATAGTGATTCAGGCTTATATTTAGAGTGGCTTTTGTAATGTATCATTATTGTGTTGTGGTTGTCTCTTGGCTAAAGCAAGAGAGTCCTCTAAATGGAGGCTTTTAAGCAGTGCAAATTGCAAATGATCATAGAATAAGAGAAAATTACTCTTTAGGACAAAATTATAGCCTAGGTTAAAATATATATTTTAAAAACATACAGAACTATGATTAAATAAAGGCTTTACTGGCACTTAAGATGACCTGGAGAATGAACTGTAATTTCATTGCTAGTGAGTAATGAAGCCATCCCAAATAAAGCTTATTCAGCCTTAATGGAGCACCTGCACACAACAATATACAATGCCTATCTTGTCCAAAATGTGAGTAGCACTAGTAAAGGATTTAAATTAAAGTATAGTTGTGCTTTATGTTAGAAATTACAGGGCTTCAGTCCTCCAGTAACATTCTCATTTGTGTACGAGGTTGCTGATACAGTGATTGCAGTTGCAACAGCTGAGGTGAAAACAGAAGTCATAGTGCTCATAGCAAGAGGAGGAGGTCCAGGACTCCCTTCCAGGCTGGTGGAAGAATTGCCTTGGTATGCAATTCTGTTTCTAATAAACTGTGAATCTGGGGGGCTAGTACATTCTTCTTAAAAA
This sequence comes from Tetrax tetrax, assembly GCA_009806455.1. Classification (NCBI taxonomy): domain Eukaryota; kingdom Metazoa; phylum Chordata; class Aves; order Otidiformes; family Otididae; genus Tetrax; species Tetrax tetrax. Next base: position 336,060 of record WHYT01017597.1, read on the forward strand.
ATAACTGATGTAGAATGTGTGCCCAAAAAGGCAAGGGGTGATTACAGACCAATTAGTCTGATCTCAACACTATGCCCTTTTTCAAGGAATTTTGAAGGCAAGGGTAATTAAGACAGAGGAAAGTGGGAGGAAGGCTAAACTAACATGGCTTTTGTCTGTGGTTGGCATCTGTGCTTCTTGATGAAGCAGTTGATGCCTTAGAGCACTGTAATACAATGAGCGTGCTGCAACACAGCTGTCGTAGTTCAGCCCCGATCGGGACCAGACTACGCAGTCTCTCTCTCACTCCCCCCACCCTCCGAGAGAACAGGGGGAGATGATATAAGAAAAATGGCTGCAGGTTTGAGATAAGGACGGGGAGAAATCCTTAAAGTTACCGTCACAGACAAAAACAGACTCGACTTGGGGAAAACTATTCATTTATTACTACAACTAGCAGGATAATGAGACAGAGAAACAAGATAACCTCCTCCACCCCTCCCTCTTCCCAAGCTTAAAGTTATCTCTACTACCTTCCCCCCTGCGAGCGGCATAGAGGGGTGAGAGGGAATGGGGGTTGTGGTCAGTTTATCACACGTTGTTTTACGCCGCTGCTTCACAGTTGGGGGAAGAACTCCTCACATCCCTCCCCTGCTCCAGTGTGGGGTCCCACCCATACGCCACAGTCCTTCATTAAACTGCTCCGGCGTGGGTCATCTCTTCCACGGAGTGCAGTCCCTCCAGAACGGCTGTCCCAGCGGGCCCTCCATGGGCCACAGCCGCATTCAGGCATCCGCCTCCCCCGGTGCGGGGTCCTTCACGGGCTCCAAGTGGATCTCTGCTCCTCCATGGACCTCCATGGGCTGCAGGGGAATCTTGGCCAGGAGCCACATTACTCCTCCCCCTCCTTCTTCACTGACCTTGGTGTCTGCAGCTGTTTCTCTCACAATAAGTTCTTCACAACGGGCTGGCAGAAGCCTCTCAGGATCTCTTCACATCATCCATCTCATCCCATCTCCTCTCCACCTCTTGCAGCCAGGCCGGGCTGAGTTGGGCCCAGTCGGCTGCCTGGGGAGAGGCCAGAGGGTGAGGCCTGCAAGGCCTGGAGGCCTGCGCCTCCCCCTCTGCGCCTCTGCCCCCACTCAGCTTCTTCATCTTCTCTTCTTTTTTTTTTTCTGTTTTTCCCTTCTTAAATACGTTATCGCAGAAGGGTTATCACGGGACATTCTGCTCCCAGTCGGCTCAGCCTTGGCCAGCAGTGGGTCCACCCTAGGCCCGGTCGAGTCCACTGAACAAAGGGGAGCGACTTCTAGCAGTTTCCTACAGAAGCTGCCACCTTAGGCCCCTCTCACTAAACAAAACCACAACAACAGCCTTTCGATATGCTCTCCTGTTAGAAATTGTTAAAGGTCAAAATGATAGAAATTTAAATGAGAATGTTGAGATTGGTAAGAATCTGGGGTAATTATGACAATTTAATGAGTGTTATTGACAGGGAAATCTTCAGAATTGAGAGATGCCTCAGAGACTGGACTTCAGAAAGATCACGTTTAACATCTTCATCGGTCGTTTTGCTAGAAATGTATACCTACAAAATTAGCAAGTGTGGCAAATTTAGGAGACTGTTACTCGTGCTGTGACCCTGATGGTCTTAAAAGAATTAAATGATGCTATGGACTGAATAATGGTGACACTTATTAGCAAAGAGTGCAAAGTCATGCAGGTACAGCAATACTTGTGGTATAATACAAAATAGGGACAGAGGGACGGGTGATTTTGAGAGAGGAAAGCTAGTTGACGGATTATGAGATTGACTGCAATTTACCAGTGTGCAGAGAGCTAATGTGATTCTTAAATCTGTTGGGAAGATAGTTTCGGTACACCCAGGGAAGCAATTTTATGTTTCCTTGGATGTTTGTGATCTTAAATTACAATAGGCACTTCAGTTTGTCTGTTGTCTCTTTGTCATTCTGCCAATGGTGTGTGGTGGGAGAGTGAGACGTATTAGATATTATTTGAAGCGAAAGAGGTTCTGACTGGATTTAAGGAGGAAGTTCTTCATGGTGAACACAGTCAGGTGGTAGAACAGGTTGCCCAAGAGGTGGTGCAGTCTCCATCTGTGGGAATTTTCAAGATCTGACTGAATGCATAGCTGAGTAGCCTACTCTGAGCTTGTAGCTGACTCTGCTCTAAGTCCCTTCCTACCCAAATGATTCTGTGATTCTGAGGCTTTCAAGGTGGATAGGATGGTTAGCAGAATGAGGAAAAGGAACTGAAAATTGTAGCTTCATTAACTAAGCAGAAGGAAAGTAGAAAGAAGCAATGATTTTTATTCATATGAATACCTTGGAGGGAGTGATAGATAAAGATGCAGAATAATTAATACCAAAACAAGGCCAAGATCAAATGACTAGAAGTTGGTTGTATATATGCTGGGAGGGAAACTGGAAACTTTCTTCTCAGAGGAAATAAGTTGTGGAAGGAGCATCCAGACAAGAGGGGGGAAAGTGTGTAATGATTGGAGATGGACCTGTACAAGGTTATGGAAGGACTTACCTGACAAAACAGAAGTGAGCTGAGTGTTAGAAAGGTAATGTGTTAGAATTCAGTCTAGCTATTCTGAAGGACTGGAAAGATCTCTCGTTTTGTACCCTTTCCCAGTTATATACGTGTTTTATGTTCAGTTTGATTTCTCTCTCTAGCATCGGAGGTTAGCCAGAGCTAGAGAGCAGGTATGCTGTTGCTGCTAATTGCATTAATGTTTTTCATCTCTTGCATGGTGGCACGTGGTAGTTTGTGGATTTTGGCCTTTCACTATAGGTCTTATGTTTAATATAGAATGTGAGGATGGTGTTTTGGGGGTTTGCTCATATCTCTCTTACATGGTTGGCTTTGATTGCAGAGCACCGGAGTTGGTACTGTTGGCCTGGTTCAGACTTAATTTTCTATGGGTGGGGAAAAAAAAAAAAATATATATATATATATGTTTTATGAAAAGTATTTATTGAAATTTGTATTTAAGTTGCTGCTAATAATGAGAAATTATACAGTCCAGGTAAATAAGTTTTTTCATTCAAGTGAGAAAAGCCTGGACATGTGACATCAGATGTGCTTCTTGCAGCTTCTTCCAAGATTTCTAATAAAAAAATGGGAGAGCAAAGATTGAACAGTTTAAAAGATAAATACATGTTACGAGTGAAAGAATACAGGTTTTCAAGCTGGAAATGATGAAGTACCATTTAACTAAAGAAATGCATGTTATAAATTCTTTCTTAGTGGAATATAGTAAATATGGACAGAGAAAACTACAGGAGACGGAATTCCAGCACTAGCATGTAACTAATCAGCAGCGTGTGGTGATACACCTTTCTATAAAGTTGAGGCACAAGAGGTAGAGAATTCATCCATTTCTTTTCTTCTTCTTCACATTGAAGAGCCATGCAGTATTTTTTCATCCATGACTATTTTGTGTACTTAACATCAAGTTACAGTCCCTGGTCTGAGCGGTTGTTCATTATTCCTTTCTAAAGGAAGAAAGGATTGCAAAGCACTGAACTAGATATTTACAAAATACATTAGGAAAACCTAAACAAGATTGGTCATACTAGTGTTGAATTCTCAGTGCGTTCTTGATAGATTTGTTAAGTGAGACTTGTAAAAATGTTGGGTTGAACTACTTGAAAATGAGCTGAATGTCTAAAACAATGAAAAAGAATCATCTTCATAAGAGAGAAAATGAGATTTTTTCCAATTAGGTCTTTTGAAAATGGAAGATAATGTGTAAGAGATTTCAGCCTTAGGCTTGCCAGAAGAAGTGGAAAAGGTGAGAACTGACCTAACCTGTCCCAGCCTCATTCATGGATAATCATGACTATGAGGTATCACCTGTGAAGAGAGCTTGTGTTTGTGTTTGGTGACCTGGGGTCTTGGCTGTGTGCAGTAGCATTGAATTAGAGATTGCCAGAACCTGCTGCATCCCAGGAGGCTTCATTCTCGTGCTTGAGTAATTGTACTGGGATGGTTTAATTTGTGCAACCCGGAGTCCCACTTCCCATGTTTTATATTGGAGGCACATGATGTACTGACTTTAAAGAAAAAATATGTACTTGAAGCTGTGCTGCGCCATTGAGAGGGAAAGGTAAGATGTCAAGAGTACTAGCAGACTGTTTCTATGACAGTATTAGTTTTAAGTGCAAGCATAAAAAGAAGATGAAAATTTTACATTGAGACTTAGTGCAGTGAGCAAGCTGTGCTTTGCTCTGTGTCAGTTTTGACTGCACTATAACCTCTGTGCAAGCTGCAAAAGAGAACTTGTAATACAGCTAGCCACCACGGAAATGGAGAGGGAGGAGGCTTTTCGCCTTCCTGTCCCATGCGTTGTCCGCTTTCTTCCCCCATACTGTATTCTGTTGCTTTTATTTAACCATTTGCTTACACCAGTAATGGTGAACAGGGTGTTTCTGTGGGAAGGTCTGATACTTCTTTGTTATAGGAAGTTGTTGTGCAACATACTTGTGGTGGGTTGACTGTGGCCGGCTGCTGGCTGCCCACCCAGCCGTTCTCTCGCTCTGCTTCTCAGCAGGATGGAGGGGGAGAAAAGATGATGAAGTTTGTGGGTCAGGACAGGGAGATCACTCACCTTTGCAACAGGCAAAACAGCCTTGCCTTGGGGAAAATTCATTTCTTGCCAATTAAAATAAAGTTGAGTGGCAGAAAAACAAAGGCAATAATTAAAACACCTCCACCCAGATTCAGCTTTACGCCTTCGTTCCCAGTTCTTCTGCCTCCTGGTCCTCCCTGGTCTCCCCAGAGCAGCACGTGGAGCTGTTCTTCCTTGTTCCCTCCTCCTGCTCTGACCTGGCTGTTGCACGGCTGTTTTTCACGCTTTCCTCGTGCAGCAGTTTCCCTTTGCGTATGCTTTTGCAGCGGTACCGCCGGCTTCACTGGGTGGCTCAGCTGGGGCCTCCATGGGGCCACCGTGGAACCAGCCAGAACCAACCATGTCCGGCACGGAGTGTCCCAAGCCTCTTCTCTCAGAGGCTGCTGTGGCAGCTCCCCTACTGCCAACACTGGAACATGGCCATGCAAAACAGATGTGAAACCACTCAGTGGACTTTTTGTGTTTTTGGAGAACATTTTTGCTCAAAAGGTGACACATTTGTGCAGTGCTGCTGAGTTGCTGCGGCAGTGGTACTGTTGTGTTATGCTGTGGAGAAATTTGGTCCTCAGCTACACAGTTTTGAGAGAAATAAATATTTGCATAAGAATAAATGCAATTTTTACCTTATGGTGCTATATGTAAGGCTTTTATAGCTGGAATCTTCAAAGGGATATCCTGTTTCCATTGAATTTGGTCCTTTAACTCCCTCAGGCTCCTTTTCATGGTCTAGTTAAATAACTGCGAAGCTAAACCTTTACTCAGACATGGTTGTCAAAGTCGTAGAAAATACTTTTCAACTTTTTGGACCTAAATTCTTAACTGCTAAACTTCTAATTTTGAGATTAGATAAGTTTATAAGAAAAAGCCCTTGTTATAAGTAGTGCTGTAGGCAGTAAATTAAGATCCTGTGCAGAGTGTGAATTAAGATGTCGTGTAAAGTGTAACCTTGAGAGTGGAAGGCGTATGAGAACTCCTCCCCTTGTTCCTGTCTCCTGAGGGAGTACTGGAGCACATCTGTGTTCTACTGCAAGGAAATCTTACAGAATATGGTTCAGATGCTATTTATTCAGCTGTACCAGGCAGAGACCCCATCGTGATTTTTGGCATCCCTGTGCTCTAGACTCCTTAAGGATAGCACCAGCACCGGAGAGGTGAGCAGAGGTTACCTGCATGTCTCCTCCCATTTTCGAGGACTCCAGAGATGTCTGTTTTGTTGATAGTTGCTAGTTTCTAAAACTACTTTTGTTTTTAAATCAGTACTGTTATTACTGATTTTTATTTGCCCTTATACCAGCTGTGCTTAGCATTGTGTTACCAAGTGTTAAGATCTTGAAAGAGTTGAAGAGCAGCTTAATTTTTCTTGAACTACATTCGTGAATCTTGTCTTGGACTTCAAAGATTTGGTGTCATCTTCAGAATATCACTAATTTTTTAAATTTTTCTAACTTTTCTATTTTGTATTTGTAGGTCTTCCCAGGTTTACCAGTCAGCCAGAATCATCATCTGTCTATAGAGGAAACAGTGCAATCCTTAACTGTGAAGTCAATGTTGACCTTGCACCCTTTGTGAGGTGGGAGCAGGACCGTCAGCCAGTCTTTCTGGATGATCGTGTATTTAAATTGCCAAGTGGAGCTCTAATTATTAGCAATGCTACTGACACGGATGGAGGACTCTATCGCTGTATCATTGAAAGTGGTGGGACTCCCAAATACAGTGACGAAGCAGAGCTCAAAATTCTTCCAGGTATTAATCTGTTCTTCTTATAAAAAAATTAGTCAAATCATTAGTCAAATGATTTGAGGAGGGGGTACCTAATAAGAACGCTTGAAAAGGGAAGCGTGAGAGTCTACTCTGTTGCATTTTTTGTATATTTTAAGTTGAAATGAGTGTAATATGTATTGTAGAAGCTGGTGGTTGGGTTTTTTGAGTGTGGGTTTTTTTTTCATAGCTTAAAATGATTGCAGGCACTTAAGATAAAGGATTTTGGCTCTTGAGAAGACTAACTTTAAGTCTTGTGGTTGGGAAACAGAAAAGCAAAATTAGTTATCAGTGTCTCAGCCCTTTGCAGTAGTTGGAGATAGGCTGGAGACTGCATGTACCTTTTTTTTCCCCTGTATTTAATGGTTTAGCTTTTAGAGGCTTTTTGGGAAAGACTTTTTCTTAAAAGTCACTAGTAATAGATGTCCCTTGTGACAGATTACAAAGAGAATTGACTGTTTCCTTGGGTATAAACATTTGGGGATTTCTAAATTCCTTAGGCTTGAATCCCATGTTTGAAATACTGTTGAAGTTTTCAAAATAAATTGGTGCTTAGCCCCTCGTTCTTGGGATACTTAAGCTGAGGCACTTTTAGTTTTCCCAATATTTAGGAATTTCTGTTTTTTTAAACACTGGACCCTTTTGGGAAGTCTCCAGACCCAAAAAAAGAGATCTGGAGCATGACTTTTCATTTTGAAAGGTTTAGCTATGCCTATTGTGCTAAAATGTTTAGATTTTTTTTTATAGGAACAAAAGTCCAGTCCTGCTGTGAACTGTTTCTACATCTAGTGTGTTCTGTTTCAAATGATGCTGTTGCACAGAGCTGTGTGTCACCAGATGTTCTAACACAAAGTTTTGAAAATTCACCAAGAATAAGACAGGAGTATGAATTGCAGTTTCCCAAACAAGGAAAATATGGGATGTGTTTTGTATAGGTTTTCTTAATTATTTCCAGAACTTCGTGCTGTCTCTTTTGAATTAGTGTTCATCTTGGGATTCTGATGCAATTTTTACTGCTTGGAGGGCTGCCAGAGAGGGTTGCTAAATTTCCATCTTTGGAGGTTTTCAGGGCTAGACTGGAAATATAATGGTTTGCCTGACCTAGTGTTGACCACAGGTGGACTTCAGGCAGGTGGTTGCACTGGGCATCTGCAGAGGTCACTTTCAAGGAGTATTTCTGTTTCTCATTACTATATCACTCTTCTACTTAAAGTGCTAAAATGCACTTGAAAATACTCCAGTTTTACTACTGCCACTCTTAAAATTGGGGTGTTTTCTAGGCTTTGGAAATTCATCATGTTTACAGAGGAAGTTGTTTCTTTAAGTTCTTTAGCCTTTCTGAAACAAAAAGCTTATCTTCAACTAAGGAGATAGTTTTTGAAGAATAGCACTTTTGGGAAAGATGCTGAATTGAATTATTTTCATTTAGTTTCCCTTCATGTTTCTATAGCCCCTCAAATGAACACTTAAGACTTTTCTGATTTTTGGTAGTTGAAGATTTCCTGATAAACTTCCATGTTGTATTGATCTTTTGAATTCTTTTGGCTCTACATATAGTTTACTTGTTTTTATAATGTTTTGCTGAAGGTTATTAAATGTAGCTCTGTTAGGGAATACAAATAATGCTGATTCCTTGCTTGGTCATGAGTCTGGAAGTGTTGATAGTGAAGTTCTGTGAAATCCCTCCCAGCAGGTTTTTCTTTTAAAGTGAGGTTAAACTGTTGCACAGAAACCTCTCTTAATCTTGAGTGGCCCCATAATTGATTGTTTGGTCTGAGATGTAAGTGAAAGAAGGATTTGAATTAATCTGTTCTTCATTCGTTTTATTCCCTTTTAAAATCATTATCTGATGGTGACCCCACTGCTCTGCTTCTGAATCTTTGCAATACACCCAACACACTTGCATCACACAGGGTGCATCCATGGTCAGTCTTCTCCTTTTTCTGATAGCAGACTTCCTTAGAGCATTCAGTCTGCCTTTCATCTGCCACCAAGCAAGCAGGGGGATGCATTCCTGAACTCTGCTGCTTGGTAGCAGGCACTTTCAAATACAGGAATGTAAGGGCAAGGTGGGGGAACCACTTAATTTTTGAATCTGGTTTTCACTAACCTGAGAACTGAACTCCGTTTTGTGAGCTTGGAGCATTAATGAGTTTTGTCTCCAGTGAGTCATACTGACTCCTCTCCCTAATGTAAAGATTGCTTGCTAGCAATCTGTTATATCCATTTTTTTGCAGTGTGGCTTGCTCCATATGCTACTCCAGGTCACTCTCACTGTGTTACCCACCTGTTCACACATGGCCTTATTTCTGGAGCAAGCAGACCAGTTCCCTCAAACAGGGAACGCGGGCAGAGCTGCTGTGATAGTTTGTGTGTGGGCTTGAAACAGATGGTGTGATCCAGGATTGCTCTAAGATTGATTCCCTCTGCCTAGGACAATTCTGAAACATGATTTCCTTCAGGCCTGGTTCTCCCGAATACGCTGGTAGCCTCTCTGTGTTATACCTTAGAGCATGTGCATGTCCTTACTGTGGTGCTGTAAATGCTCGCGTATTAATTTTAGTGCTTTGAGCTGAAGAATGTGAAATCCAGTGACTTTCAGAAGCTCCTGTGAGTATCACATAGGTCCCAGGTGAGACAGGGACCAAATACCGTGCTTGATAGGCACAGATTGGGCTTCAGTGAGCAAAAGTAGTGTAGGTATGGAATAGTCTGCCACCATTGAGGGGGCCAGAAATAGCTTGGATTCAGGAACTTGCTTCTCATCAGCACAAACTTGTAACTGCACATCTGAGAAGTGCTGTAGCTGGTATGTAGGAACTCATTTACTCTAATTATGATAGAAGGTACAGGACTGGATGGCCTCTAACGGTCCCTTCTGACCCAAAGTGTTCTATGATTCTGTAACTGGTTACAGTTGTAGTTAAAATTGATTTTAGAACATTTTTCTTAAGGTTACATTTTGAGGAGCCGAGGATATTTTTAGTAAAGTGCAAAAATAGCCTCTTGTTCTGAATGTTTATTTGTGGTAGTTTAGTTCATAGTAGATTGCTGGACAACTGTATTGGTGGTTGTGTTTTCAGTTCTCACAGTCAAAATGGCCTTTTCCTGCAGTAAAAGGCTGAGTAAATAGGCACTTTGCTTGTGTTTGTTCTTAAGGGGAGGTGGAACAAGCCCCTTTGCAGCCCATTTCAAAGCAAATCAAAGCAAATTCAGAGGATTCACTGTTTCCATAAGGATGTAAAACCATGATGGATTTTTATTTTAGTATAGATCTTGTGTTACTTCAGCATGCGGATTATCTATTTATTTTATTTTGCTTAGGATTGGCTCTGCAGTAATTTCATTTTCTAGTGTGTAAAAGCATTTTCGCAGGCAGCTGTCTGGGTGATTGCCCAAGGTTGGCTGGACAAAGTCAAACCTATACCTTTCTTTACTAAATCTCTAGTAGCTGGTGGAATTTTCAGTTTGAGGGCTGTAGCTTTTAGCTGAAATTGTTTCCTAAGGAGTGTTTGAGGCATCAGAATCCCAGTGGTGGCAAATCAGTTTGCATGTCTGGAGGGAATGTTAAAGAGTTGTTCTTTTGGGAGACTGGGAGAATCTCTTACAGAAAACTTTATGTAGGTAAAGTGATGATTCAGTCCTGTGAGGATGCAGGAAAGAAATGTTTCATTTGTTCTTTTTAATATGATCCTCTTCTGATTCTGCATCTGGTAACAGCTTTGTCATTTACACAATGTTTGCAGATCCAGAGGTGCCACAGAGCTTGATGTTCCTGAGGCAGCCCTCTTCGCTTACTAAAGTTACTGGGCAAAATGTGGTTTTTCCATGTGCTGCCGTAGGATTTCCAACTCCGTATATCAGGTGGACAAGAAATGAAGAAGAGCTTATCACAGAAGGGTGAGTAATGGCTAACATACATATTTTAATATAATGATGGGAATCCAGCCAGAGCTACGATTTTAGATGAGAGCACAATTTGGTTTCTGCTTAATTTTAAACTGGGAGAACAAAAGCTGGTTTTCAAATGCTGGAGGGCTCCTAGGCTGAGTGTTACAACAGGTAAGGTAGTTCATTAAACGGGTGGAACAATCTCATAGTATTATTTTGCAGACACCTGAAACCAAGAAATCTTATTTGAAGCAGGAAAGTTATTAAGAATACATTACTTTTAGATTGCCACTGGAGAAAAAGGAGCAATTAAAAGAATAAGGACACCGCAGAAAATCTAAGACTTCCTGCGCTCGCATTTCTCTTTCTGTAATGAAGACGTCCAGTATGCATCTAAATGTTCAATAAGAATTTAAGAATAAGTGGTTAAATCAGAATTTCATAATTTCTCATTTAAATATTGGGCATGATTAAAAAAAAGTGTACTTTCAGGAATGCATTAAGTGAAAATTACTCTATTATACCTTGTCATTGCTAGTGTATTCGGAATAATGTGGTAGAAAATACGTATTAAAAAGCAGAACAGATCTTGTAAATAAAAGCTATCTTTTCATCTATTTAGTGAACATAGTTACTAGAATAAGAAAATTACAAAAGGATACTTGAATGTTCTCAGTGTCACTCAAAGTCAGTGGTTTGATTAACGTAGAAACAAGTTAATCTTGAAAAAATGAGGGGTAAAGTTATATTGTGGCATGGCTGACACAGAAAGCAGCTAAAGGAATGTGCAAGTCTTTCTGTGGTACCAACGATAGTAATGTATCTCTTTTTTTCCTGTCAACTATTAAATTAAAAAGTCCAGGGGCTCGTAATTTGAACTGTCTTTATCTGGAAAATGCAAGCTTCTGTGGGTAATAACTAACAGTGCTAATACCACTGAGAAATTGTTGATGTCAATCTGATGGCACATGATTTAGATTCATTTTCTGTAAATATGAGAAATCATTCACGTACGAAGGAAGATAGAGTCATAAGAGTTACACAATGAAATGTGATGAAATGTTAGAATAAATGTGCCTGGTAGGATCTTAATTTGTTTTTCTTATATGTAAAATGATGTCATGTCATATCTTTATAAATAATTTTTTTGCTGCCCCCCTGCACGATGCTTTCCTAGGTTATGTCACATTCAGTGCACAAGGAGGTTAGAGCTCACTAAAGAGCTCTCCTTTTTATTTTCTCATTTTTTGGTATAGAGCCCAAAGTTTCAAATCTGAATACAGTACTGTTAATTCCCTTAGGAACTTTTCTGTGCAGGTTGTCATGATAACTTCTGAGGGCTTTAGAAAAATTTCTTTTTCTTTTCAAAACTCAGAAATTTTATTGTAGAGCTGAGGCATAAAATTAGGATAAATATTAATTTATCCTTATATGTGCACAATTTGAACCGTATATGACCTGATTTTTCAGAGTATCTAGCATAGTTTCTAGCATTGTGTCCCTTTGTTACAAGAGCAGATTCCAGTTGACTTTTGCTGCAAGTCCAAACCCCTCCGTGAGCTGTGTCGCGTTGTGAGTGTGGGCAGTTAGCGGAGCGCTGCCTCCGTGCTGTCACCAGCTCCTTGCTTGAACCCACTTTTTCTTGAGCATCTCCCCATCATCCCATGGACACTGTGGAGAGGCAGGAGCCACAAGGCTGTCGGTTTTCCCAGACGTGGTTTTACTTCTCTGCTGCCGCAGCAAATGAGCTCTGCATGTTCCCAGCTGAGCCTGGGGAAAGCCTCTTGCCAGAGTGAAAGCTGCAGGTGCCTGTGTGTTCTTGGAATCCGCTGGTTGTTGCATCCTCTGGAGATGTATTCATAAAATTGAAGAGACAAATACTCCTCTTCCATTTGAAATAAATGTTTTCTGCTCAAAGCTAGAACCAAAAAGGGGTGAATAAGGGTTTTGAACCATGAAAACTATTTCTTTTGGCTTACTGTTATTTAGAGAACCTTTCTGGTCTGACTGAAGATGAGTGAGTAAATTTACCTTGCTAATTAAATTCACTTTTAAATTTTTTTTTTTTTTTCTTGTTACAACACTTAGCTTTTTTTTTTCCTTGCAGTGAAATATGTGCTCATTATAGAATTTACTTTAAAGGTAGGTAAAGGAGAAAATTCAATTTTTAAAAAAAAATACCCCCCCTCCCCTAATCTGTGGAGTAAACTTGCTGTTAAAGTGGTCAAAAGATTTGGCACGTTTTAAGTCTGCTACTCATGACTAAGGCTTAACAGGGAAGAGAACCCAACAGCAGACAAAAAAAAGTTCTTAAAGTCAATTTACCTCAACAGCTGTTGAATTAGCCTTTTGAACAGGATAACTGGTAAATCTCTAGAACTAAAAATTAAAATTCTTTGTTGGAGTAATGTCTACAGTTACACTGCTGCAAAATAGGTACTTTAGCTTGTTATGCATGTTCTGTTAATTTAATTACAAATTAAATCACATGTAATATGTATTAAAATCCCCTTTTGATATAAAAGTAATACTTTTCTTATTAGCATGACTTTTCTTTATTGCAAGAAAAAACTGATTCTTTTTGTCTGGACAGATTTTATTATACCTTTTACCTGAGAAAAGCTCTTGAATCGTGGTTTTTGTCTATGCATACAGATTATAGGCATTAACATACATCTAAGTATGTATAAGCACATGTGTATACACATATATTGATACATGTCTGGGTGTTTGTATGGGATTAGGAAACAAAACTCAGATAGTGGGGTCAGGTATGTCCCTAATTTTTATCCCTTATTAAATTGTTTAGGCACGCAACTTTACTTTTGTGTTTTTTAACTGTGGCAATTAATCTAATTAACTTTTTTTTTCTTTCAAGCTATATTACTAAGGAGAATATGCATAGGATCCTGTATTTATAGGAAAAAAAATTATTTTTAAGAATGGGGAGTGGTGGGCTTTTTGAAATTGAATATTTCTTATAAGACCTGAAAAAAGGAAAGATGTTTAACTTCAGTGGAGTATTTGTCAAAGACTGCAGTAAGATTTATGTTAATAGATGAATAGGAGTAAACTTTAATGATAGCAGTCTTGGCACAAACAGCCTGTAATGTGATATATTATGAAATTAGTTCGTTATGGTAAGATATTTTCCAAACTAATGGGAGTGGAAGAGGAGGAAACTTTGATTCTTGAGTGAGAAATTGGTAATGTGAATGCAATGTTAAAAGTTTACATTGTAGTGGAACTGTTACAACTTCAAAAAATCCTTTCAAACTCGTTACTTCAAGATTTTAAAGAAATATAAGTGATAGGCTGATATTTTTGATTGCTCATAAAGTTCATCAAAGACTAAGAAATACTCTGTTCCACCCAGGACTTGGGGAAATCTCAGTCCTCAGAAGCTGAAGACTAAGGGACTGTTTGAAGGAGGTGTTTCTGTATGCTTATTCCATCTGTATGCTCTTCTCTAGGCATTCCTGTCTGGTTTACATCTGTTCCTTTGAGGTCTTTCTCACTGTATTCACAATTTCAGAGATAAAAAAAATCAAAGTTGAAAATTTGACCCAATAATTTGTCACTGGGAAAAAAACATTTTACTTGTGATGAAAGCTTTTCATTGAATTAGGTTAGTAGTCAAACTAATAATCTTCAAGATATGTAATAATTTTCTCAAAACAGCATTGTTTGGAAAGAAAGGAAAGGGCTGAACGCTACTCCAGGTGGAGATTTGTGGTGCTGATGCTAGTAGCTCCAACTAGAGCTTCAAAATACAAAGTGAGTCTCTAGACTTGGACCAAAGCAGAAGAAATGAACCCACTGAATGGATTAATGTGTGTATAAGCTTTGACGTAGGATATACTGCTTATAGTTTTTCAGTTTAGGATTGGCACTACGGAATGCACACCTGTCATACCTATGGCCCAGCAACGCGAATACGCATTCTACTTTTTCAGCTGGGTTTCCTCCATAAACTCAAGATGAGCAATATTCTGCCAGGAATGTAAAAAATACTGAGAGAAATGGAAGGAAGTTGGGAAAGCCACTGAAGTATAAAGCTATTTGAATAAATCTTACATCCTTCACAGAAAGCTTTCTAAAGTAAAATCTACCATATTGTCACTATTACCTGATATAAAAGGTTATAGTGGAAACCTTATAGATAAGTTCAATAGTTTTTCATATTTTGCCAACTTTAAGCCTTTTGTAGTGTTTTAAAAAATACCTTGTCTAGCTAAGGTTCCTACCATGTGAGGATCTGGGGGTTTTTTGTTTTTGTTTTTTGGGGTTTTTTTTGTTGTTGTTTTTTTTTGTTTGTGTGTTTGGTTTTTTTTTTTTTTTTTTTTTTTTTTTTTTTTTTTTTTTTTTTTTTTTTTTTTTTTTTTTTTTTTTTTTTTTTTTTAGCAAATGCAGGAGTAATTTTGCACTTTTGACGGTTCCGAAGTTGAAAAGTGAAGTTCCAGGTGAGGTGTGTGCCAAGATAGATTTTCAGAGCTTGGGAGACAGCACAGGGTTTCAGATGTTTGTGAGATGTTATTCTGCTTTGGAACCTTTCAATTTGTGGATTAGTATGTGCTCAAACAGCATCTGTTGTGTACCTTGATTTATATTTGGACACTTGTATGGAAGAAATTACAAATGCATGCACAAGTTTCTTTAAAAAGCTCCAGTAAATGAGATGGTTAATCTGAAAATAAACAATTGAAAGGACGCTGAACAATAACATTATGTTTTAATAGGGCTATTGAAGTACTAACTCACTCTTTGGTGGTTTTGGGCTGTTCAATTTAGCAATTTTTTTTGTCATTGAAAAATACCTACAGAAAACTGCAGCATGGTTGTGTGATGAATCATCCTCTGAAGTGAGGAGATCACAAAGCTGAGGTTGCATGTGTGGCATTAATTTTATGCTGTAGCTGCCTGCGTTCAAATGAAGTCTTTAATTGTGTGATCACATACATATTACTAATGCAGGGTTTTTCCCAAATACTTCACATGAATGTGTGATATTTTTAATTATTACATAATATTGTTTGCAAGGCACACAGTGATTTGTATTAAGTGAATTACACTTGCCCAACTCAGTAAAGGTTAAACATAGCACAGTAATTATGGAGACTTTTCTGGTAGTAGATTCCACAAAATAATCTAATTTACTGTCTAATTTTATCTGCTGTACTTTACCAAGACTGCAAATAAATTCTAAGATGCTTTGGGAATAGTAATTTAAAAGAGGGAAAAAAAAAAAGCCGAAACCTCAGGGTATAACTGGCTGTTTGAATACAATAAATTAATAAAGGCTCACTGTATTTTGTAATAATGAAATGTAAAAGCAGCATGTGAGTTAAGTATCCAAGGTAGCTCAAGTAATTGTATGTTATGAGTGTGTCACTGAGGGCTGTATGGAGTGCATATAAAAGGCTTGAGTTTGATTTTGCTGTTCCCTGACATTTGAATGATAAATTTTTGTTGTTTTTAATGACACTTCGTTGTCGCTTTTATATTAAGCTGTTTCTTTGTCTCCAGTGTCTGAAATCTGATACTTCACTCTTTAGTGAAAATGCTTCATTGTCTGTACAAAATTAAGGTACTTTTATTACAAAAGCAGTTTTGTTTAAAGTTCAGAATCTTTCCACAGCTAATGCATACAGGAGGAGTCACCAAGGAGTCAACAGATTTTTCTCCCATGTTTTTAACAGCAGTGAGCTTGTTTTGGAATCTCATATTGGCAAACCGAACTGAACTCTAGATTTTCTTGAGGAAAATAGAGAATCAAAGTACAGCACACAATTCAGATGGCTGAAAACTATATAATCTTGTTTCTTGCCAAAAGGAGAATTCATGTAAATGCTACCATGTTGCAAGTAGTTTGAGAGATCCTATATGACAAACTTGTGTTGCCTAATGTGGCAAGACCTAGTATTTTTTTAATAGTTTATTAACATCTTATTTACTGATAGTCTGCTGCCTCACCATGTGCATGTTACTTCACTTTTCCCGAGGCTTACTCAGTTATTTGTATTTAGATGTGGTTTTAGTGCAATGTTAACATATCTAACATGCCATTCTCACAAATAAACTTCAGTGACATTGCTTCTGTTCGTGTTTGGAAGGCTTTTCTTTGTGGACTGTCGATGCCCAGATGCAGACAAAGAGGTTTGAGAATCAGGAAGAGCATCGTTTTCTTAGATCTTTTTGGATAGTCTTAGAACTTTCTCAGGTGTCACATTTGCCCTGGAGGTAGTGTAGTCCGTTTCTTTGTGCTAACTTCAGCAGGCTTGTGTGGTTTAA
>WHYT01017597.1:361531-435921 GCA_009806455.1 Tetrax tetrax
TTGGGAATTGTAATTTAAAAAAGGAAAAAAAAAAAAAAAAGCCGAAACCTCAGGGTATAACTGGCTGTTTGAATACAATAAATTAATAAAGGCTCACTGTATTTTGTGATAATGAAATGTAAAAGCAGCATGTGAGTTAAGTATCCAAGGTAGCTCAAGTAATTGTATGAGTGTGTCACTGAGGGCTGTATGGAGTGCATATAAAAGGCTTGAGTTTGATTTTGCTGTTCCCTGACATTTGAATGATAAATCTTTGTTGTTTTTAATGACACTTCGCTGTCGCTTTTATATTAAGCTGATTCTCCAGTGTCTGAAATCTGATACTTCACTCTTTTGTGAAAATGCTTTATTGTCCGTACAAAATTAAGGTACTTTTATTACAAAAGCAGTTTTGTTTAAAGTTCAGAATCTTTCCACAGCTAATGCATACAGGAGGAGTCACCAAGGAGTCAACGGATTTTTCTTCCATGTTTTTAACAGCAGTGAACTTGTTTTGGATCTCATATTGGCAAAATGAACTGAACTCTAGATTTTCTTGAGGAAAATAGAGAATCAAAGTACAGCACACAATTCAGATGGCTGAAAACTATATAATCTTGTTTCTTGCCAAAAGGAGAATTCATGTAAATGCTACCGTGTTGCAAGTAGTTTGAGAGTTCCTATATGACAAACTTGTGTTGCCTAATGTGGCAAGACCTAGTATTTTTTTAATAGTTTATTAACATCTTATTTACTGATAGTCTGCTGCCTCACCATGTGCATGTTACTTCACTTTTCCCGAGGCTTACTCAGTTATTTGTATTTAGATGTGGTTTTAGTGCAACCTTAACATATCTAACATGCCATTCTCACAAATAAACTTCAGTGACATTGCTTCTGTTCGTGTTTGGAAGGCTTTTCTTTGTGGACTGTCAATGCCCAGATGCAAAGATGTTTGAGAGTCAGGAAGAGCATCGTTTTCTTAGATCTTTTTGGATAGTCTTAGAACTTTCTCAGGTGTCACATTTGCCCTGGAGGTAGTGTAGTCCGTTTCTTTGTGCTAACTTCAGCAGGCTTGTGTGGTTTAAATCTGATTAATTTACCTGGATAGAATACTGGTAAATAGAATACGGGAAAGTGGGAGAAGAGGGCGGAGAAGTGATACAGTTTTGACAGCTCCTCTTCACATCTGCTTTGTACAGATTTTTCTTGCTTGAGATAGGAGATGGATCATCCTTCACTGTCTCTGATTACCACTAAAGCTCCCATTTCTTTTCTGCATATTGAATTTTTGTCTGATCCATGATAAGTGGCTTCTGCCTTTTTTTTGGCTGCTATGACAATATGATACTATCAAAATAATCCAAGCTACATCTTCTCATCTCCTCGCATTCTGCCTTTGAATCCCTGTTGAACAATTCCAAAAACGGGTTTAATAACAAACTACTTGCTGTTTTCCTCTTAGCTAGAATCTGTTTCTGATGCTGTTCACGTATTCCGCCACTATTTCTTCAGACGTTCCTCTTCTGAAAGCTCCTAATATGTTCAAAGTTATTAATATCTTAACTCAAATTCCATACGCTTCTTAAAAACCAAACTTTTTATCATCTACCTGTTACTAGGTCACAGAAGCAGGATCCCTTTCCTTATGGGATACCTGTATAGGACATCTCCCTGGCTGCTTTTAAGACTGATTTCTTTCACTTATTCCAATAACTTTGTTCAGTTTTTAAATGTATTGAATGACAATGTTGATCAACAATTAAGAGCAGTATTGTAAGTCACTATTAGTGTAGTAATTAGGTGAGTCTAAAGTCTTTGTGTCCTAACGATTTCCCTTTCCAAGCAGGTAAGACCATTAGTTCTACTAACATAGTTCTGGTAACTTGTTTTCTTCATTTGAAATTTTAATTTTTGTGTATTGGCCACTCTATGGAGAGCAACAAATTTAATTGTTGTAACGTGCTATTCAGTTAATATTTTGAAAGAATTAAGTTCATTCCTCCCTGCTAAGCCATTGTGTGATAACGCTAGAAAGGAAGCTGTTGGGTAGACTTTTTTTTTTTTTTTTTTCAGCTGCAAATAGGAATGGTTCTGGATCAGCATTCAGTCATGATTTGTCTCGGCTTGGGGTTTTTGGTAATGTTACTGGCATCTTACTGTGAACACTCAGAATGATGGAGAGTCTCGGAAAACTTTTATATGGACTTGTATCATATCAAGGGGGATGATGGTTGCCATGGGAGAAGTAGTAGCATAAAGTGCTACTTCTAGCTGATAAATTTAGCATAAAGAACAGATAACTTACAAAGACTGAATTATAAACCCTCCACCCTTTACAAGTCAGCGGGAGAAAACTATATACAGAAAATTTGCTAACTTCTTGAATTTGTCTTTTGAATTTTAACAGGTATCTTATTCTGAAATCTTATATCTTAACTAAAATAGCTGTATTTTTACAAAAATTCAGTTACTATACATAACACAATATACATTGCTGTTCCTTATGTTGTACAGGTATAAATCTAGCATGTTGTAGTTCACTTAAATTTCAAGCAATAAGTAATTCCAAGTGTATCTGTGAAATGGATTTTTTTTATGATGTGGTTGTGTTATTTCATTTTTCTTAAGTTTTAGTTCCTATTGGCTAAATACCTTGGCTCACATTTAATTAAGAAGAACTGAAGCTGAAAGTGCGAAAAGATAAGCTGCTCTTGTCAAATTGCTATAATTGAACTTAATTTTAAATGTGAAGCTAAAGTATGGAATTCAACCATCTAGTTAAAAATTCCTCTCTAACATGACTCCCTGTAAATGGCACCCAGCAATATTATATGTAAACACTTCTTCAGTTTATGTAGACATTTCAGGCAGAAGCCTTTTGTGTGTTTCTCTGGTAACACTTTATTAAAGTCAATTTGTCCATCCAATCACCGGTATGTCCTGTTTTGCACAGCTATGACAGATTTCTTCTGCTCGCGGGAGGCAGTCTGGAGATCAGTGATGTTAGAGAAGAGGACGTTGGGACGTATACCTGCGTAGCAGATAACGGAAACGAGACGATTGAAGCTCAGGCAGAACTTACAGTTCAAGGTAGGTGGAACTTTCAGAGAGAGCAGGTCTTGAGATAACTCTTTACAAGAGTTTTACTGTGTGATCAGTTAAATACTCTGTTGGGTTTTGTGCCTTGTTTTAAAAATAAAAAAAAAAGAACAAAAACCCAAGAAACAAACAAACTAAACAAAAAAACCCCAACAACAATAACAAAAAAACCAGCCTCCCCCCAATTCTGTTACATTGTGTTATGTTACTCTGACTTCTTATTTAAACTGCTTATAATTTCATAAATACCCAAATGAGGAATTGGCTTGTATAATGCATCTTGAGCATAGTTAGAAGCTGTAATATATGCTCATGTAATATTTAATGTAGTCAATGCTATATACTTTTCTAAAGGAGGACAAAGGTCACAGTGTGGCTAGTCACATCTGAAAATTGATGTATAGTACTACTACTTTTAGGTCTTCCTAGAAAAGGACACACAAAGTATTTCTCATAATCCTAAAATATACTGTTGTTTTCAAAGAGCTTGACAGAAGATGAAAGCTGTGATACTTATTTAGTAACACCCTGATTTGTTGTGTTTATAACTGTCTTGCTTACTCTTGACAGCTACTTTTACTAGATACAGCACTCAAACTGATAACTTTGTTTTAAAAACATCTTATGTAACCTGTGCAAATGAAGTACCTGTGCTCCTTGGGGGAGCAGGGGAAAAAAAAAAGGTAGAAGTTTGGCTTCTTCACCTTTGTTATATTCCATGAGGAAATCTTTTTTTTTTCTTTTTTTTTTTTTATTAATTAGAACTTAATATTGATTTAAAATTCTTCAGCTAGAATTTAGTGGCATGCAAAAGTGGTTCATATATGCAATATCCTGGTAGGAGCTTAACTGACTTGTTTTACAATAGATTGTGCTACTAGAAAGTTTGTCTTGAAAGAGTATCTGACAGGATATATTTAACCACTGAACATCCACAAAGGAAGGCTTATCTGTAGGTGAAATCTTTATGACAAAAGAAAAGTGTGGTTTTACATTGTGTGATAACTATTTTTATAGGGTGAAATGTTATGTAAAGGCACGTTAGCAGAGGAGTTCTCTATCAACACAATGCATGAAAGTGAGAAATTTTCATACGCAAGGCATATATATTTAGTGTAATACATTTTACTTGTCTTACCTGGAACTTCTGAAGTACAGCTGTTTCTGGTACAGAAGAGCTAGAGAAGGTCAGTTAGGTTTTAAAAAATTACCTATATTAAGAAGGGACAACAAGAATTGCTCAGTATTGAACAGCTAAAGTCTTCCTCTTCAGGAAGGGGAGTATGAAAGAAGGTTTATACGGGCATCTGCAGTGTTTCTGCTTTGTCACAGCTGTATTTAACCATGTCTGTGTAAAATGGAACATAAACAAATTCTGCACCTTGTTGACAAACATATTGGGGGACGGCAAAGGGGGGTTACATTCCTCTGAGACTGTATTGTCAGTGCTCGTTTTGCGCTGCTACCTGTAACTGAAACTTCAACTTGGGTTTTATTCCCTGCTGGTCTCGGGACTTGCTTTCCGGGCACGTCTTTGGTGTTCTGTGGGTTACTGGTACAGAGGCATTTTGGCTAGTTCTGCCCTACTTTAAAAGCTGGGGAGGAATATCTGAATAATGCATTCTCTGTGAGATCTGTTCAAATGCAGTATAGCTGTTTTGACTCAAAGCATTTTGGAAGCCAACAAATTCTGGTCAGGCAGAAAAAACAACCCCACATTTTTCTTACCCTGTTTTTTAGACCAAAAGAATAAAGACAGGTGCTCTGTCTTTTTAAATACTTACATGCTTGATGCTTCGTAGCACTTTGATTTTACACAGCTTGCTGTGTGCTGTATTTAATTCACTTGCAGTGTGTATATTTTACAGAATTGACATGAGGCTTTGAGTTTTATGGGCGATGGCAGAAATTAATAACATTAATGAGATGATGCAATTAAACTAAGCAAGTCATAGATAAGACTGAGTTTACAGCCTCAGTGTAGGATATATGGCCAGGTCACTTGGAGGATGAAAGTGATTTTGAGAACTCTTTTGCTCCTTATCTAAACTAATGTAAATGATTTCTTTATTCGGTTGTAAAGATTTAGAATATGTTCTGCCATTCTTTTATGCTGAATTTTTTATATGCCTGGCACAAAAAAGATTTATTTTACTATTTGAGTATTAAAATAGATTAAAGATTATTCAGAATGCATTTTGGAAAGTTGCATTTCTGATTTTACTACTTAGTTCTAATCTTAATTCTACTTTCCTTTGAGAGGTCATTGTATTTCTGCATTACTGTCATTGGGCGAAGAGCTGGATGGTTTGGGGAACAGTTACCTGATCATTGTATCACTTTCTTCTAGACTAGAAAAATTGTCATCTCTTCCCTCCTAATAATGGCATGATTTTGCTTAATTTAAGATGCTTCTGTCATTCTTAGAAATTAGTCTGTCAGAAGTTCTTGCATGAAATCTTTTTTGGGGGGTATTGAATTCCTTCACCTCATCTGTTTTTCTGCATCTCTTTCTTGAAGCACCTGGGTTTTTTGTTTGGAGATTTCAGTAGCATACTACAGGTTGTACTAAGACAGTCAATCTTTTTTTCCTTTTGTTAACATTTCACAATGGTAATTCAGTGAGAAATTTGTAAATCTCTACTGTAAGTGTGGGTAAGATGGCATTGTTTGACAGTGTTAGGACAGTTAAAGTGAAACGCTGTTCTTGTTGATGCCTCTTAACTGAGATTTCCCTGCAGTGCCAGCTACAGATTGACTGAAATTTGCAAGTAGCTAGAAACAACCTGTTTTATCCAGTTGTAAGCTTAAATTGTGCACAGAATAAAAAGAATGCTCACTAAATGTTACTTTGCTCCAAGACTAGCTTTTCTATATTGTTTAACAAGGATATAAAATCCTGGAAGCTAACATGCTTTCACTGATGTGGTACCACTGGCAGCAAGCTGCCATGCATCCACTGCGTTGGACGGATCACCTGTGTACCTGTTCCTCCATGGCAATAAGGATGAAACTGCTGACCTTCAAAAGGCTGAGGACTGAGAAGTATCTCACAGTGAAGTTGTGTTGCGCTCAGCTGGCGAGGAATAGGTACATTTTACTGTGCTACTTGTGTGCTTGCGTAAGGAACATGGGAGATAATTGAAGAAAGTTTATTTCCATCTGCATGGAAGCATAGAAAGTGATCAACCCTGGGAGCTCATGGGATTTTTTTCTGTTAAACCTTAAACTAATGGAGTGTACCCACATCCTATTTGTGACACTTAAAGGTATCATCTGTTTCACATACCTGGCAGTAGTCTGTTGAACAGGTGGGCACTGTCTCCACTTCTCTCCTCCCCGCAGCCCCTCTGTCATCTACTGACTCAGCTGCTTTTTGCAAGCTCTAAGGTGCTTTAGTTAATTTAAACCATACTCTTTCAAACTAATTTGAGCTATCTTATATCATTTTGACCAAAATGGGTTAGGGAGCAACTGACTGAACAGCTCAGCAATGGATCTCTTCGAAGTCCAATTTTCAGTCCTTTTCCTTCAAAAGGAGAAGACACATGTTGCTGTAAAGTGAGGAGACGACCTGAAGCAAATGCAGAAGACTACTCAGCATCAAAGAGTTACAGAAACTAAAAGTTTCTGGTTACATGTGTGCAAATTAGATATTTGTTGTACCCATGTGTCTGTCACGCACCAAATTTTTGACTTGCACATTTGAGAAGTGGTTTGAATGTGGAAGAGAACATGAAATGTCCTGGAGGAAGATCTCTGGCTGAGAGAGTCTCAACCTCTAAAGCATAACGTTTCTGAATCCCATCCATGTTGGAGATAGTCTTTAGGGATGAATATCCAATGCATAAAATGTTTGTACAGCTTTGTACTTACTTGCTTTTCCTTGAGTTAATCTTGGGTGCAAAAAGTGTGTATCACCAAGGTGCTTCAGGTGAAGCACCTTGAAGGTCCCTTTGCCAGGGTAGGTTACTTCCTATGAAGGGAGGCAATAATTTGGTGTCTGGAAAATCTTTGATACAAAGTCAGATTTCTTTTAGCCTGTGTTGACAGTGTTCTTCCCCTCACTGTCAGCAGGAGGAATGGTGCTGGGTACCAGATTTACTTACAACACATGATGAATTGAGACCACTGGAAAAATTTGTTTTGCTCTCACCAGCAGTGAAAGAATCTGTAGTATTTCCGTTAGATAAGACTGGAAAGTGATGAAAGAAAAGTTGGGGAAACAAGTTTTAAATGTATTTAAAATGCAGTCAGCTGGCTTCTGTTCAGCCTAAAGCCTGTGGCCTGGAAGAGCCATAGTGGCAGTTAAATACTGAGAAGGTTATAAGTTCATTCTTCATCTGGGAAATATTTCAAATTTATTACTGTGCCCAGTGCCCCTGGGATTTCTGCAAACACTGTGATGCCAGTTAGATCACTGCGTGAGCTTCCTGTCGCCTGTCTTGGTGCTTATGTTGTAGATAATGAGTTTAGAGGGTGTTTTCTCTTTTGATTGAAATATTTACTGCAGTTAATTCTGAACCAAAAATAATAAACAAAAAAAATTTCCATTTTTCATTTTCTTAAAATTGATACAGCAGATCTGAAGCATTAAAATAAATGAATCACTGTATTTGTGTGACAAGTCAGGATTGCTTTTTTGTTGTTTTTTTGGAACAGCAGAAAGTTGGCTCTTGAGCCATTTACGACAGCATTCGGTATGTGATAGCACATCTTAAATACTATACATTAAATACTGTGTATTATTGTACGAAAATTAAAAATACAGGAAAGCTGTATTTTGGATATTTGTAGTGATACATTAGAGGTTGCACGTGGCAATAGGCTGATCACTATCTCATTTGTGCTGCCAGAGCAAATTGTATGGACAAAAAGCCAAATGCAGAATGTTTTGATAGAATAATCAGTTGTGTGCTTTGAAAGGAAGTGCTGGAGGTGTTCTCAGCATGGCTGACAAGCCTTATGCTAATGGCAAATCCTTATTCTAGCAGAAGTTACAAATATTGCAATGATGGTCCTGCAGCGTAAGAAAAAATTTTGTGTTTTCTGTGTAAGGGCTGTGTAGTAATTTGAATAATAAAAATAAGCTAGATGAAGTCTATATTTTGTCTAGCTGATAGGTTTTAAATTAATAGTCAGTGACACAAATGAGATTTGAAAAGATAATGTTGTGATGCACAGAACTGTACTTGGTTGATGGTCTAGACTATACCTGCTGAAACATCACTGCCAGTGGAGCATCCCTAATGCATTGTTACATGCAGAACCCCCTGAGGTGGTGAAATTTATGTTACAGACACTTGGAGCAAGATTTGGCGCACCCAAAAGAGGAAAGAAACTTAGCTTTCACAAATCGATGACTGTGTGTAGGTCTGACTTTCTGGGAAGCAATCTGTAACCTCTTTAGTCGTTCCACTGTCCTCTTCATTGAGCTGTTCTGTTTGCTGCTGGAGTAATGGGTGTTTCTGGTACAGAAAACACTTTGGTTATTGGTGGCAGGTGGCAGATAATTACTTTAAGGTTTTGTATTTGAAGATCTTGGCTTTAAAAACTAGTTGTGATGATGCTCCTGTTAATACGTGAATATTTTCTATTTTTATTTATGGGTTTAATTACTGTTGTTTATACTTAGGAATGATATAGTTTAAGGCTGTTGTTGAAGCTTCAAAAATAGTTTGCAAATGGGTCCCCTTTACATTATTATTGAGAAATAGAGCTTTGGTTAAATGGCTCTGCTCCCATCATTAAAATAAGGTGAAAATGTGCCAGGAAGCGTGAGGTAAGTCAAAACCTGTGGCTTTTTCCCCATAGCTTTATTTTAAACATCACATTTAAAACATTTTTTTGAACATCTCAAAAATTGTTGAAAAAGAACTGTTTCTAATCTTACTGCGTAGGAACCAGGCTGACTCCTTTGCTGCATCGCACGATCTGTTTCAGTCACAGTTGCCTTATTTACTATGGACGTTCCAAAGAGGGAGCATTCAGTCCTGTCTGTTTGGTTTCCTTGTCTTGCACAAAGAACAGTTTTATTCAGTTTTATTTACTAATCAGCCTGAGTTGAACTTAAGACTTTCTTTAAAATTAAACCAAAACAGCTGTAGAAGGAAGAGCCTTAACGTAACGAATGTTAGACTTGGCTTCCAAAAGTACATCTGATGAGATCTTCATCTGTGGCAGATGCTTTGATAAGAGATAACGCCATCCTTCTCTGGAAAATGAAAATGTTTGAAAAGCTCATTAAGTCCTGTAGCAACAGAATAATATGTCTGGGTGACTTATTTTTGCATTAAGCTTTCATTATTATTGGAAACAATTCTAGGGAAGAAATTTGAACCAACACTGAAAATTACTAAAACCTTTCTTATACCTTCTAGATTATCTTTATTGATTTCTGTTTCTAATTAAGCTCGGTGCTGTATCTTGATAATAGGCTGCACTTCAATTATAGATTCAGAAGATACTGCTCTGAAACTGATGCTGTTAAAAGCTTGTACTTGGGACAAAGTATTTTTTTTCTGGTTGTCTCAGAACTACTCTGGTTGGGGGAAGCTGTCAATAGTGAAAAGAATACCTCAGGTTCGTACACGTTATTTCTTTACATTGAAACTGTAATGTGACTAACATTAATCTTTGTTCTGTAGTGATACAAAAGAAACACAGTAAGTCAGAGGAGTCTGATGAGAGGAAGGTGTGTAAGCTGAATTCAAATGTAATTTTGGTCAGTACCATTGCGCTTCACTGTATTATCTGAAAATACTTCAGTCGTTAATAGTTCTTGCTGCTACTCCTAGGTATATATTATTATTTATGAAGTTGTATAGTTTACTTGTGAATTCAACTAAATATGAATATAAATACTTTGAGTTATTTTTGCCTCTGTCACATTCATGCTCAAGGGTAGTGTGACTAGTGGAAAAGTTCTAAACAAATATCCAGAAACCTATGTGGAATGGGAAGGAAGGAGATTGTAGCATTAATTTAGGACTGGATAACTTGCTTAGGCTTTGCCTGGAGACCAAAAATGCCGATCTACATGAAATATGTATAGTTTTTAATACTGAATAATGTAAACTTCCACAAAAATAAGTCAATCTTTACATTATGCAAAACATCACACTTTTGTGGTGTTTCAAGATACTGTGATCTGATTTCTGGTGCCTACTACTATTGTACAGGACTTGGGCTGAGCAGAAGCTCTGATTGCCTCTGTGGCTGCTTATTTTCTACATCTGACTCAGTAGTTGGTGACCATTTTTATGTTTTTTGGTATGTCTTGTTTTTTTTTTTTTTTTTTTTTTTTTTTTTTTAAACCGGGAGAAACATTGGTCCAGTCCTTGCCATAGTTCAGAAGCACAGGACAATAAAGCTGCTTGAAGAGATTCTTAGTAGGGGCACAGAAATTTGTTTTTAATCATACTTTCAAAAATTATGAATGAGCCTTACTAGAATTTTGAAGGAGGGTTCCCCTGTAGTGCAGTGCAAATGTTTAAAAGGCGGTGGTGGTGTCAGGGAGCAAGGAAAACTGAAGACATAAATATATACAGCCTGGAGGCAGTGATCTCTGCCCTTGTTTTTCTGTGTTCAAAGGGGGCAAACACTCTGTGAAGCTTAGGGCTGGGGTGGTTTTCTGACCTTACCTGGGGTCAGGGCTGAGCAGAGACAGCTGCTGTCTGTGCCTTGTGCTGTGTGTGCGAGCAGAGTCTGAGTCCTGTGGTCAGGGCAGGAGCAGGGTGGTTACTGACACCTGACAGTGAAGAGAAGGGTTCTGTGTGTGCCTTGTAGAGGTGCATCCCCTCTGGTACCAGCCACCCTCAGGTCAATGAGGTGGTGTGGAGGCTTCGCAGACCTGGGCACTTGTTACAGTAACAGATGTGTTTTGGTTTAAACTGTGCTGCAGAGGTGTGAGTGTGGTATGTTCAACTATCAGAGCATGATATCCACCCACCGACAGACCAGGATGAGGAACTGGAAATGGGTGTACCATCCCTCTGAAGCTTCTGGCACAGGATGTGAAAGGCTACGTTTGTCAACCTGAAATCAGTCCCACTCTTTGATCGTACTGTGGCTGGGAATGTCATGCCCCTGCTGCATCCAGAAACATCGGCTCGCAGCATGTGCTCTTCCCGGTAACGGGCAGGAAGGACCATGGATGTGGCACTTCTCTGGGTTTGGACATCATGCTGGGGGGAGCTCTCTGATGCAACCCAACAGTGATAACGGTGGAGGGCAGGTGTAGCCACAGTGGGCTGTAGATAAGTGTTGTAAGGTAGGCTTTTTCTCTTCAGGATATGTTTTATGAGAACCTCACAACCATTAATCATGTTCTACGTGAAACATCTGTAATTCACTAGACAGTTATATTTGAAAATTTTTTTTGTTACATAAGTGCTGCATAGTTCTCAAATGGTTTTTTGTGGCACTGAAAAAAATTGCAAAATAACCTAAAATGGTTAAGCATTATGGAGGACAGATATGAGATCCTTTTGGCAAAGTGCCCATAAGTGAATTGTATTGGGGCTGGGAGATAATGCCTCCAGAACTGCACATGCAAGGAAGGTGAGGTACACTGAATTTTAAAAAAGCTTTGTGATTTATTTTTATATATATATAAAATACCATTAAGAAAGACAAAACCAAATTATCAGTAACCCATACAATTCACACAAATGGTTTTCCTTGTAAATGTTCTTGAGTAATCCTTGGGGATAATGAAAATGTTACTAAATTAAGCAGCAGTGTCTTAAATATCTGCAGTGTTGAAATTGATATTGAACTAAGGGAATTGTAAAAGCTGGTTTCTCTTTCGGCTAGAATTTCTAATAAATTAAGATCGTATTAACAGAGGTTTGAACCAGCTGCTGCTTTATAGAAAGAAATACTTTCTTCCACAAAATGACTTTTATAAAAATAAGCGAAGGTTGCTATCGATACCTTTGGCATGGACAATAAGTTACAGAAAATGCACATTTTTTTAAGTTTCATGTTTAGATATTTGTCTCATTTCCAAACTAAAGATATGTACTTTTTACTCTGGAGCAGGATTTACCTGATGCAGGATTTACTATCTTGGTTCTGCAGTTGGTTGCGTGATGATGAAGTACGTAACACTGCCAATTAGAAGAGAGGCGCGTGCTGCGGTACAGGGCAGTCAGTCCTGCATTAGTCTTCCTCTGCCTTTCCCAGGTTTTCATTCATTATGCTGCTTCCTTGCTCTAAAATGCCCATCTGAAATCATACTGTTGAGATGGCTTTTTAGTTTTGGGCAGAGGTGCAGTGAAGCCTGCCATGTCTGTTTTCTATACCTGGTTTCAGCTTGTTTCTGGATTATGTATTTCCTGTAGATATTTTGGAACAAAAAGCTGAAATTCCATGAATTCGGTCATATCTTGTATACCATGCATGAATATACGTGGTATGGTATCCGAAGCATGCCACTAGGTTCCTTGTGAGTTAGGAAGGAGAAATAATTAATACTGGGTGGAAAGTTCATCCTCTGCACAACAGACAATGTTATAAATGTGTGGTTTTCATACAGTGATGTAGAAAAGGAAAGCCAGTTGGGTAGCCCCACTGGTTCATCGTTCTAAGTGCTCTGGAATACTTGTAAAGGATTGAAGAATATAGTAGATACAGTCATAAACTAGAGATAGACTATAGTTTTCTTCCTTATTGTTCTAATTCCCTGTCAAAAATATATGAGAGTTAGAATTTCAATTAAGAAATAAAAGTTGAAAGATTCAGTAGTGATTTTTAAGTTGCATGTGCCAAAGAAGAAATATAAATGTGTGAAACAAGAAGCTCATTAAAATGCCTTCTTCCTCTAAGTGAGAACTCTTTTTATAGAAATTGTGCCCTAAATGGCAAGTATTTTTTACTATATATCAAGGTCATCCTTCCATATTTAATTGCTTGAATCAAGCTTCAAGTTTGATTATTGGATTTATGTTTTTTTTTTTTTGCTGTTTCAAGAGACCTTTGCATTGTGTTTGCACCACCAAATTTCATGATGAAATCTGTGTGATGTTAAAATGGAAATGCTGAAGAACACTGTGCATTACTGAAATCCCTGGAGAGAGACCATACCACAAAGTATACATACACTTTCTTTCAAGTTACATTTTTATGATCGTTAAGCTGACTCTCATACCACCAGATAATTTATTTCTCTAGTGGGAGATAGATTATTGCAGTTAGTAGAGATCTCATTATAAAAACTATAGTCCTTGGTAGGAAAGTTTATCCCAAAGTTACAGAGATTAAACAACGCAGTAATTTGTTGTAAGGAGGCAGGCTGTTATCTGTGGTGACTTATTCCCTATGCAGTCTTGAAGTTAATTAGTTTGTCTTCATGATGAGAATAATTGAAAAGAAAAGCACTATGGAGTTTTGATTCCTTGAGTAAACACAGTTTCTTTAGATACAGTGTCAATTTAAGTTAAACATACTGTTTTGTAGTATATGTGAAGACTTTTGAGGCAGGTGTAATTTGTGTAATAAAGCTGTTACATGTTCTTCACTGACACTTCTGAGGCTCTCCCTTCAGAAAGGTGCTGGAAGGAGACCTATAAGAAAATGTGAGCAGAGTCCCAGATACAAGATAGAAGGCAACCAGGCTCACAGCAGGCTGGTTAATGAGTAGTAAATGGCAGGAGGATATTTTTATATCAAATATTTTTCTAAACAGTCCTGATTTCTGGCAGCTCTGCCAGTCTTGTTTATTTTCAAGTGCTGACTCAAGGATTTCTTCTGTGGTCTTTTTTTTTGCATTCTTAGGAGGTTAGATACAGTCTCGGTATAGTGTCAAAGCATTTTACAAGTAAGGACATAAATTGCTATACTATATGGTAATTCAAAGCACCCTTGTGCTCTAGAAGTGGCATTCCCCAGGTTACATGCCTCTGACTCATATCAGATGGTTTTAGTTTCAGTGAAGTATTTTGTTCTGTAAATACAACTTAAGTACAAAGGGTTTTTTGTGTTCCTCGTATATTGCAATGCTTGAAAGGCCAAAGGTAGGGGCCTTGAAAGGCCTACTGTAACCTTGCTGTCACTGGTAAGTTAACACGCAGAATTAGGCTTTACTAAAGATTTCTCTTTAAAGAATACATGTATTGCCTGCAGTGGTGGAAGGCATATAAGTGGCAAAATCTTCACAAAACATACTTTTTATTATTAAAGGCCTGGATCTGTAAACACAAGGAGCAGTTCACTTAAGTAGGATGATGTATTTTTCACATAGGCATGTTGCAGGGTGGAATTGTACTTTAAGGAGATATGACAGTTTTAGCAGCCTTCAAAAATAATCGTACTTCATGCTCTGACTCATCAAGCTCAGTGGATCTCCAACTTCAGTTTAATTTTCTTTGTTTATTTTAATGGAATATCTTTTACAAAATGAGTGATGTACTTAATGTTTGCAAGTCTGCATACCGTCTTTTGGGAAGCTGAAGGCAGGCTTTACATGTAGTGATGAAGGTAAGAGACTAGAAGTGCAATTTAAAATAGATCGGTCTTCTGTAATGAAAATCTCTTTTGAGACAAGTTTAGCAGTTCACAACTTCTGAGAGCTAAGTCGATGCTGTTAAGTCTTTTGGTAGAGTCAATTGTTTTACTATAAGCTATGTGTGATGCTTTGGGGAGAATTTTAAAAATATAATTTTTCCATTCCTATCTCCTTTGGGCCAATATTTTTTCTTCAGCTTTTCCAGTATATGTATAATTAATATCTTTGTTTACTGACAGTGTCAACGGTAACACAGCTCTGATTTATAGTATTTCTTTTGTCTGTTGGTTCCTTTCTAGCACATCAGGAAATGCTACATAGACAGAATAAACCATATTTAGAACGGTGGTTCTACAGATAATAGAGAAATAGAGTGCATGAGTGCTATCCACATACATTCTCTATGCAGAAAAAACAGAAGGCCCAAATCATTATGCTTTAAGTAAATAGTTGAAACTTTGTTTTGGACAGCTATCTAAGAATTTGTGTGGAGTGGGAAGGCAAAACAACCACAGGAGGCTTTGTGGAGATTAAGGTTTTGTTATGTAAGATCAGGCTTCTGAGGTTTCACTAACTGTAGTCTATCTGTCCTTGGCCCTGACTGTAGATTTCCTTCCAGTCATGTACTTAATCTAAGTGTTGCATGGTCATTGCTCTGCTAATTTGCTTAAATTATCATTAGTGTGATTAACCATTATAGGAGTGATTTTCAGAGTTGCTAATCTCGCTGCTACTTTTGATTATAACTGGAATAGTATAGGCATCAACTCAAAGGATTACAAGTAAGAGAACTGAAGATTTCAACGACAGACCTGTTAACTTCTGTAAAATTTAGCAGGATTGTAAGCAAGTGCAATAGAATACAAGAAATAAAGCTTTTAAGAAGCCTTTTAAGTGGTTTCCATCCAGTACGTAAACGCGACTACAGAAAAGACAGGGAAAAACTCTTCAGTAGGGCCTGTTGTGATAGGGCAAGGGGTAATGGTTTTATAATAGAGGGAGGAAGATTCAGATTAGATATTAGCAAAAACTTTTTTATGCTGAGGGTGGTGGAACACTGGCCCAGGTTGCCCAGAGAGGCGGTGGATGCCCCATCCCTGGAAACATTCCAGGCCAGGTTGGATGAGGCTCTGAGCAACCTGATCTGGTTGGAGATGTCCCTGCTCCTTGCAGGGCTGGAGGAGGCCATGCATTTAAAGTAGTTGTATTTTAAC
This sequence comes from Tetrax tetrax, assembly GCA_009806455.1. Lineage (NCBI taxonomy): Eukaryota > Metazoa > Chordata > Aves > Otidiformes > Otididae > Tetrax > Tetrax tetrax. The sequence continues at coordinate 377,336 of WHYT01017597.1, forward strand.
AATAACTGTGCAAACACAGGTGTGTGACTGTTCAGTTTTACTATGTGCACATTTTTGTGAGCAACATGATGAACACAGCAATACAGCAGTAGCTGTGCCAGACCAAGCGAGCGGCTCGCATATTTGATATCTTGTTCCGGACAGTGTCCAAAAGCAGATGGCTGGGAGAATTTAAGTAATGGGCAAGAATATTTGTTACTTCCCTTGAGTAATGTCTCATTCTCCAGCCATTTGCAGATTGGGGCTTTTCTGAGCTATGTGTAGTTTCTACGTTATTCATCAATCCTCAATAGATTTATTTTCTATTAATTAGTCTCTGACTCCTGTCCTTCCCCCACTTGTAAACATCTTGTATTTGCATCCCATGGCACTTGGAGAAGCAGCACCTTCTTGTTTGTTTTGAACCAATCTGTTAACTTCATTTGATTTTTTTTCTTTTCTTTTTCTAGCTTGTGTGAGAAAAGGCTGAAGCAATCTGTCCTTATTCCCCCACTATAGGAGACATGATTTTATAGGCCTTTTTTGTATCCATTTCAGTTGTTTGTTTTCAGACTGCAGAGTCTTACCTTGTTTGATTGTTCCATATATGGAAGCTATTGTTGAAGTAGATTGTAATTAAGGTTGTTTTAGAGATTTATAAGTTAGAACTGGCTTTGATGTGAAGATAGGTCTGCATTCATTATCTGAAAATGAAAGCAATTGATAACTCCTAATTGATGTGTAAAGCAAGTATACAGAATTTGTTTGGTCTTGTTACAAGCCAAAAAAATGGACAAGGATAAACTCTCCATCTTTTTTTTTTGACTTGTTTAGAAAAAAGTGGTTTTCCTAGTGAAAGATTACTGTAGAGATGTGCCTGGTTCCTGCAGTAGCATGCTGTTGGAAGTTCACATTCATGAAGATGAGAGGGGCTTAAAGCAGTGGATCTGATCAATGATTTTTACTGTTTGCAGACCTAGTTGTTTGTTGTTTTGTTTTTTTTTTTTTTCCAAAGTGATCTGAGGCAATCTGTATTCAGTAAAAAAAAAAAAAAAAAAAAGTTTAATATTTGAAATTACCTTAAAATCTATGTCCTTTTTGGCATTTGCCAGCTTCCCAGTCTGACACACAAATACACCACCCCATTGTGAAGACTTTGCAGGCAAATATTCAAAAATAAGAAGTTTCAAGGCTACCTGTCTTTAATTTGTCACCTTCTCCCTTGTTATGGGGTGACATTGTGAAAATCATACCATATGTGCTCTCCTGTTATTTCTCCACACGATCTTACTGTCTTGTGCAGGGCAGAAACTTCATAGTACTAATTTATTGAGAAAATATTCAATATTTGATATTTTTCTTGTTCAGGGGATAGTACCATGATTTATTTATTATGCTCAATTCAAATCCATATTTATTTCTGCTTTGGTATTCAGCACCATGGAATGTGAATCATTCATAAACACTAATGAATGTATTTTTGCACTCTGCTGAAATGAATTGGTATTGAATCCATTTTAAAAATTGACTGAGACACAGAAAAATTAAGATGAAATGTATCCAGCTGTTTGTGTCCAGTGTGAGACACTTAAACATTGATTTTTTTCAGAATATACATCTCTTAATGTGTCCCTTCAGAGCTGTGATTGGCGTTCTGCACTGGAGAAGGGTGAGTGGCTCTGCTGCTCGGTCCAGCTGCAGACCCAGATCACAAGGCTGATGGGTTGCAGTCACCTGTCAAAAACTGGATTTGCTCTTTAAACATTCTCCCTGAGCCCACCAGTGAGACAGAGACAGGGGAGGCATCTGATTTTCTAGGGCCTTGTTAGATACAAAACCGTTCGTTCTCTTTGTGGTGTCTTCACAAGCCTCTGCTCACCTCTGACAGTAAATGAGTTGGAGTCAGAAGCTTTCATAATTTCAATCTCTGCCGCTTGAACTGGGAGAATAACAGCCACCATTCTTATGTGTGCCCCACTACAAGGGGGCTCTTTGCTGGTCCGGGAGGGCAGATGGAAGGGGGAGGTTTATGTCCATTTGCTGAGGAGATGGGCAGGGAAGCCTGGCCTTCCCGGGCACCTCCAGCCTCTGATGGAGCAACACTTGCAGAGTTTATTCTGATATTGTCCTCTTCTTTCTCTGATGTCCCAGCCTGTCCCTGACCTTTTTTATATGCCACGTTCATCAATATTTTTTTCTACTGTACTTACTCTCTCTAGTGTCCTACTAAATCCTACTTTTCAAGTTTTGGGTCCCTTCAGAAGCTTTTTGCTCAGTTGATCCCTATTACTCTGCCTCTTCAGCCTGTTCATGCCTTTTGACTCTCGTTCCTTCTCTATCTCTTTCTTTTTTTTCTATCTCCATTAGTCCCTCTCCCTTCCTGAGATCTTTCATGAATTCTAGTGCTATCAGCACTCCCATCACTCTCACTGTATTTGACAAGCTGGGACATTTCTCTTACTGTGCTCTCTCCCTCCATCTATATCTCTGTGCCGGCATTTATCTCACGTGTCCTTGCTTTCTCACCACCATCCTGCTGTTCTCCAGTCCCCTCTCCTTTCTCCAGGCATCTCCCTTCTCTTGTGCCTCTTTTGACAAAATGAAAAATTGAAAAATAAAGTCCAATTTTTCCTTTACTGATCAAGAAGATCTGAGCAATTGTAAACTTACGATTTGAGTTTTTGAAAAAATGCAGCTCAAGAATGAAAATGACTGTGGAAAATTTGCCATATTCATATTTTGGCAATTTATAAACTTGTTCTTAAGAAGGCACTCGTGTCTTTCACTGTAGATGGATGCACCAGCTTTACCTGTAACAATAATTCAGAAAGTAACCAACTTCTGTTTTACAAGCTGCTGGAAAGACTCACTCAGCTGTCAGAAACATTTACTAGCTTTAGGGTTAGCATTTACACTGCTGTGTTTACAAATGCATTAAGTGTGGTAATCATCATTTAAAAGTCTTTATACAATAATAAATTAGAAATTATAAACAATGTGATAACACACTTTACTGAGAACTAAAACTTTGAGGGATGTATTTGAACTTGATGTCAAGACATGTGCCTGCTATGCTGGCAGTTGCTTTAAACATACCTTTCAGGGAAAAAAAAAATCCCATGTCCAGAATAAATACTCATAAATGCCAAAAGCAGTGCGTTTTATTTTCTACAGTGATTGAATCAGTATTGCAGATCCTTTCGTTAAATAATCTCGGCATAGATGGAGGATCCATGTTAGTATGTTATTTTTAGAAGGGACAGGGGAGATCCAAGTAGAATAATTTCCCAAGCTTCTCTTGCAGCTTTGCTTATGAGAGATGGTGTGAGAATAACTGAAATGGAGGGTTTCAGCTGGAAGTAGCTTTGCACTGAAAATTGGAAACAAGGACCTGAAAGCTACAGACATCCATCTTGCAGAGGGCTGTCTCTGCTGCCTCTTCACCGTGTGTTCTTTGTGTAGAGAATTAGGGCTCTGGAATTCAATAAAATTTTCATTGCCTTTGGCGCTGCTGTAAGAAGTTTAAATTTTGATGAGCATTCTTATTCAGATGTTGTCATGGTACTTGGAGTAGATTCAGGGTCAAACAGGCTTGATTTTTCCTAGAACAACTAGGGAAGGACACCTTAGTAAAACATAGAAATAATGAACATAACATTTTTTAATTACTGACACTTAGATTAAGGTTTTTATTTCTAAAAATAATCCTAGAAGTTGCTTAGAAGTCTTATTTTGAATAATAATCAGTAATATCCACTGATAAGCATTGTGAGTGAGCTCTGTTTTAATTTCTTGTGATTTATAAACTCTTACATATTATCTTATAATCTCATTTTAATACAGAAATCTATTTTGTCATCTCCTCTATTTGTCACATGTTCTTCCTTAATTGTGAAGTCCACTGCTGATAGCAGCATGCTAATCACAAACTGTGCAGAAGTTTGCACAGAGGATGTCCATACACAAAGGGTGGACTCAGTCTTAACCAAAAGGAAATAAATCTTTGGTATTTAAAATTAAAAATGGTCATAGGTTATAATACAAGCACTGGGGGCGAGATGACAAATGCAGAAGGCATTGAGACAAAAACTCCATATCTTTATGTAAAAAGAAACAACTTAGCAAAGCTCAAATAGGAAGATGGGAGAAAACATAGCTAGTCAGTGTTGAAATGAAACCGATGCACAAAATTGGAAACAAGTGTTGTGTTGGAAGAAGGAGCACCAAACAACATGATATTGGTAAGCTGGGTTTATTAAGCAGACACAGCAAGAGATAAGCTGTGTCAAGGAGAGCACTACACATGGACACGGCTACTGCGACCTGCCAGAGTTACCACTGCAGTGGGCCTGGGAGACACAACGTGCCCCTCACCAGCCTCTGTGTCGAGCTCTCCAGCGGTAGCTCAGCTGCAAAGCCTAATGGCTCTGCCTTGAGCTATGAGGGCTGGATGTCTGCTGGATGGTCTTCCTCACCAGGTGCTGTCCATTGTGTCAGGCCACGATGGTATCATGGTATGCCCCTCCTGCAGTTTCCGGTGAAGTTCTTCTGTCTGTTGTTGATCTGTGGCGTGTGCCAAGGCTCATTGCACTTGGTTCTTGTTTGCTGTATACTCACGGCTGTTGTTCACCACACTCAGCCTCTCCGCTTTACTCACCTCCTGTTCAGAGTGAAGCTGTGATAGTCCTGTGTCATTCCACACATTGATCTTGCTCATGTCTAGAAGTACAGGTTTTGTACACACACACAATTGTGCACTCCCATTGTACCTCATTAGGCTATGAACAGTTTAAGCTTTCATGTGTGCATTCATCTGTTCTGTGCAAAACAGTCTCAATTTTGGTTAGTGTAGAGCAAGCACTTACTTGCTAGTGTGTCCTAACACTTTTATGAAAGCAGCTTTTCATTAATCCTTGTACAAAGTTCAGTGTTTCATCCTTGCAGAGTCTAGGTGGAGAGATTGTCAGATCTTCGCCACTAGCTCAGGCTGTGTTGGTTATTGCTATATTCCACCCTGGAGCCATTATGGATGCTACGGATCCAAGAGCAGTGGTTATACAACACACGCCATATGTCCATCATCCCAACACAGACTGGCAATAAAGCTGTGGAAGGGCTGTGCTGTTACTACACCTCTTCTTGTGTCTCTCTTGGGCTCTAGTTGTGGTTCACCCACAGGAGCAGTCAGTTCTTCCAGGCGCAGGGCAGTTGGAATATGGTAACATAGGCAAAACCAGATCCAGATTACCATCAGTAACAAATCCCCTGCTTTGACCATTGCCAAAAGTGTCACTCCACAGGACAGCCGGTGTGTTGAGGATTGTTTTACCACCATGAGCTTGCCAGTTGCAATTTCATTTTCTACCATATTCATCTTCACTGCCTTGCAAACACTGTGCCAGACACTGTAGTGTGCCCACACACTGCTGCTTTGCCATCCTAAAGGAAGCCTTTGCCAGCCAGTTGCATTGCTTCAGATTTTTATATGCACATTGTCACACTAATACTGTGGTGGGTGCTGTGTGACCAGTGACTGAGCCCCACCTTCCAGCGTCCCAGCTGTGTATTGCAGTGAAGGCAGGATGAGGCTCCTTGAGGGTGACTTCTTTCTGTATGAAAAACTGTATTTTCTGTTGCTCTTGTGACATCATGCAGCTCATGTAATTCAAATTTTTCCACGTGGGCTGTCCCAGAAGCTATCTGTGCATAGTCCTCTGAGGCGTGCCTATGTTCTTTACTGATTTATATCACGGAGGGTGATGGACAACGAACACCAGGCAACGTGACACTGATCAGTTCAATAAGCAGACCACGTGAGTGATAGGCTGTGTTGGGGGGGAAGCATTTCACTTGCACTTTTGCACATATCTCATCAACTGAGACATACTCCAAGTATCAGTCTAGCGCGTCAGTGCAGTTGAGTCTGGGAAGGTGTTATGTAGGAGCAGAGTGCCCAGGGAGGAGCCATTATGTCTTGGAGCTGAGCTGCTGCTGAAGAACCCAAGACAGACTGGTCGGGGGGGAGTTGGATTTCCGTGAGCTCTACTGCACCCCCTCACCAGCGTGACATTTGGGTGGGCTGTGGTTGGTGATGTGCATGTGCGTGAGCGTAGAAGTTCCCTAGCCACAGCCTCTTACTTGGTCTGCTTGATAAGTTGGGCTCAGCAGTATTGTGTTGCTGGGTGTTTGTTCCTCTCCCCATGACCTGATCAACTTCTGTCCAAATGCCAGAAGTTCACACAAATCAGAGATGTAATGCCTTGTGGTCATGAAGGTGATGATACACTGAGTATGTTTGAAATTTTTAACACAGAATCTCTTTAAATTGATATTCCAGAGCTAAATTTGAGAACCACAGTATTAGGGCTGTACAAGTAATTGCCTCTCCAAAGTGGTGACATTGATCATCACGAGCAGCATTTAATCTTGTGAAAGGGGATCTACATAATGGTGAGGCAGCTTACTAAAAACAAAATTAAAAGGCACAGCCAAGAAGGTTAAAAACTTGGCAAACGGTGTGACATTTGTTTAAGGAACTGTGTGAGGCTCACAGTGAATGCCTAACACCTATCAAGTTATGTTGGAAAGACAAAGAAAACCCACCCCAAAACCACACCAGAAATCTCCTAACAGCAAGGTGAAGAAAATTATACAAAACTTTCAATCATTTCCTAATAACATAAAAATCTGCAAACAGTTTTTTTCCAAGCCTGTCAGGGACAGGAAGCTTGCCAGAGAAAGCATAGGGTCAGCAGATGATTGAACGTAAAGCAGAAGGAGTGAGAAGATGGCCTGAAGCAGAAAAGTGAATTCTTGATATCAGTGTTCTCTGCAAAGTTGGAAGCTTTTTTAAAATTATATATATTTAAAATTAGAGAGAACTGGGGAGGGGCGCTACCTGAAATTGTAGAGCTAGTGAAATATATTTCAAAACAAATCCATAAAGTGAACAAGAAAGTAAGAAATCATCAGGAGCAGATGGTGTTCACTCAAAATTTCTCAACGAGTTTAAGTGTGAAATCCTGAGTTACCAAGTATGCTGTGTAACCTATCACTTAATTTGGCTAATCAGACTAAAAAAAAATCAGACTGAAGATACTTGGTCAATGTGACATCAGGTTTTTAAAAAGTCTTTCAGAGGAATTCAGGAAAACTGTGGACAAGTTAATCTGACGTCTGGACCAGTTAAATTGACAAAGATTATACTGAAATATAGTATTGTTAGATGTTTGGGAAATATCATGTATTGAATCCATTTGTGTTTATTTTGTGGGGAAAAAGCCACACTATACTATTGAGTTGAGGATGTTGAGGGCTCTTCCTTTTCCAGAACACTTCAACAGTCTCTCAGTAAGAGCCTCAAACAGCTGTGCTGTGGAGTCAGAGGGAATGACCTTATGTAGATAAAAGAGAATAAATAAATTGTTTAACAGTTAGAAAATTAGAGTGGGACTAAGGAGTTCGTTTCATCAGTGCTGAGTTGGCACTGTTCAGCATTTTTGTAAGTGATCTGGAAAAGGAGATTGTAAGGTGAAAAACTTTGCTGTTGCTTCTGAGTTTATTGGGGTTGTGAGAATGAATGTTGACTGTGAAGAGCCTCAGAAACACCTTGTTTTGTAAAAAAACAATTAAGCAATTAAATGGCAGGTGAAAGTCAATGTACTATAAAGTACGTTGTTCTATACATTTATATAGCGGTAGCTTCTGAACTACTGGGTTTTGCACAGGCATAAAATATTGAAGCTGTAATACGTAGGTCTTTGGAAAATGCAAGATCTTAACCAAATTAAATGTTAGGAATTGTTAGGGAAGGAGTAGGCAACTAAACAGAAGAATTGTTATAGCACTGTAAATCTGTGATGGTTCAATATATTGAATGCCACGAGCAGTTCTTGTTCCCTACTCTCTTAAATGTAGCAAAGCTCTTAGGTGTAGTAAAGCTAAAGATGATGTAGAATGTTACAGGAATGATCAAAGTCGTGTGGAATGTCAAAAACTATTTTCTGTAGAACCATGAGTGCCATGGGGAAAGCAAATAGGAAATGAATGCTAGTTTCTCCTTAGTTGCAAGAACCAAGTGACATCATATGGTTGGTTGACTCAAAGACATGTGAAAATGGTAAATTTTCTCAGGGGCTAGTGCATGGAGCTTACTGCTGTGAGTATTAGGTCTGCTGAAGGCTTTCCTGGATCCAGAAAGCAGTGAGAACAATTTTTTAAAGGCAAAATCTAACCAAGACAGGTAAACACAAAGGTGTCTCTCCTCTTTCTTAGGAAATTGCTCCTACAGGGATTTCTGGACACTGGGAGAATATATGGAGATGCATTGCTTCTATGCTTTTCTCTTCTTATTTTCTTTTCTTGATATCAGCAATTGGCTGCTGTGTGGATTGTGCAAACTTCCCTGTGTTTTTATGTTCCTGCATGCTGATAAGCAACCTTTGTTCGCCAGTTGTCTGGGTATGGTTGCTGTGAAAGCACTGCAAAGCAGACCCTACATCTTCAGCAGATACTGGTGAGATAAGGTAGTTCCTGTAAACACTTCTAGCTATTGCCGAACAGATTGGCTGACAATAATGGACACCATTTACACTTACCTTTGTATAGATAGGATTAAGGGAGGTGTGGATAATGTTGCAGTCTTGCCAAAGGTTTAACACCGTGTCATAGTTTAGTCCTGCTTGGGACCAAGCTGCTCAGTCTCTCGTTCACTCCCCTGCCCTCCGAGGGAACAGGGAGAGATCATTCAAGTTACCATTATGAGTGAAACAGATCTGACTTGGGGAAAACTATTTATTATTATTAATAAAACCAAAGCCAGCATAATGAGAAAGAGAAGAACAACTACTTCCACCCAATCCTCTTCTTCCCAGGCTTAACTTCATTTCAGTTATTTCTACTTCCTTCCCTCCAGCACAAGTGGCACGGGGGGGGGGAATAGGGAACTGGGGTTGTGGTCAGTTCATCACACATGGCCTTCTGCGGCTCCTTCCTCCTCAGGGGAAGAACTCACATTCCTGCCCAGCTCCAGTGTGGGTTCCCTCCCACGGGCTATAGTCCTTCATGGACTGCTCCAGCATGGAGTGCATTTCCATGGGGGCAGTCCCTCTGGAACCAGCTGCCCCAGCGTGGGCCCTCTGCAGGCCACAGCCTCCTTCAGGCCTCCACCTGCCCCGGCGTGGGGTCCTCCCCGGGCTGCGGGGGGATCTCTGCCCCTCCGTGGGCCTCCGTGTGCTGCAGGGGGATCTCTGCCCCTCCGTGGGCCTCCGTGCGCTGCAGGGGAATCTTGCCGAGAGCAGCTTTACTCTTCCCCCTCCTTCTTCGCTGACCTTGGTGTCTGCAGCCGTTCTTCTCACAAGAAGTTCTTCACAACTGGCTCAGGCAGACGCCTCTCAGGTTCCCTTCTCATCTCATCTCCTCTCCGCGTCCTGTAGCCGGGCCGGGCTGAGTTGGGCCCAGTCAGCCGCGCGGCGGGAAGCCAGAGGGTGAGGGCTGCAAGGCCCATAAGGCTTGCGCCTCCCTCTCTGCCTCCTGCTTTTACTTCTTCACTTTTTTTTTTTTCTTTAAATTTGTCCCCTTCTTAACTTCATTATCGCAGAGGCGTTATCACGGAACATTCTGCTACCAGTTGGCTCGGCCCTGGCCAGCAATGGATCCGCCCTAGGCCCAGCCGAATCCACCAGACAAAGGGGGAAACTTCTAGCGGCTTCTCGAAGAAGCTGCCACTGTTACCCGCCCTCACTAAACAAAACCAACACACGCCAATGTGCAATTAGTGTACTGAATTGGGCACTGCTAAGGCACCCCACAAGTGAAAAACATAAATACCTGTGCTATGGAGGATGCTCAGAGAACTCACTGTGTGTTTCTGCACCTGAAAACTTCCCAGGCAGTTCCGTTTGCGGGTATGTGTACATGATCTCTGATTGTCTGCAGTCCAGATCCGTGTGCCAAGCTAACAGCTCAGCTTTTAATGAGAGATTTTGCTGAATGTGTATTGTCCTGCATGTTTAGAAGTTCATAACAGTTACTTTAAAAGACATTTTTTTTATTTTACTAAACCTCGTACTGAAAATAAGAACCTATTTTCATAACAAATTAGGAAAGCGAGCAATTAATTGTTTAGAGGATTATCTTTTTTAGAACAGGGCAAGAATCTAGCTGTTACTCCTATGTAGGAGTTCTTGTGCAGAAATCACACGTCTGTGTATATATATACACGTTTTTTCTTTCTGTTGCGGTGAGTATTTATATATTAAGCTCTCTTTCCTATTCGAGGTGTCTTATTGCATGAGTGCTTAATCCTGCCTTTGCTCGAATAACTGAATTCAAGACTTCAATTTTTCTTTTGGAGCCAATTTTCTGAGTCATTGATCATTTTCATTGCTTTCTTGTAAATCAGAGTTCATGTTTTCCTTGAAATGTGGTGCTCAGATACCACGGTCAGCCCCAGCATTAGTACGAGTTGGATGGAAGAGGAGTCTCGGGAGCTGCTGCTATACCTCTTTGTATCATCGCTTCTTTTCATACCAGGATGATACTGGGAATCGTGTTTAGTTTATGATTGTATTTTTGATCTCTAATAAAGTCCTTGTTTCTCAGACCTTTTTCTACAAAATTCGTTGCTATTATTTCCTATTCCATAAATGTACAGTTTATTTTTACTCCCTGAAAAAGAAATGCATACTTATTGAATTCTATCCTGACATTTTTATTCTACCTTTCTAATTGATCAATATAATTCTACTTTATAGTTGTTCTGTACTATTAATCCTTATATGATTTCTTGGTAGATGTAATATCATTGAATTTTTATTTATTTATTTTTTTTTTTTTTAGTTTCTGCTTCTGAAATGTTTATTTAGGGGCTGAGCACACCCATCACAATACTTTAGTGGTTTCTAAATGAAAGGTTTTAACTGTCAAGGTAAAATATTTGCTTTCAAATTTATTCAAATGCAATCTGATCATCCCAGCCCATCTCCTGCCACTGAAATCATATCTCCATGTGGTAGATGTTTCAGCGTTAGTGGATGAAGGTGTAAAGCACCAGACAGTCCACGTGAGCAAAAACATAGAATATTGAGTACTTGTTTGTGCCTTTTCAGCTGGTGAGCAGAGTCTAACTAATCTAACGTAGTCTACCAGAGATCCCATTAACAGAACACAAAAGTAGTCCCTCTGGCTTTGCATCATTTGGTAAAGAAGTGGGGAAGAATTCGTACTGGTCAGAACACCACAGACAGGGAACAATTGATTTATGTTAGCTTTAATTTTCTAAAATGTAAAAAAACCATCAGTTGCTTACGTGTTAAAAACAGACGTGCAGTCATTATCTTATTAGGCAGGAAAAATAACATAACGTCACTGCCACAAACTTTCATCTGCAGTTGCTGTTCATAAACTGGAACTTCGGTTTGTGCAATTACAAATGCTGTGCATGTACTGGTTTGCATTTTTATAACCTTTTTGTGTCTTGGTACACTGAATTTTTTAATATTCAGTTGACAGTTTTCTATTCTGTGGCTATTTCTCTAAAAAGTTTCCTTTTTGTCGGCTTTTGTTTGCTGTACAAATTTTCCAGCTGCATGTTAAGTCTGTTTTAAGGACATGACAACCATGTTCAGAGGTGGGGAAGACTTTTGACTTTCCTGTGAGATAGTTTTGAGTTTAAAATCTTTTTTTTTTTCAGAGTACCTATTCATATACTTTTGCCATTTTTAAGAAAGAACATTGTAATTCCCCATTTCTCTTTTGAAGTGTAATTTCCTTTTTTTTTTTTTAGGATATACTTGAAGAAAACCAACTGATCTGTACAACTATAATGTAGAATTAAAAGATGATTCATGTTTGACACTGAAAATTTTTATCTATTTTATCTGTTTTGGTGGGTATGGTAGAAAGTGAAGGATGTCATGCTATTTTGGAGCAGAATCAAAATTGTGGGAAAATGGGTATTTAGAAGGCCCATAGGCTTGCAAATGAGTTTGTAATTGCACTTTGATACCATGAAGTAGAAAGTGTTTTTGTAGACTTAGGTGAATATGGCATAACTGAGATGTTTGACAACTGTTGCGCTCTCCTTACAGGCTTAATATCCTAATTTGTCCTGAATTTTTTGAAATGTCATTGTTTGCTTGCAATACTTGAAGACTTTGCCTTTGTTGGTCTGCTCCGTGGGTGCTCCCAAGCACTCTGGTAATACAAACAATTTAAACATTTTCATCAGTCTGCCCTGTGTGTTGTGCCAGCCAGCTGATAGAAATCAGTTGGTTTCAGGTAACCAACCAAGGAAATCGCTGTTAGTTTAAACAAAACGCGCTCTGTATGTAATGCAGCCTTCTCTGGGGTTAGCATGGAAAAGCGAACTGATCCCAAGCAACCAAGCAATGAAACAATGTCCTGTGGCCTTATTTGGAAATTGAACTATCCACTAAAACACACTCCAGTTTGGCACATTTACAAAAAACGTTCAGAAGTTTTTAAATCTGGTCAAATATCTTATTAAAATAGAAGAGTTTGTCACTTGACAGGTAGATTTGGGGAGGGGTTTTTGTATTGCAATTACACCACTGAATACGTCAGTACTGATTCAAGGTGTGTTTGAACAGATGAACACTGTGATTGTCATATTGCAGTTAAATCCTTCATAAAAACAAACTTTCAGTTGTGAAAATTATGTTTAACTTTATAAGGATTCCAACAGGATTTGTAACATACTCTAATGGGATATCTTGTTCTCCCTGCAGGAGAAAATTCCTCAGGGCTTACCATTTTATGCTGATATGAAAAGGTTTTTATAGTTAAATACCCAGTCTAAAGACTATTGATAATCCTGATTGTTAACCGACATACAAGACTGAGGTTCTACCCAGAGGATACACCAGAAATGTACTTATAAAATGGGATTCATTGGACCATGAATGCTTAAGCTGTGCTTGGTCAGAGATATACACTATGAAAAATTATCCAATCTGCTTAGTTTTTATATCTGCTATTTGAAGCATGCAGGAACTTTTGGAATTATAAATTGCTTTTGTATTTGAATGGTAAGCGTGGATTGATGGAGAAATGTTTCAGTCATGGACAAAAGTATAGAAGGAAAAGGATGAAGATTCTTCAGAGACATTGACAAGAATTATGATTTAATTGTGTGACTTTGGAAGACGCACTCCTAATTTGGGGGGATGGAGGGGATTTGTGGTGGTTGAGGAAGCAGAAATGTCCTTGACAGTTTCTATGTGGAAACTCAGTTGTTGCATTTCAGTCCTTTGGCTGTCTTAGGCTGTTGAAGAAGATATAACGCTGCTTCAGTGTGCAGAGGGGATGGTCCTACAGCGAGGGTAATGCGTGTTCTTTGTTCGTGTTGTAGAAAAGAGCAGTTGACGAAACGTGCATCATACTTAGTAAGGAAATTTAATCCTGGTATGAAATGTCTTGTCAGTTTGTGATTCTGTGATTCTGAGCGAGCTCCTGGGTTTTGCTTTGAGTTGCTCGTGGCTAGGGCAGCAATCACAGGTGGAGGAAGTTCTCCTGACTTAGAGATGATGCTTTTCACCACTCCACACTTACCAGAGACCTGTTTAGACTAGTCAGAAACTCCTTTGGTTAGTGGTGCTAGTGAGTTTTAACTTGCAGTTAGGGGGGACCACAAAGGGAGTGTTGCACCTGTGCTGTGAGCCAGCACGTTATACACCCAGGGTGCTTATACAGTCACATAGCTCTTGGGGATGTAGGGTTAGCCACGCAGTCATGTCTACAGGAGCCTGGTGAATTGATGGGAGCAAGGAGAGTAATGCGTCTGCACGGAACGAGGGAGGAGATAGAGAACCTGGGGAAACAGCAAAACACTGCAGTAGAGATGATACCCGGCTTTACTGTTGATTGTGTGCATTGTCTTTGTCTAATGCTATGCTTGGACCAACAGCATAATTCTTAATGCTTTTTAAAAAGATAATAAGTCTTTTTAAAGTATAGTTTGCAATCTGTGTTTCTGTTGCATCAAAATGACCATTCTTATGCAAGTCATGTGTGGCAGACTGTTTTAAATATATTAGGAAGTGAGATAATGGTGCAGCTGCCTGTCCTTTGAGGAGTACTAGACATATAATGCCTAGCTCATTCTTTGATACTTAAAAAAAAAAAATACTTTAGACTTTAAGATTTTTTTCTTATTATGGTGGTCTAAATGACCTGCCTGCCTGTGATCACTTCTTTGTCTCTGCAAGATTTTCTTTGTTGCTCAAGTTTAATTATCAGGAATCACTGCTTTGCCACCGCTGGAGTTTTCTTCTGCCTTCTGTGGAGGAACATGGAGGGGATTTGACTTTTGGGAAAAGTTAACATCCATAAAAATGAGATCTTATCTAGAATAGCAGCATTTTGATTTGGTTGTTGTAGAAATTTCATTGTGCCTGTTACTAAGAAAGTTGAAAGTTCTAAGTAGTTAATTGTGCAGAACTTGATTTTTTTCCTTTTCTTGTGTGGTTGTAGCTCAGATTGATGTTTCAGATTTGTAATGGGATTGTGAAACCAGAAACCTTTGTTCTTACATCAGTAATTGGAAGACTGAAAGCTCTTGAAGAGATGGAGAGGACTGAATGTAACTAATTTCTCACTTAAAGCACTACAGATGGCTGAATTGAAAATAGATTCTTTCAACTATGCCCCTGAAGGCCACAAAATTTCTGCTTAATGAGAGAGAACAAGCAAGAGCTACTGACCACTGAAAAGACATTTGAAGAAAGTCATTCTGTAAAGTTCTGAATAGATGATGCTGCTTTTTGTCCTCTCCACATAGCTATTCAAAGGTTTCTAATCCTTGAGCATTTAAAAAACAATGCACAGACAATGTGGATCCGAAGGCAACATTTTTCTCTGTGGATTTGCCACGTTGGATCATGCTGGTGCACCAGTTTGGGTCGGATCAGAGCTTCAGTGCTCTGTGGCAGTGTGTTGCCTTTCGCCGCTCCTCTGCCTGAAAGGGCTGGAGGAGCAGAGTTGAGGCAGTCGGTTTTAATTTCCTTCTGATCACCTGTATTCATGGAATGGGATACAGGCCCAGCATCCATTCCCATTTCCACTTCAACTTGGGTGAAGTTCCTCTTGCATATCAAGTTCCTAAACTCTTCCCAGCGTTTTACAGCTGTTGGCTTTAAAAAGCACATTAATTTTTCAAATATTTCACCTTTACTGGGATTTAGCTTAGAAAATCAACTGCTGATGTAGATTGGGGTGGGTTTGTTTTGTTTGTTTCCTTTTTTGATCACTATTGTGATAAAAATATTTTTGTCTTTTAAATCTACAGAAGGATGGAAGATGCTCTGGGATAGGGACTCTCTAAGGGTACTACAGCGCATGTGAAATTCTGTGCAAGCATCTTGCAGTTTAAATAGTTGTTGTGTGACATTAAGAGGGATAGAAGTGTGGGCTGAGCTGCCAAGTCTTCTTTGAAGTTTAATTGTCCGTTTGGTAACAGAACACATAATCTTCCAGTACAAATTTTATATGGTAATTGGCTCATTTGCTCTCTGGTTATCAATTTAACTTCGCTGCCACAAACATCTGTACTTGCATTGTGTTAACCTGTGCGAATGCTAAACATTGACATACTTACATTATAAAAGTGTATTTTAAAAGCATTTTTTAATTCATTAACTGAAAAATAAATTATAATGAAGTGAGCACTTCTCATATTATTTTCCCTTTGTAAACAGCTTGGCATTTGCTCTGAAAGCCAGAAAAGCAAAAAATAATGTGTTTCAAATTCTTACTCTTCTAAATCAAAAGTATTTGAGAGCAGGTAATGGGATATCTAGTTCAGCTTTCATTTTGTGGCAAGTTGTATGATTCAATATTAATGTCTGCTTGTGAATGATGCCCCACGTTAAAGCAATGTCAGTTACTAAAGATATTTGAGTACTTTCCGAGTGTCTTCATTACAAGTTAAATATTAGTGGAGGAAACAGAAATAATCCCATAACTTTGCACTAAATTTGTTTTCGCTGTGAGGGTCCATCTGTTCTCTTACAGTGCTCCTCCCTGCTCCTCACCTTCCACTCATCTCTCAGCCTCTCAGATTAACAGTAGCCATTCCCAAATTGCTACTGCTCGCTCTTCTGTGGTTTGATTTGGATTTGCTTTTAAAACCTGCTAGGTATCATGGAAGTCTCATACCTAAATGGTGAGTGTTGAAGGAAGTCTAAATTGCTGGTAAGATATTCAAAGAGGAAAATACGCGGAATACCGTGAGAGACATCTGTCTCCAAGACTTTTGTGATAGGATCCTCCTGTCATAGTCTGTGTTGGGCAGACAGTGAGAAGTGGGGATTTGCCCTTTCTGATGCTTCTCTTACTGAGGGAAGGTCTGCCGTGTCTCCTCTGCAACGCTAATGCTCATTGTTTCTGAAATAACAGTGTCTAAATACGCTTTGGGAAGAGATAACCATTCATTGAACACATAGAAGTAAATGGAAAATGGGGTAAAAACATGGTTTAGTTTAAGGTAAATTTTATCGTAATGCTTCTTTTGATAAAGTAACTAACTTGAAAATGGCAATTTTGAACCCAGAGCATTTTTTTTTGTGTGTGTCAAGAGCGACTCATTATTTTCTTGAACTTCTCTTACGTATCTCATTTCATCCTTGAGTTTTACAATGTAGCTACTCAGTACAGCAGTTTGCATGTTTTCTGAGGTTGTCAGATGTATTTTTTTTTTTACATGAGTTTTGTGCTTTTGGCAGTGAATCTGTTTATTAGGATTCCTGTAGTAAGTTTGATAAATGGCTAAGGGAATTAAATATTAGTCTGTAATGAATGTTATGAAAATAGGAGCACTGTATGTTCATGGAAAAATGAACTTTTCTTGTTTCCAGTTTTTATGTTCCCTATTTTCAACTATGTAGATATTTCAAGAATTGATGTGTATGTGTGTCTGTACAAATGGAGAAGGGGATTAAAAGGAAATGAGAACATAAACTATTGATTGGAACAAAATTACTCATTAGTTAAAAATGGCTAATGATGAGAGAGCAATGATCTATCACAGGCTGACATCAGTGTAATGCATCTAGGAAAGGGCAAATACAGTAGTAGAATGAATTGGGCAAGATATTTACCGTAGTAATAACGCTGTATTTATGCCATTTTTCAAGTCACTGGTGAGACACATCTGAAATTGCATGCAAATAATTGAAAGTCTCTGGGCTACGAAGATTCATTCAAACGAGAGCAAATACAGAAGGCCTGCAAGGAGGCTGTGAGTGACTTGTCGTACCAGAACTAGGCAAACATGACTTGTTGAGCCTGCCAAAATAAAGACTGGGATGTGGGAAGGCAGTGGAGAAATAGTGCAGCTCCCAATAAATAAAAATACCAAGGGTGAATGCCAGGGAGGAATCAAAGTTTAAAAGGCACTGTTTTTGAAAAGAATGAGTAATAGCAATTTGGCCACAAATAAATTCAGAAGACAGTTGTCAAATTTCAGAGTTATACAAGGTTGTAACAGCTGTCTGATACAGATAGTAAGTACAAAAATACCTAAATCATTTTAAGGTGGAGTTTATGACGTTTTTGGTGAATTTATGGAAATGATTTTATGAAATAGATGTCTGAAGTCATAGACAACTGAACTCATCCCCATCCAGATTTTTGCTTCTGTGTTCAAGCAGCAAACATACGTGTACATCTTCATGTAGTTTCTGGTGTGGGTTTACATGCTTATCTGAGAGTTAAGCCATCTTCTAGCTCTATAAATAAATATTTCCATGTGTTAATATTCTCTTACTTTGTTTATAATCTGAAACTTGAGGTTATTTTGGAGAGCTGCTTGTGTCCAGCTATCTATTTTTAAAAGTATTAAATCCACCTGCAAACATTTACAATCGTGTCATAGGAAGAAGTAAAACATAATCTAGTATCCCCTATTCTGTAGCATGAAATAAATCCCATTGATAGGTGAAGTGTGTAAAATGTTTGCCTAAACTCTGTAGCCCTTCTATATTGACATTCTTTGATAAATATTAAAGGGCAGAAAGCTGCTTTTGGCTTTCCTGGAACTTGAACAATCAGACTTGCCAACATAAGTAAGCAAATTGCCCTTATGTCGGTGAGTGTAGTAAAAACAAATAAATAGGTGAATGTTCTTTATAATAGATGATATTCAAATTATATGTACCTGCAAACAGGTTACCTAAGTTAAAGAAGCCAAGAGTTCTCATGCACAGCTGGATGCTTCTTAGTGGCACATTCGTTCTCAAAAGGTTTTTAATGTGTGTGCACATTGGACACTTTGGGGCTTCTGTCGCCAAAAAAATCTGTATCTCAGAGTTGTTATGGATTTTAAATATCTTCAATCTTACTCTGAGTATGTAAGGACATTTAAAAAGGGAGCCAAGACCCAGAGATAAAACTTTGGTACATATCTTAAATGAAGAACCTTTCTATTTTACTGTGTTATGAAATACACATCTTTGGTGTTACGTATCTGTAATACATTAGCAATATGGTACAAAGGTATGTGTGTAGTCCTGTGCATGGTGTTTCTTGGGCTTACACAAACCAGAGAAGAAAATCTTTGGATAAATGCAGGGCTATCTGTTGAGTTTCTTCACAGAAACACAAGGCAATGGTACCCTAAAAAAGTTTCATCTTATTTTTGTGCCCATTCATTTTAAAAAGTCTTTTTAAATGCAATTTTAGCTGTTGGTTACCTACTGACTTAAGCATTGAGTACAAAGAACTCGCTGAAAAATCTCTGGTGTATCAACTGAAGGATTTTGTCTGAATAAATAAGTTGTTGCTGATCATGATACACCCTTACAAAACATAGCCTGACTGCACTACCAGTTCTGTGTTTCATGGAGCTCCAGCTAGACTTGCCACGCATCAAAGCGTAGATTACGGAAAAAGTTGCAGATAGCCATTTTCACCATGGCCTGATTTTTAAATTTCAAATCTGATTTACAATCTTTCCATTCTACAAACTAATAAACTTTGCTACAGGAGGAGGTGAAGGCTTTTGTATAACTTTCGTTGTCTTGCCTGGAGTTTATCCCACAAGAGTCTTTATTTGTGAAAGGAGCATAAAACTGTTGCACGATTAAGGGCTAACTGATTTGCTCAGGTGAACTCTGAGTTGGTGAAGGAAGAGTGTGAACGATGTCTGAAATCCACTGCCTGCTGTGGTCCTTTTAGCTTACAGCAACATGCCTGTAGCAGATGAGAGACTGCCATGTGTTCTTCAACCATGGAAATATTTTTTTTCCAAATGGCATCTATGTCTCTTGGTTTTGGAATACTTTTTAACTTCACATTTTATACACGTCAGTTCAATTTCTTCTTTCATGTATTCTCAAGAGGTCATTTCAAATTAAAATGGCTGCCTGTTTAACTGGCCCAAATGTAATTTCTGAAATAACACGGAGCTTGTATCAGCTGCTGTCAAACCCTGATCTCAAGATTTCAGCCAACATTGCTGCTGTTTGTGCTAGTGTCCCTGGAGCCATCTTTTTATGTGTTGAGTTTTACTGTATGTTTGAGTATAAGCGCAAATGATGTGGTTTTGTGGATGCTAACACCATCTTTTGTCTTTGTTTCATTTTATTTGAAGTTCCTCCTGAATTTCTGAAGCGGCCTGCAAACATTTATGCTCATGAATCTATGGACATTGTGTTTGAGTGTGAGGTGACTGGAAAACCTACTCCAACTGTGAAATGGGTCAAGAATGGAGACATGGTGATCCCAAGTGACTATTTCAAAATTGTTGTAAGTACATTGTCCGTTATGCAGATTTTTAATTTTTGACCTGTCTGTTAGTCCTCTAGCACATAAGGATGAAAGCTAGGTCCTTTTATAGTACCAGATTCCTATGTTTGTACTACGGATGTTTGGAGCCTGACAGAGAAATGGTTTCTTGAAGCCTTTAATACTGCGTAATTCAGTCATTTTACTGAAATGCTGAAGTATGTTGCTTATATTGTATGAGTTGATTTCTTTGTAGCTTGGATTTTCCATCAGATGCACACACAATGACAAAAAGCACTTTGTTGGTTGAACCTGTTAAAATGCAAGCTTGCTGTGAACACTGACTGACTATGTGATCGATGAAAATCACAATTTCCAACAGAAGTTTCAGTGCAAATGTAACTGAGTTGTGGATCATGAGTTTTGGCACACCGGTACTTCTAGAGGGAAATTTTAGATGTAGTGAAAGTCATTATTGAGACATGGTTGAGAACTTAATGGTTGTATAATTGGGTAAACCTGAGGTTGTAGGATTGTAACAGTGAGCTGTTCAGTTATATTTAGTGCTTAAAATATAAAAATGGCTGTGGAAATGTTATGACTTACCAGTGATGGGTGATGCTAGAAAATGATACCCATTAGTGAGAGCTTCTACCGCTTTTTGATACCGTATAATTTGAGGATTCAGTGCAGAAGAGATTAAATCAGACGGGAACTCCAAATACACTTTTCCATGTTACTGCTCGGAATTTTCTTCTGTCATAGTAATGTGCCGTAACACCACCGTTGTTTTTGCAATTGCAGCCCATTTTTAAGCATTGTGATTTTCATTTACTTTGCAGAAAGAGCATAATCTGCAAGTTTTGGGTCTGGTGAAATCAGATGAAGGATTCTATCAGTGTATTGCAGAAAATGATGTTGGAAATGCGCAGGCTGGAGCCCAGCTGATAATACTTGACCTTGGTAAGTTAAACCGTCACAGTACAGTGCCAGAAGGTGGGGAAGAATAATTTCAAGGGACCATTTCCAGATGATGTGTAGTATCTATAACTCAGCTAGAGCAGGATGTTTTTTAAAAATCATATAAGTTCAGTGTTGTCTTCTGTACACTTAAAGTCACTGAGGAGAAATTAAGAAGTTCTGTAGGATTCACCTTGTATTTTGGAATATATGTAGAAAATACTTAGTGCAGTAATAAACTGTAGCCAGAAATCTGAAATACTGTTGCATGCTGAGATTTTAAAAAATAACAGGATAGCCAAAATAAAAACAATTCCTGAAATTACATAAATGAAAAGTAAGCAATTATAGGCGCACCACAACTGAAATATTTTACACCAGAGTCATTCCAGTGTCAGAAGCCTTTTTTCTGCTGTTAGTTTAAAAAGTAGTAAGCTTTGTCATTTCTGCAAACTGCAACTGCACACTTATTTATTTACTTATTTTTCAGTTACAGCTGCAGTTTAAGATAAGTATTTGTTATTGTGCTCTGGTCAGTGGAATTACTATCAATACTCACCTTCTTGCAATGGTCCTGCATTGCATATTTAGGATGTTAAAAGAGAATAATTGCTGTTAAGATTAAAGAGCTACTATCTTCCAGAAAAAAAGGTTGTACAAATATCATTGCTAAGGCATCAGCGTGTTTGTGACCTGAAAGGTCACACAGTTCTTAAAAATAATTTCTAAGAGCACAAGGAAGAAAAGCAGTAAAGAGGGATGAGGAGAGAAACGTCAGACAAGGAAATATTAATTCTATGGTTTTGGGGGCTTTTGTGTTGCCTGTCTTGGGAGTGTTGTTTCAAAATTCTAATTTATTTTTTATTTGGATGGATGGAAAGGATTTACAAGAAAGAGTCAGTTAGAGGCACAATGTAACTTCGTACTTGCAATTTTAACAGATGTGAATCTGCTAGACCTGTTTTTGGTGTTCAGTGTACAGAGAGTAAACTTTCATGAGTGTACCATAAAGAGAGAGATTTTCCATTTCTCATCGTTTTGTAGAGTAGTTGTGCATCTATAACTTCTTCTGAATTCTCTTTTGGATATGGGTATGTTTCACTGCTGGCTCAAGATGCGTGTACTTTCCACAATTATTGGGAAATGGAAGGTGCCCCCTACTGGATTCAGTACCTTTAATGCTGTAGAGCTGTGGGATTTCGACCTCCAAGTAGTGTTAGGCATGTGGATCCAACAATGGCCTACTGTCATCAGGTTGCCAGAAAAATTATGAAAAGTAATTTTATTTCTACGGTCTGCATGAATACTCGAGTAGTTTCCAAATCTTTCAAGCAGAAGCCTTATTCCATGTTTTCCGTGTTTGAAAAATACTGAAAAATTAATGTTCCTGGGTATTGAAACCCTGCCTAAGTTTGTACTTTCACCCAGTTCCCAGTGGTGGTTTATAAATTACTGTTACCGTTACTATTTTAGTTCCTGTGGTCTCACTCTTCTTCCTTTCCCTCCGCTGTTGTTCGCCCAGTGGTTTCTCCTTTCTCTTCTACTCTGGCAACCTGTCCTGTTATACTAACGGACTTTGCCTTATAATGCTGTCCTTTTTCTTTTGCATGCTGCCAAAGGATTATGGATGGAGTCTCATTTTGGGCGTAACGATAGGCCCCCGAAGGCGTATCGTTCTGTCACATGGCCTGCAGTGTTTTTAACAACGCGCTCCCTGTGTAACAGCGATGCATTTTAGTTGTTTTCCCGCAGTAGAGATAACCACATGGCACATGGCTGAAAGTGCGTTGTGTTTCTCTTGCGCTGTTGAGTAGTGGCGTAACGAGTAGTGCAATTAGGAATGGATGTGCTGTGTCTTACTTGGTTGTGATGTATGAAAGCTGGTATAATATATACGGTCAAAGAAAACGCAGGTATTTGAGATCTTATTTTAATACCTTATCACAATATAAGAATGGCAAAGGAGGAAACAATATTCAGGGAAAAGGGTGAAGGTATCATATACAGTAGTTTTTTTAATGACATATCTTGATGAAAATTAAAAACAATGATTTGAGCTAAAACTATTCTGAATACTTCAATCATTGATACAGAAAGCTATTAAAAAAAAAATCGTACCTGATGAAGTGAAATACTTTGCCAATTTGAAAAGTAATTTCAGTAAAAAATGATGATTAAGTGTTTGTCAAAGTCTTTTTTCCCAATTAGCGGTATGTCTTTTCCCTTACTCTTCTCTGATTTCTCCTTCCTAAATTGAATTGGCACACATCTGGCTATTTAGAAACTATTTCCCATTAGTCCTTTTGCTTATCATACCAAGCTGATATTTAATAAATTAAATCTATATTAGAAAGTGGAAGCCCTGTGGAGTTTCTCAGACAGGCTAAGCATATTCTTTACGGACAGGTGTTGAAGAAATGGACCAATGTTGTTGTGGGGGCACCTACAAATGGGCAACAGACAGCATTGACTGTGGTATAGCTGAGGAAGGCTGTAGTTTGCTGCCATCCGAGATGAGTTTGAGTAGCTGGAAAAGGCAGAGTTACTCAGTCTTAGAGGGAGATATGCTGAGAAAGGTTAAATAGAAATAAACCAGTAAAACTGTTCACACTTTGCATATTAGATCAGAACTTAATTGTCTCTTCTGTGCATTAACTTGTTTCAATCTAATCCCTTCATATGGAAATCTTCCAGTTTGTTGGGTTTTGCTGCCTAGGACATTGCTGCTTTATACCTAGCTTTATTGAGGTGTACTGTAAAGGTTTTTGAGTGTCTGAAAGTAAAATATCGCATCTGTATCTTCTTCAGTCTTAGTAGGTAGTAGAATTTTTAAATGCAATAGGTGTAAAGTATCAATGTGATTATCTGCTACAGCAAAAGCCTTCTGTATTTGGACATTGATTTCTGACTTGCAGATTGCAATATTTTGGTGATTCACCTTGTGCCTAGTGATAGTTTTGGTGCATGAATGTATGTGAGTGTGATTTGTGCATAGCCACCCAGACCAGTATAAATGCAGCCTCCTATGTGATAGAATAAGCTTAATATAATTGTTGATTAGACACAAATTTCTTTTGGGTGGCTCTTTTTTTTAATTTGAGGTTAATTCTGAAAAGACTGCAATATATGCAGAAGTTCTTTGTGGACAATATTAAAACAAAGAATTGACTGGCCAAAAAAGGGTAATTTGAAGGCTTGGTGGAGTGGCTGTTTTATTTTCAAGTTCTGTAATTCTCAGTTAATAAGTTTAGAAAAGAATACATACTCAGGAATGGCTTGACTGTACAGGATCCATAACTTTTGCATTTTCTGCAATATATAGAAGAGAACTGTGGCATGGAGGGAAGAGATTTTAGGACAACTGTTTGTAATTTAAAAGGTTAAAAGGGGGAGGGGAAGGAGTAGGATTCAGGTAAATGGTCTGTGTTCGATACTCTCCTACCGGTTTGCCCTGTACTTAACTTCAGGTGTAGAATTTTGCAGGAGAGTTGGAAAGCATCCTATCTGCTTTCAAAATGCTTTGAGATTTGAAATGGTGTTGCTCTTTCTCAAGTACTGACCTTCCCCAGGAGACTAAGTACCTTTGGGCATCTCAGTGGAGCTGTGGCTCTGCTGCCTGGTCTGCCTTTCAGGGAGAATTTAAGAACTACCTAAAGCAAAGGAAGTACCTCAATGACTACGCTCGTTGGCACTTGCCCTCTGCCAGCGTTTGGCAGTCTCTCTTTCCCTCATCGATTAAAAGATAGACGGTCTTTTCTTATATCCTGCAAATGCCGCCACGGAGGACTCCTGCATATCCCAGTGAGAAGAACTTTAGTCATTCCTTGGGAAAGGCCTTCCCAACAACCTCAAAATCCCCCCCTCCACCCCTTTCTTACACAAACCCAGCCGTTTTTACTTACAATTAGATCCTGATGGGTCAGCCTCTGACCGTGTCAGTTATGGGGGAGATATACTAATAAGCTCCATTATAACAAAGCCGTTTCTTGTCATTGTTTTTATAGCATTATTTTGTGTGGTTTGTGAAAACCTCAGAAATGGATATATTTGGATTTTTTTCATGGAGGTTAAATGCTAGTGACAAGACTGAAACATTCAGCCAGGACCTGTAACCTGGCCTTTTCCAGTGTATCTGGCATTGCCCAGAATTGCCATTTGGGGCCTGAAAAAAGAACAGGTGGTAATAAGTGAAAGGCAGATGGTTCCCTGTCACCCCTCTGTGATAGGTGTTTGACAAGTAGTCAGGCACAAAAAAAAAGGGAGTGCTTATTGAAAGCTGTATTAAAAAAAAAAAGTTAGACTGTAAACAAATATGCCATGTTATTTAGAGAACAATTTCAAAACATAATTTGAGATGCACTGTATCACCTCCAGAATTCCAAAGTAAGGGTAATATGCTGCGTGATTTTTGTACTTTTGTACTGCAAAAGTTAGTGTTTGCCATCCTGTGCCATATTTGTGAGTTGTGTGGGAGAGAGATCTTCAAGTGAATGAGTTGAACAGCTGGTATCCAGTCGTACACCACGTCAGGATTTTTTTTGTAGTGGAACTATCCATTTCTTTAAACTTAATTTTTTTTCATGAAAAATAGTGTATATCCAAGAAAATAGACCCTGCCTGCGAATTAATAATTCCAGCATGGGAAACCAGGAGGAGGAATTAGAAGCCTGCATGTAGTTGCAGAGCTGTGAGGCCTTCGGGGTTGCAGAGATGTTTCAAGATAGCTCCAAGGGATGGATGTGGGCTCAGAGATCATCTGTAGCAAGTTTGCAGGTTGTACCAGAGTGGGAGGAGCAGTAGATACACTGGCAGAGAGAGGGACCCACCAGGCTGGAGATGCGGGCTGGTGGGAACCTCGGAGTTCCACACTGACAACTGTGGAACCCTGCATCAGAGCCAGAAGAGACTGCAGAAAGGGAATTTCCTATCAGCTAAGAGAAGACAGTTTCACAATGAGAGTAGTTACAGTCAGAACGTGTTGCCCAGGGAGGCTGTGAAATCTGTTCTTGGAGATAGGATGACACACCTAGTCAAGGCCCCGAGCAGCCTGGTCAAGGTGGCTCTGCTCTGAACAAGGGGTTGCATAGGTGACCTCCGGAGATCCCTCCTAACTAGTGGTATTCTGTGATTCAGAGAGACTGTCAGTCTGAGAGTGTGAATGGACCCCATTTATCTCTTTGTATATGGTCTTAATATAACAGTCAAATTGTCAGAGTTTTGTGGTACCTATTTCGCTGCCGGTCTCCTTATGAGAAACATAAATGTCTGGTACATTGGTGGCGCAGTTTGACAGTACAAACCAAATTTGATTAAAGTATAACACCGCTTCAGTTGCTCTGTATTATATTAATTCATCTGCAGAATTGCATTATGTGAATCCTAATTGAGACCAAGTTTTAGAAACATCATTTATTGACCTAATTTGGTGCTCTCTTTGTGTAATTGAATTCTTTCCAGGACCATTGCTGCACGAATGATTTCATTTTATGTTGATGCTTCTCTGCCAGTTTGGCCATGAGCTATTTCAAGTCTTGATAGCAGTGAAATGAGGTGGACAGGGCTGCTGGTTGGGCAGGGTGGCGGCTTCCCTGACCCACGAAAGGGTGGAGAGCATCAGAAGTCTGATCAAAGTTTCCTGGATTCAGCACATTTCGGCTACCATTTTGCTGAAAATCTGGCACTTCTGTATTGCAAGTGGTATCCAATTCTTTGAGGTTACTTCAGGCTGACGCAGACTCAGTAGATCAGATTCCACTCTTAGAAGCTATTTCAGCTCCCCTAAACGGGTGCCAATCAAAAAAAAAAGTCAAGCTGTAATTGGATTTCCAACTTCTTGTTAGTCAAACCTTGAATTCTAGAGTGTTGAACCTTGGCTTTTTTTCAGGCTATTTCTCCACTTTGACAACACACTTTGAAATTCTAAATGTGCCCTTTGGTTGCTTGCAAACCTCCTGACTTTACATCCCTTTAAACCTTATGAGCACTTTCTCTACTCCGTCATCTGAGTTGTTAAAAAAATTTATTGAATAACGTGGAGCTCGGCATACCCTCCTGTACACCCCAGTTCAGTTCTTCTGACACCAAAGCACTGAGAACTATTCTGCGTGTAATTTTCCAGCCAGTTGTGAATCCACTTTTGTAGTAGCCTCATCTGGAACATATTTGCTTGCTTTTGAAAATGTAATGTGAGGCAACATCAAAAGCTTTATTTAAGTCAAGATACATGAAATACTCTGTGTTTTCCATATCTATAAGTTCCATTATTCTGTTGTAAGAGGCAAATATGATTTCTTCTTGACAAATTTTGGCTTCTGCTGAAAGAAATCCAAAAGCTGGCACTAACAGGCTTCAGCTTTGATTTGAAAACCTGGATTGTGCTTTAGGGTATTTTCCATATGTAAAAATTTACATAAATTTAACTTCTGCCCTTGTCTGGCTGAGCTGAGAGGCAGACAACTCGGACCTGTTTTGGATGATTTTGCAGATATGAAATGTAGCTTCTTAGGCTCTCTCACATCTTACAGAGCTAATTTTTTAGAGTATTTTGTATGCAGTCACATACTGTGAATGAGGAACATTTAGTGTTGTTTTCCAGGTAAGACAGTAAATATCTTCTCAGTCCATGGAATTCTATGGAGTTCTTGGAGACTATAGAAATACTTGAAAAATATGGAGGGTATTGTGGGTGAAATGTCAGAGCAAGATGAAGAAAGTCCATTGAATGAAAGAGAGGGACTCTGTTGGGTATTCTTCCTGAGGACTATCCTGTTTTTCAACTCAAACAGAAGTGTCTTTATGTTCTTTCTGTCTTGTACAGTTTTATGCCTCTTAATGCAGGGAAGATCGGAAGAGGTGCCTGTGGTTTACATGAGTGGCTTTCAGAAGTCTTAGTGTCCACCAGAGAAGAAATTATTTGTAGGTTAAACCTGAATAGTAAGGCTGCAAACCCTCGCAGCCAAGAATTCTGTAGAGAGGAAAAAGTACTCGAAAGAAATGAATTGTGGCTCTCAAGGGAGCAGGAAATAGTGGTGAACCCTGACAGCGGGTCTCTGCAAAGTGCACCAGCTCTGCTGGGATTGAAACCTGGTGAGATGCGAGAGATCCCGTCTGGTCTCATGTGGGGAGAAGATCCAAAAGCAGGAGGATGGAAAATCCACTGTGATGAGTATCTTTAGAGACAAGACTAGCAGGGGAATTTCCTCTCCCCTCGAGAAATCTCCCTGCTTTTGTCTGTCATATATCAACAAATATCTGTGTGGTTTTTTACCCTGCAGACTTAGGGCTTTGTTAATGTAAGCAACCAGTTGGCAAATTAAAACCTGGTATTCATACGGCGTTTATAACAGTTTATGTAAAAAATTGTCTCTCAAGTTCAGAAAATAAGGCAGAAAGTTATGGGACTGTGATATTTGAACCAAATATCTTCTGTATGATATATGCCATTTGAGATAGTTTGACTATTCGTGGCAGTTACTGTGTTACAAAATCCAATTTCCTCATTCACCCCTGCACATGCACGCAATCTCTCCGCTCTTCTGTGCGCACACGTGTATTCACATGTACAAAAGATTTGCATACATAAATACTCATCTTTTTAAATGAAAGAGTTCTAGGGTGCTATAGATACCACAGTTCTGCGAAAAACTCTAAAAGCAATGAATGTAGCAAAGACAACCTCAATACTGATTGCATAATGAAGTTTTAAAAAATAATGACAATGCTTGTGTTACAAGTAGGCAAAAGGTTTTCCAAATTTGCTGCCTCAGTCACTGTCCTATAATATCGAAATGGCTTCATACAAATGATAGATGAACAGCTTGTAAGGCTCATTTTGAAAGTTGTGTTTTAGGAACATAAACAGCATCTGAAATCACAAACTGATTTTAAACAGTGTGTTGTAAAACCAAAGCCAACTCTTATTTTGTTACTGGTTGTGTACACTTTGTTGCCAATTTTCTGTAAACATAACAGTATGTTCTCCTCTTTAATGCAGGAAGACTTTTTTCATTTTAATTCTGATTTTAATTTACATTGCTTAGCTAGTCCTCCTCGGTGAAAGTCAGCATTTATGCGTCTCAGTGCTGTGTGTACGTTCACAATTGCCAGAAAGCTGGTTTAATTCAGTTACTTTCACTTATTGACTCAGTCCCTCTTTTAAAAATGACTTTTATTTCTTGCCTCTTTATGGCCCCTGCTTACATCTAGTCTTATTGAGAAGTCCAACTGATTAAACTACACTGGATCAAAAACTTCTTTAATTTTAACTTCATGAAATTGGGACCTAAACAGCTCTCATATTCTGCATTCAGTAGACTATTCATGTTCAAAGTTGGCATGCGCTTTAAAGAAATTGCTCTAATTTAGATTAAATTAGTAATAGATTAATGTTCGCCAGTGCGCGGTGGATTGCAGGAAGGCATAACAAAATTGATAGGATGCTTTGATTGTCCTTATTAGTTTTCATTTCTTGTTTTAGGACTGTATTTACAGTTGACTTGGCAAAGAAATTTGAAACCTCGTGAAGGTATTCATATCAGATTGTGTGCACCGTGACTTAAATTTAAGTCTGTTCAGCACAAATATGGGTTACTGTGATTGCTACTGGTGCAGTTTAGCTTTGAAACACTTGGACTGTGTCACCTGTTTAATTTTGCTTTTCATGAGTGAAATTAATGTTTAGAAAGTACTGGTGTTTAAAGAAGTTACGTGTCGTATTGTAAAGAGGAATAATATATAAGGAATGTTAGGTGGAGGCAGAGAAGAATCTGAAGGAGCAAAACACTGATGTATTTTGAGAAACATTCAGCACATTTCAATACATGCTTTCTACCCTTCACCTGTATTTATTCTGTATTTATTGTACCACAGCAAAAGTGGAATGATCTTGACTGTGTATATACTGTACGACAACTGTGAAACAGGCTCAAAGGCTTTGAGTCCCTGTTTTATGTCCTCTTCTGGGTTATGGAATCATAGAACGGTATCCTTAATTCCCAGCAGAGTTTCTCAGTTCAGTAAAAGTCTCTTTGCCACCAGAAAGGCTAATAATAGCAAATACACTTACCATCATGTCACTTAACAAATCCACCACCAAATCCAGTTATCTTCTTGTATTTTGTATAATTGCTGTTTCTGGCAGCTTGGCTACTGCCTTACCAGGTAATACATTGTCAGCAAGGATTATTATGGGGAACCAAGGCTGTGCGGCTCTGAAATGGTGTCAGGCCAATGCGAGTGTACTCAGTGTGACCAGCTACAGCTGTTGAGTGACAGTTGATTGTTCCTCTGCCTGTTTATAGCTTCTAGTTATAGGTGAAAATAAAAATCATCAGAATGAAGAACGTCAGCTGTATAGGATGCATCTGTTGTATCCCAATGGCGGTGTGCTTTTAGTGATTTATTTTTTTTTTTTCTTGCTTAGATAAAGAGTTTAAGGGCAGGATCAGCTTTAGCTTGGTATCTGTCACCGCTACCGAGTGTATTTCCTCTGCCTTTATTATTCATAAACAGGGTTGTGAAGATTGACAGAAGTAGCCTTCATTTGTAATTGATCCTAGCCTCATGTTGTAAAAGCAAATATCGGATTTTGTCCGTCTCGCACCAGAGAGGGGAACGAATGTGTGGATATGGTCTTAATTGGTTGCTTATATTTCGAAGTTGCTAAATTATACAGTATATCAGAGACAGCCGAATGCCATTTGGAGAAAAAGAAAAAAGGATTGGTTTACAGTTTTGGTTGCGTATGTAATAGGATTCGGGCAGTTGAATATCTGAATCTGGGAGAAGTCTCCTTTACTTCTGATGTCACATATTTTTCTAGCAGTCTTGACAAGAAAACCTAAATAGACTTACGGTTTTTATACCAGAAGGAAATAAAATAAATCTAACAAATAAATAAATCTGACTTTCAGTTTTAATAATGTGCGTTCAGTATTGAAACCAGCTGCAAATTGTCACTGTTTTCACTGCGCTAGAAATGTTCTGGTGTGGTATTTTCTTGTTTTCTTGATCGTTTCCACTCTCCTATCATTCCCTCTCCACCACCTCCCCAACAAAACTAATAATCGTGGAGCCAAAGTCTTTAGCAGACAAATGGATTCTGCATGGTTTTCCTGATGACACGTTGTTACTGAAGTTGCTGAAGAAAATAAGAAGGGGGAAAGTTGTACCTGGGTCTGCTTTTCTGATTCCAAGTCACAGAGCTAATAGGGGCTGCTGTGTCTCAGCAGTGGACATCGCACCTTGGGACGGGAGTCAGTGTCCTCTCTCATTCTCTTCCTCAGCACCATTTTACATGTAACTGCTTTTTAATCACACAGGTCAGGAGTTTTTAACAGTGGTCAGTGACCAGAATAAAATGGTTTAAAATGTTACATCTGTTGCTGTAGACTTTGCTCAGTACATTTGGGTAATAACATCAGATTCTTGTGTGCTGTGATGTGCATACCAGGGGGTTTACTATTAGAATAAGAAATAGGAAGTAGCAAAATAACATTACCTGGCTCTTTAAAAATAGAAAGTAAAAATCTTAATTAAGAGTTCAAAAGACTGGCTTTGTGCCCTTTATGTGAATTCCCAAACACCCTGATACCTCATCTAGTTTCTGTTAAAACAGTGGGTCTGAGGTAGGCTGCAAGTAATACGTGAGCAGCAGATACTCAAGGTTTCTCTAACAGAGAAATGCAGTGGGAGTGAATGTAAAAAACCCCAATAGCACATTTAGTAGTGTTGTTCTATACGTGGCTGTAGCCTAAAAGAGGACTGGTGGGATTTGCTTGCTATCGTCTCTCTCTTAAAAAAAAATATTGTATGTATCAATGTAAATGAAAAAAAAATAGAGTCCACTAGATACATATAAGAAACAGTTAAATAAAATAATTAGATGTTTGATAAAGTAATTAGCAGGAATGAGTAACATTTTGACATAAACTGATTCAGTCTTATCTCTTGGAACTTCAGCTTGCCTGAGTTGTTGCTGTGGAGTTGTTTAAACTGTCAGCAAACCCCAAATGGAGGGAAATTATTTTTCACTTCTGAGTTATTTCTCAGAGAAAACCGTGTAGGCTAACATTCAGATAAATCCTGTGTACTGCAGGCACCTCTGGGCTGGCTGCAGATATCCTAAACAGGGAGGTAGAAATTTTATCCAGAGGAAACTTTGAGGAGCATTATGGCCACTGAAATAAAGTGTTCCCATTTAAAATCAAGGGTTGTCAGTTACCTGCAAGAAGGAGCATTGGCCACCAGCAGGAATTGCACCTCGTGAATTAGCACTGCAGCTCAAGAATGGGTTAATTTATTTCAGTCTAGGCTGTTGCTGAGAAGAGAGAAAGAGTGTGGTTTGATGGTGGGACCGGTGTATTGGTGCTTCTCTGCCACCAGCGCAGTGAGTTAGGCCTAAACGTGGCTGTTGAAATTGTTATTGTTAATTATTTGTAGCTTGTACAGCAGCGGTGGCCCTGTTACTGTGGGTATGCAAACAGTGAGTGAAAACTGAACACCGCTGTGAAAAACACGAAAGGTGAGATGGAAATGAAGGTGTGGGGAAGCGATTTACTCCAGGTGATAAAATGAGTTATTAGCAGAGCCCCAGAGGAACTCTGAGGGAGCGGCCTTGCCAGGCTCTTCAAATATGCACATGGCTGCTGTAAAATGAACACTTTTCAAAAACACACAATATTTTTATTAGTAAGTATTCCATAGTGAACTCTACTCAAATGGAGCACATTTGCCTTGAAATAAAATCATTACTTTCCTGTTATGAGATATTAAAGTCAAATTACAGCGCGTTGTTGCAGACTATACTGTTCTTGAGAGATTTTTATTCTGCATAAGAGTTAAATGTATGAATATTTGCATTAAGAGGATAACCTGTACACGGTTCTTTTGATGCATTTACGTGCATTTTTACTGCCTTGGGTTCTGTCTGTGTGTTTTGTTTAGGGTTTTTGGCTTTTTTTTTCTCAAGGAGTGGTCATTAAAAAAAACTTAAATATTTTGTAAGAAATGAAATATTCATTACTGAGTCTTAAGATTATGTCCTTCATTTTGCAATATGTAGTTATTGTGTGGAATTATTTCCAATAACAAAATCTGTTGAAAAGCAGCTAGCTTTAAACTCCTCTGGAATAGGTAGAGATTTGTTTGGCTTTTTTCCTTCTTTTTTTACAGCATGAGTCTCATGATCAAAGTGCATGCAAGGCTTTTTTTCTTTACATCCTCCCCGGAAACATTGGTATCTGATCTAAACCGTGGGGCTCCTGCTTAGGTGTGTAGGAGAGGCTGCTTTCCTCTGCGGACTCACCTCTGCGTGTAACGCGTCAATAAGGTCTGTCACGCCTTTTTAATGGTTGTTTTATGAGACAGGAAGAAATCAAATTGTTTCCTCTACACCAAAGCATTTCATCGTGAAATGAAAATGGGAGGAGTGTTCTTTATCAGAATGGATTTTATGACTTCCTTTAAAAAACAGGGTCATGGTCAGAACGTGTTTATCAGTATATTTATATAGCCACAATTTATTCAGTGCCCATCAGTGTCCATTTTACATTAGAATAGAGAATGAATGCTTAAAAATCATAATCAGTGGGTATTATTTAGGAATTTGCTTGTTAGGTATTTTTGGTGAGCTTTTTGCAAGTACTGTGCATTAAGTGAAGAGTAAATAACAGTTCTCGTTGCTTGTGATAATGTAAATTAATCTAAGGCAATTAAAAAAAAAAAACAACCAACAACATTTTGCCTGCCTGCTTTAGGCAAAAAATGTCAGCATAGAGAAGTAGGTAAGCAAGCATCTCCAATTCATTTTATCACAAAAATGAGCATTGCTTTTGTTTGGGGGGAGGATCTGTTCCTCAGGATGGGGGTTTGCATTTGATTTTTTAAATCTGCTAGAGACAAAGTTGATTCTAAGAGTAGTGTCAGGTTCTTGTCCTCAATCCTCTTCCTTCTTTGAGATGATCTGGGAGATGCTTGTGTGAAAAAGAGGTTAGTTGATTCAGGATGATAAAGCAGCAAAAGGTTTTACAGTACTGAGAAGAGGAGGGTAATTATGTCCAAGTTTAGCTCCTTGAAGTGGCTTCCCCGTGGGTTTGGATGAATGCCCACCACCCAGGGCAGGAGTGGGAGATGCTACGGGGGGAGCTGGGTGCTCCTCCTAGCCCCGCTCCGTCCGCTGGCTGCACCGGCAGTGGTTGATGGTGTCTGTGTCCCCTTGGGCAGCTCCCTTCAGCTCTTTGTTTCAGGCAACAGTTTCACCTGCAGCTGAGACCATCTCATGGCTCTGTACGTGTCAAAGGGACAGCCTGTAGTCCTGCTGCCTCCTTTGAACCCACTTTCAGTACCTTCAGCTCACTTGCAGCCTACATGGAAAGCTGTATGCTCTTTTTTTCTGGACTAAGGAGCTGTACTGACTTTGGGATCTGGGCCATAAAGCAAATATGGGGCTGTATGTACGTATATATGTACGTACAGCCAGTTCTACAACGTACAAGGGCAAGCAGGAGGGGGGAGTCTCTCCCATTCAGCAGACACAAACTCCCAGACAATGTCACCTTGTTTTCCCATCAGTAATTGGTTGTGTATTACAGTCAAAAATAGTTAAAATGCTAAAGAAGTTAAAAGCATTGGCTTTAATATGGCCAGGGTATAAATGCATAGAAAAAGTGCCCAGGGTTGAAAATTGCAGGCACCTTGGAGGTTTCTTTGGCCAGGTAGAGTGGTGAAAAAAAGAGGCACTAAGATACTGTTGCCATGTGAACATGTCTTTTTTTTTAAAAAAAAAGTCACTGGAAAAATACCATCGTCAAAGATTCTACTATTTTTTCTGTCTTTTTTGGTACCAGATGTCTTTTATATACAATGGTAAGGAATACCAATGGATTTTCAGTTAATCGTAGCAAATAATGTATAAAACACTGCAATATAAAACACAAAAACTGTGCATATTTTAATTTTTAAGCCCGTTGTCCCTTGTCTGTAATACGGCCGGGCGGGCGTGAGGCAGCCTTTACAGGGTTGGTTCCTCAGCAGATGTGCTTCGCATTTCTGAATGGTTTGTGCAATTTTAATTTTAGAAGTAATTTCAAGGTTAGTAGGCTTTATGTCCAGCTGGCCGCAGTTGTGCTTTCTTTTAAGTGTTGCCCTCAGTGTTCTCATATATTTTCTTTTTCTGAAAAATTTCCTTATATAGCAGAATCACACACAAAGTTCTGCAGCTTCAATTACCTCATGAAGTTCAATTTTGTGCACAGCTATTGGTATAATTTTTTATTTTCTCTGAAATACTGAATTTTATTGTCCTTTTACAGTGATGTCAAGCAGACATAGATCTGTGTCTCACTCCAGGTAAACAGAGATTGTTGTTATAAAATCCAGGAGATTCAGGAAATGTACATTCATTATATGCAGCAGAAATTAGTTTAATACACTCTTCTTTCCATATCTGTTTATTCACTTTTTCAGTTTTGCATCAGGGCACCTCTTAGTAGACAAATAGGAGTCTGATAGATTTCTTTTAATTAGTTTTTCCGAGGGAAGGAAGTAATTCAGTTATAATAACTGATCTACTGAGACAAAGTGGCCGTTTGTCCTCTAAGAACTTACTAGGGCCAGTTAATCTGTTTTTCTTTGATTATGGTATTGTGCAGGGTGCTATTAGGAATAACAAGATGATATCCCTTCTGTCATAAATTTATGGATTAAGCATTTGAAGAAGGACAATAACTTGATATAGGTAAAAACGTGGGCATGGGTGGGCGGGGATGGGAGAAAGCAAATTCTTGTAGGAGAGTTGTATAGCATGGACTGAGTCATTTTCTTATTTCATACTTACTACGTTGCAACCAATTACTGTTGCATTTTTTTTTAATACTATGAGGGAAAGTGTAAAAAAGAAAATCAGTGGGTTTTTACTATGACTCTTTGAACTATCACAGCCTGTTAATCCTGATCAAAGTCAATTCCTTCTGCTCCGAAGCAGGATAAGTGATATCACATACTAAAGCTCAAATTTAGGAAAATAGTGCATTAGGTATAAGTAAGGAAAATATTTGAAAGTCTTGATTACGTTTCTGGAATCAGTTAAATAGTGACTAATATGAAAAAAAAATTATTTAGCGAGTTTTATCTGAATACCCAAAATTGAAATTAAACGTTGATCCCTCTGAGATATTTTTTTTCTTACAGTATACAGTTAAAATATTCAAAGTATTTAGAAACCTGAATGTCTTACATCTTGTTTTTTCCAACAGATTTTTTTGGCCAAATAATAATAAGCTATTTTCCGCTGTTGTAGTATATCTCTGTTGCTGAAATAAAAAATCAAATTCTAAAAGCTATAAAATCCAGTCTAACGTGCTGATAAAGAGCACTTTCTTTTCTTCACAATGCTAGATATTAACTATTCTCTGGTGCCCCAGATTGCTCAGTTGTCCCCATAACTGTTTCCTGTTGGCCAAGTCTGTTCCATTATCTGTTTGGCGCTTTCCTTTGAGGGAGCATCTACCTGAAAGTTTTCATTGCCATCAGGAGAGCACTCTTGAATCAAATTTCCCACCCATCCCTGCTCCTCACCCGTCAAATTGCACCTCAGAGTAGTCTTGGATCGGGTGCAAACTTGATGTGTTAGGAACTGGAAGATGCACTCTGGTCCCTGTCGAGCGTTCAGGGTAAGAGCCAGTCCAAAGTGAAACCTACAGAGGCCGTACAGCGTGGGTGCTGGGCTCTCGGAAGCAGCTAGTTCACCCTCCGGTGCCTCTCCTACTGCTGTCCGACGTAGACATAGCCTCAGCCGTGCTTCAGAGATACCTGATAGTCTCAGTTGACAGGCGCTGTAGATGTGACTTTGTGAGCATCTGAATATGGCCAAGAGTAGTCTACACATGGCCACTAACTAGTTCTTGAAGTGTTTATGCATCTTAATGTCATACATTTCAGTACTACCTGCATGATGTGGGTTGTAGCAGTGGGATGCTCACTATACACGAGGTAGCCGAGGGAATTGGGCTCATCCCAGGTCATTCAGATAACAGCGGCAAAGCTGAAAGCAAATAACATTCCTCTTCCACTTTTCCTTTGTGTGGAATATCCGATGGTATAATTGGAACGTTATTGCCCAGAGCAGGAGGAAGCCATGAATATGCCAATAATGCGCCACAGGGGGAAAACAGGAGGAAAAAGGAAATCTAAACCGGAGGGGCTGGACAACATGGAAAATATTTCTGATAATTAGCTAACAAATAGAGCATTTCAATTACTAGTTTTCAGGTGTGGCATGTTTGACAGAATTGTTTTTAAAAGATCACATCAGCATCCTGAAACGATGATAATAGAATAGCACCACAGACACCCGTTGAAATTGTTTGTTATCTGGCCGCAGTGAATTACGCTGATAGCAGTGATGTTGTTTCTCCTACATGATTAAAAGCTGAGTACCACATTAGTGCATGAAACTGATAGACACCCGTGGCCTGTGCCTCTTAGACTTTACCAGCCTAATTCTGGTAAAATTAAAACAGTGTGCTTCTGCCGGTGAAGGATTAGTTACAGAAGTCACTGAGGGTTATTCGTTTGGTTGAGTCAAACTTCTTGCGGGTATTTGTGTGCTCCCCAGAACATTTTCATAAAATAGTTGCAATAGGTGATGTCTGTTCAGAAGAAACCCTCAGAAGGAGCAGCCTGACAGAAGGGACTCAAGAAATTAGCAGTCCAGATGTGTGCCCCCACATCTTCATTCTGCACAGCAAAACGAGCTGGGAACCTTACGGTTTGTGAAACACAGGTCTGGAGAGGGAAGGAATCTTCTCTTAGGCTGGATCAGTGTGATGTGTGCTGGGGTTGTCTTAGGTGGAAGTTTTGGTGTTACATCTGGGCTGCACAGGCACCCAGTGCTGTGTGTTGGAATCCTGTAGGAAGTACAGGTACCATGGGTAAAAAATGGTTTTAGTGAAAAGTCAGGACATTCCTACTTTCTCCTTTCTGTGCCTCCCTCACCCCGTTGGTGCAGTGCCGGATGTCCTGCAGTGACTGGGTTTCAGTAGTTGAACGTGGTTGAACTGTGTTTGTTCAGTAGTTTGGGCATCGTTCTGTTGTCCAGGTTACTGCATAAGCATTAGAAAAATTGTTATGCAAAGCAGAAAAACGACTACTTGAAATATTTTGCTTTGGTTTTAACTTATTTTCATGTGCTTTTAACTTTGTTAGATGCAGACAGATAAATCAAGTGACTTCCCTTGTCTGTTGATCCAGAGTTGAAGTTGGATTGAGACAGTTTTAATGTCTCTTCTTAGCAACATTTACTTAACCCTGATCTCTCCCTCTCAGCCCCTGGCTGCAGTGGAGCCACTGTTCCAGGAGTGATTCATTTGCTGTCAGCTGCTTTACTGAATGATTTCTTTCAAATGCTGTGCAAGACAGCATGCTGTATCTCGACTGTACAGCCATTGTGCGATGCCAAACTGAGCAAGGACTTTTTCTTGATCCCTTAGAAAAGTACAAGCTCAGAAGAACGGATGTATCGGCAGTGGTTGAAAAGATAGATCTGTTGGATGTATGTCTGCCATGCAGCAACGTCATTCTTTTTCCATGTTCTTAGCATGTCACTTGCGGAATATGTGTATTTTTATTTTTTTTTAAAAATGAGATTAATGTAGGAATATGATCTGCAAAGAATATTCCAGCGTACAGTTACTTTTTTAAAAGTGATGTTAGCCAGAAGAGACTTGTTTTGCATGTCACTTGTTACACCGTGCTTGAAAGCTTGAAGTAATAAAGCTGCTCCCTTATTGGCATTAAAACTAATTTTAGTGTAATTACTCATTAATGCAGCTCTGCACTGCTGAGCGTTCTGCTCACACGGCTGTGTACAAATCAGTTTGTAATGGCACTCAAGGCGTTTTGAGGAAGAATGGGGGGGAAAAAGGAAGGGAAGTAACCTAGCATTCTAAATACGTTCCACAGCTATCAGCAGTACCAAATTGCTGCCAAGCTGGTATTTAATTGCAGCTTTCAGTGGGTGAGTTTTCTTGCCTATTCATTGCTTACCTTACTTGTGCGATTTAAAAGTCCTTTGTGCTTTTATTTGGCTCACAGTTTATTTTTCAGACACCACTAGTTTTTTTTATTGTGTTTGACTGATGTACCTATAATGCTATCAGAAGGAATATTTCTGGATTTCAGTCTTGCATGAGGATAAAACTGGGTTTCTGTTAATCTAGGAAATCTTGGCAGCTCTCCCAAAGTCTTCATCTTGATGCCTGCAGGTTCTTCAAGCACTGTGTGCAGATCATTTAAGTAAAAGATGAATCTCTCATTATGTAGGAAGACTAAATGCATGAGTATGTGGGAAGTGTTTAGAGTAAGCAGATGAATTTTTTAAATTCATCAGGGGAATATTTTTCCGTAGAGACATTTCAGCATTTTGTTTCAATGTAATTATTTTAAAAATATTTGTATTACATTTTAACCAAATAGAATGATTTTTAAAGATAGGTAAGATGCATCCTTTGTGTCAAGAGCATGTAATTTGAAGCAGATCACCCAACAATATTACCAAGACATGTAAGAGGAACCAAAGCATTAAGTGATGAAAGATACATGGTTTGCATTTTGAGCCCAAAAAAGACAACTGCTGTACTGAAGACTGGCAGTCTGGTACTGTTCTTTGGAGTTTTGTTCTTTGTGAGTTCATACAGTAGAAATTAATCTGCAGTCTTCCTAGAGTTAAAATGGACAACTGAAACAGTGGTTCTTAGGAATTTCTGTACTGAACTAGCAACAGCCTGTTGTGCTGGATATGAAGCGTCTTAACTTTCATTTTAAAAAATAGAGGAGCTTCATATGTTTTTTTTCAGTAGTTTAAATAAATGTATGAAGCAGTCAATCAAAGAGTTCACCAGAATGGTTCTGAAGATGCTTCTTCAGAAGGCATTTGGCTGATGCAGCTGTAAAACACGTTTGTTTTTATAACAGTTTCCCTGCAGATTATTCCTCAAACTGTTTCATGGCTTTAAATAATATTAATGCAATTAGTTAATAGAAGGGTAGGAAATTAAAGCTCTCTGCAAGGGGAAAATACTCAGTTGAAGTGTAAAGTGAACAGAAATGTAAAATTTGAAATGAAATGGAAGTCAATCAAGTAGGCACTCTGGGAAAGATGCTGAAAACTACGGGCACCAAGGAGGTGTTTTCCAGAGTACCATACCTTGTTCCTCAGTGGCAACGTGATGTGGAAGGAGTAAAGATAGGTGCAGCGAGTAAGTCTCTAGTCCAAGGCAACTTTTAACGTGGGCTCAAATTTAAACACAGGAGAAGCCTGGCTTGTGTAATCAGGACCATAATCATTGTCATTTAGGAGCAGAGGGATTGTAGTTGGAGATCCCCTGTCCCCGATGCAGGGCTCCACAGTTGTCAGTGTGGAACTCCGAGGTTCCCACCAGCCCGCATCTCCAGCCTGGTGGGTCCCTCTCTCTGCCAGTGTATCTACTGCTCCTCCCACTCTGGTACAACCTGCAAACTTGCGACAGATGATCTGTCCCATCCTCTGGGTCACCGATGAAGACATGAAACCCTCTCTTGTCCCACAGTCAAGCCCTGGGTAATGCCACCCATTACTTTGGGTGCCGGTGAGCCTTAATCCCGTTCACCAGAATGGTGGGAGCCTGCTGGGCCAGCCAGCTCTCCACACACCCCACCATCCACCCATCCAGTCCAGATCTGGCTTTCCTAATTCCACCTCTGCATCCCAGGATGGGATTTCTTTTTGCATTTCTTTTAGTTAGCCATTTTGATCTCTGGTTTTGCTTCCTTTACACTTTCTGTCCTTAAGCTGGACCAGGAGTTCCCACACTGCCTTTTTGCCATTCCCATTTGTTTTCTCTCACGTTGGAAAAGGGGTCGTTCTAGAGTTGTGAGGAGTTTGTCCCTGAGGGTCACCCAGCTCTCCTGGGCTCTCTTGCCCATAAGGACAGCTGTCTGTGGGATTGCACGTGTCCTGTGACCGTGCCAAAGTTCAGTGTCTTGATTACACTAAATGCCTTCCTCAGGATCTTAAATTCTACCATCTGAGGGTCATTTCAGCTCAGGCTGCCATTGATTATCAAATCTCTGAAAAAAATCTTCCTCATTTACAAATAGCAAATCTAGGAGAGCATCTGGTATCAAAAAGGTGTTCACAGCGTGCTTCAGTGCTCATTGCTCTGTGGCTTGGAGTAAGGTTTCGGTGGTAACTGTAAGTGCTGCTCACTTTAGCTGGAACTTTTTCTGCCCAAGACGCACCCCTTGGTGTATTGTACTGTGCCGTTGAAGAAGGGGTGAAGCTGGGTGGTGAAATGTCCTGTACGGAGCAGTCTGCAGTGAAAGGTTAGCCGTGCGGGCACAGGGGTCCTGTCTGAGTCCAGAAGAAGAGCTGAAACGTGGTGCACTTCTGTAAGAGACCTGATTATGGGAACGTA
This sequence comes from Tetrax tetrax, assembly GCA_009806455.1. Lineage (NCBI taxonomy): Eukaryota > Metazoa > Chordata > Aves > Otidiformes > Otididae > Tetrax > Tetrax tetrax. Next base: position 418,468 of record WHYT01017597.1, read on the forward strand.
AAAATAGTAGTGTATGGATCGGGAGGGGGTGCCAAAGAATACTTAATTGTGAGTTGTGGCTGTTACAGTGTGGAAAAGATAATTAAGAAGATATTATTGAGTACTTGTCTTTCTGTGATCTGTATTTTCAGTACCAAAATACATGTGTTTCTAGCCCTGGGAATCTTGCAGAGTCCCTAAAGATACTGGTATTGAAGTAAAAAGTCTTGAAAGCAAGAAGAAACATGTAATTGAACTGAAATGAAACTGGTGATTGTATTTACACCAGTGCATGTTGGGGGAGTGAAACTTTCCCAGTTGACAGGATGGGCAGTATCTGAGAGAGGAGATGAAATGTGGGTGGGAGCTTCAGGAAGGGTAGAAGATGTGATGGAGCGGTAGCAGATACAGTAGCACATGGGAGGGGAGGGAGGACATTGCCAGCGTCCCCATGGAGCTGGGCCTCATTTGTGGTGGTGGTTGGTCCCAAGCAGTACACCCTCGTCCTTGTGGTGGTGTGTGCAGTGGCGATTCGTATGAAACAATGAAGTGCTCCATAGCTCTGCCCACAAACTTTTATTACATTGTGCAAGTCTGAGAAAAGCGAATATTTTGTTCTTCCACTGTTGTCAGTAGTTGCCTAAGAAACAGAAATGAAAAAAAAGTTCTGCAAATTCAAGACCTATGTGTGAGATGATGTGTTGGTTTACAAGATCTGTTTAGAATTGTAAAGTCAGGTTTTTATCGGTGATAGATTTCTCAGTGCAGCTGGGATGTTCTCAGTGGGTCTGCCTGAAAATCTGGTTGTTCAGATAACATTTTCTGGTTTAGTCAGGTTTTTTGTGTGCAGTTTTCTCCTTGTCTGTTGAGGCACAAGTCCATGTGTTCTGGTAGTACTTTAGGTGGAGATGCTGCAGCTCTCAACAACAGCTATACTAGTCCTGAACTCTTCCTGGGGAAAATCTGAGCCACTTCGCTTAGTTTCCATAATTAATAAGTGAATAAAGGTATTTGGCCACGTGGAAAGTGTCATTGGGTGGGCAAAGCTTGGTAAATAGTTAAGAATCCAGAAAAATTCGGAATATCCTGAGCTTTAGAGTTGTGTTACTAATTGTGCTTCTTGTAATACTCTGTGGTAACAGGGGTCCAGCTGCTCAGAATATTGCTGTTAGATTTACTGGATGGATTGCTTTAATAGGATTTGGAGAACAGCTATTTGTACGTTATAGCTTGTGCTGTTAACTTGCCAACCTTTTAATGCAATAATCCTGGAGATTTGTCCTAGCTCTGAAGTAGTGATACAGGGAGACGTACATGACTTCCCACAACAAAGTTTGTAAAGTCTTCATATGATATCAAGCAAGAGTTGTTTATGCTTGGTAGTCTCTTTCTAAAATGATGTAATAAATGTTATGAGAGGGAGGAAAAACATTGGTGAAAAAAATCGTGACCCTAGTGCAAGTTAGGAAAAAGCCTGTATTTCCACTGCTGTACCAAGTTTGTCCACATCTTACCACTGGCTGTGGTAGAACCCAACTGGTTCAGAAAGCAGCTACCACGTGAATTGACTTCAGTGGTCAGTGCACAATCTGGATGAGTTTGCACTTCTTAAATGAATTTTGTGTGAATATTCTGCCTGTCACCTTTTATTATTGAGAATAGTATAAATTAATTCTGCATGTTGATGAAATAAAGTAGAAAATTGGGTCTGGATGTATTCTAAACAAATAATACAAGTTGGGGGGGTTTTATTGGTAAACGTTTGATGTCATATCTGGTTTACAAAGAAATGAAAATATTGTTTGCGGCTGGTATGCCCTCTTACGAGGTCATGTTTTATCCCCAGTTTTCACCCTCCCTTTCCCTTGCCACTTCCATTATAATGGAGATCCGGTCTGCTTGCTCAACAGTGACGTGTCCCGTAGTATTTCCCATTAGTTTTCAGTAGTTACCTTTGCCTGCATGTCAGCCTTCAGTTTAATGGCCTTTTTTGTGTGTGTTCATTTTCTTTTGTTTCCCATCGTGGTTTTGTTTATTTCTTTTGTGTTTTTTTTTCTGTTTTCTTTTTTTAAACCGTGGTGATGTTTGCCCTTCATAATCCCCAATGTTTGCACATGACAAGATGTTGCCATCCCAACATTACCTCCCACTTCACTGACCAGTGCCACTAATGACCATCTAGCACCAGCTACAACTGGACCATTGCCTTCAGCCCCGCGGGACGTCGTGGCCACCCTCGTCTCCACTCGCTTCATCAGACTGACGTGGCGGACGCCTGTATCCGACCCTCAAGGAGACAACCTCACGTATTCAATCTTCTACACCAAGGAAGGTATAAACAGGTAAAGATCTCAACGTGTAAAAACGGGTTGTGCTCTTTCATGACTCTTCCCCACTCTAGCTTTTGCTTAGGTGCACTATAAACCTTAAGTCCTTAATACTGGAAGTCTTACAGGCTTCAGAGTCCAAGGGGTTGTGTTCCCAGCCCTCCTGCACCCTGATGAGAGGAAGTGCATTTTTATTTGCTTCGTTGCTGCATGTACATATTGTTATGGGCAATGCTTTTGTGTGTTTTTGATTGACTGCAAACAGTTGCTACCTGCTTCTGGCAGACTGCATAAAAACTAGGAGCAAGCATAGACTAACACCTCTTCAGGAACACTGACACCGCTAGAGATGCCATCCACCACGGGCACAGAAACCTCCTCCAGATAATCCATGTGCTATTGAGAGCGAGGAGTCACTTCATGCGTTCAAACCGTGTAAATGCAGTCTGATTCTAGAGAGAACTGTGTGGTAGGTGTCGGAATGTTGTGGTAGGTGTTGGTTAAATGCTGATTCTCTCCTAGTGATGCCTGTAAATAGAAATTTCATGAATGTGGAGCATTCATGAGTTTTTGGCATATTATCCCAATGGTTTAGATCAACCTACCCCTTACTGATGGGATCTACTGCTCAGAATTACAGTTTCAAATTGTTGTGATAAGTTTGAAGAAGTTGGAGCTAACAATCATTTTGAGCAATGCTTAATTAATTGCAAATTAGCTTGCTTATCAGATTTATTACTCAAGAGAAAATGATTTGTCTGCTTAGAGCGTGAGATTCAAAGTAAAGAAAGTCATTTGAAGGGAATATAAAATACACTACTACTTACGGTGAATTGCCAGTCTTTCTTAATTCTGCAGATCAACATCTCATCCCGGCTCATGCTGACTAACTGAGGCACTTATTAACATTTTCTTCGCCTTATAAATGTTGTTTTTCTACTACTTCCTGACTTAAGTAATAGTCATTCTTAGTGGAGATATTTTAAGTGAGACAGGAAAAAAGATGGGATCTTGCCAGCCGTTCTTGCTTCTTGCCTCTCCTTCACGGTGCTGGTTGTAACCAGCGTACCCGCTGGGTTTTTAGAAAGTAATTCACTGGAGATGGCTTCGTGCCTCTCTCTGTGCTGCTTTTGAGGAAACAAAATGTATCCCCATCCGCTACGTACAAGACTAGAGAAATCTAGAAAATACTCCTCTTGGGCCAAAAGCTTCTGCAGAACAAAGGGAAAGAGACATCTCATAATGGTGAATAAATGAGGAAATTGTAGGACAGTCTGCAGGAACTGCTGTTTCCAGTTCTTGCACAGTGACCCTCCGGGCTTGGGTTAAAGTTGCCCCCAGAAAGTTTGCACAGGAAAGTACTTAAGCTGGTGCTTCCACGTGCGCGGGTGTTTTCATTGACTTCAGTGAGATCTTTGCTTAAGTGTCCTTCTGGATCAGGGTCCAAGGTAGGTTCTGAAAGCCTTTTATTAGCACGTACTCACTATTTTCTCAACTTTACCACTCCTTTGCTTTTTGGAAGGTTTTTTTTTTTATGCCTCATAAAGCCAGCTGGTATCATACATTTCACAAACTGGTATGAAAATGCTGTGAAAGCCTGCCTTTCAACCTGGATTTAGAGAATGAGAAAAATAAAAGTTAAAAAAAAAAAGAAGAAAAAAAATAGTTCAGTTTGCCATTTTGCTGTTATGTAGTACTTTTGGAGCTCTGGTTGGGCCTTATGGAAACGTTGCTTGGTTCCTGATTAAAAAAACGAGTGTGTCGCACACGCCTAAGCAGTCGAAAATCAGAAAATTTTTGAAGTCGGGCTTGGATGTGCAATCCTCCTTTCTTCCTCAGCATTATAAAACACTGCCTAAGTGATCGCTTTGTAGCCCTTGAATTATGCATGATCATATCTCCTGGCTGTGGTTTTAAGTGCATACGTACCATCTCCTCAGCCGATGGTATTTTTGCCTACATGGACCATTTTCATGGTGTGCATTACTGGATCCTTTTAGTAACCTAAGCGTTGTCTCTCCCTCCCTTGTATTTGAGCAGCGATCAAACGAGGTATTTGAGTTACCTTTTGGATCGGGCTTCTGAAAAATGGGAAAAAGTACACATAAGGTGGAATGGCTTAGCTAGATATTCTGACATCTCTAAACCATTTTTGAAGGGCTGTAGAAAGTCGTCTTCATACTGTGATCTGTAGGGGCACTTAAGTCTCCGTGCAGCATACAAGGTGTGCAGTTGCTGAGGTGTCAGCTGCCTCGGCCACCACTGATGTACGTTCCTTGTATTTTATCTGTTTAGTGAAAGGAGATACGCACAGAAGAATGGCAAGGTGTTCCTTAACTTTGCCCTTTGAACTTATTTAGAGAACTGCAAGAGGACTGGAAGATTATTTTCCCCCCATAATCATGAGGCACTCGTACAGGAGTTCCTGTGCCCCATGTCAGCTTTATGCCACCAACTGCTTCAGCTGCCAAGAGCTGCCTTCTGCCCCTGCCCCCTGAAAAATTAAGTATTTCACGTTTTAAACTCAGTGTTTACTTGCAGAAAAACATTGGCCCCTAAGTTGAACGTTACAGAAGATCTGTAAGCAGCAGCAAACAAGGAACTACAGCGAAAATGCAAATGCTGCCAAAGTTGTAGTAGTTGGTTGTATCACTTCTGAAAAGATGAAGGCTGGGATTGATGGTGTGTAGCGTCTGCTGAGGAGGAGTGAGTGAGAATAAAGATCTGAAGGACTTGGAGGTTACTCTGTAACAGAGAAATGGAAACAATCCGTGGAAGAGGAGCATTTAAAAGCATGGAAATCAGCCGTGAAGGCAGCTTGTTCCGCTTCTTTCGCTGGCTACAGGGTGTCACCAGCTGGTGGCACGTCTTCACCTTGGCTTGGTGATATCAGAGGGGCTTTTATTGAGGGAATTACGTACGAATGGCGTGGGTGTCTCACGGCTTTAGTGTCACAACTTGAGAAGAACTGAAGTAATCTGATCAAATAGAGATTGCTGTCTTCCTTACAGATTGAACAGTTAGGCGGTTATTTCACCCTTCCGTTAGGTATTCAGATGGAGGACGGTTCCCCTGACAAGAGTATGAAAATTCAAATGTGTTGGGGGGCAACGGGAGGGTTCGTTCTCTGAAACTTTAGACAAGCACTCACACAGAACAACTCCAGACTTTCAGTATTCAGACAAAAATGAAAGAATCAGCTAGCACGTTGCTGGAACAAGCTGGTAAATCACACGTGTGAGATATTTAAATAATATTAAACTCACAGTTCGAGGTAGTGTGTTTCAAATACAGAAAATGGAGTTTAATGGTGTGTAATCACTCTGTCAGAATGTCTCTCTGAGCTCGCTGCCAGGCGCTACAGCTGACATGGCTGGCACAGACGATACTCACTTTTTAATAATTCCCTGAAGGTTGTGTTTTGTTATAAGTGTAACTTTAAACTTCACATTTCCAGATTAACACTTGTTTCTGATTTTGAACTGCAGGCTTTTTCCCTTAGGTACTTGATAGCTATTTTAAACCTTAACTCCCGTTTACAAAGCTCTTTAATTGGGGATTAAACTGGAATGAGTTAGAATAGTCATCATGTTGGGTAGGGTAGTAGAGTCATTCATAAAGACCATCTGTTTTGTTACCTATTATCCCTACCTAAACACATCAGAGCTCGTAAAAGGTGCTCAAGGCTCCCTACAAAAGGACATAAATGAGAGATTCATGTAGCACTTAATTAGATTAATCTCAACGTATTTTTAACATACTGTTGTGAGGGAAGGCACAGTTCCTACTTACTACTGAAAACTGCAGTGCTTTGACATGCCTATTTTTCTGATAAATGTTGTCTTTCCATTTAAATAATGGATTTTTTCTGTAATTTTAAAAAATAACTTTGGATTGATGTGGTTTTTTTTTTTCTGTATAACGTCAGTGGGTGCATTTACACTTGCAGCAGAAATTGCAATATATTTTGCATGTCAATGGAAGACAAATGTTATTCCACAGCTGTGAATCATTTGGCATTTATTCTGGGTTTTCAGATACCGTCATTATATCTAAGACATGTCTTAAAGGAAACTGTCCATTTGAAAATGCATTTTTTAGAGCAAATATTTTGCACTAGCTATAACTGGAAAAGTTACTAATGGAAAATATTTACCTTTTTCCCTGCCCCTCCAGTTTCATTCTGTGGTGGGCATGATATTTCTTTAGTGTGTCTCACTTCTCTGTCAGCTTCTTTTTTGTAAAAAAAAAAAAAAATATAAACATTAGAAGAAGGAAAATCTTTTGTAAACTTTTTTAAAATTCAAATATGCTATACTGATGCTGCTCATTTAACGATGCAAATGTTAAAAAAAAAATCAGAAATAAGCTGCTTATGCAATGCTGTTTTAGCTCAACTTTCATGACAGAGAATATTCTAGAAAATGTATTGAAATAATCTTTAGTTACAGTAAGGGCATTGTTTCCCTCTGTATAAATACTGTGTTCAGAAATCAACAGGGATTTAAAAATGTTTTCAACCAAGTTATGCTAAATCAACCGTACCAGTTGATTTAAAAAGAAATAAATTAAAATGGGGATTTTGGCGTCGTATTTCCCTGGTATAAACTAAACTAATGGCTCGAAGGTAGGAAAGGGGAGACTGTGGAATGATTTTGCCTGGGCTTCTGCATTAAAAGTGATTTAATAACAGCTAATCGTTGGGATGAGAATCGCCTGCCCTCTGCTGTAGAGCTAAACAAAGTCTAGCAGACAAAAAGGAAAGAGGTGTATTCAAAGCAGTCACATTTTCCCTTTATTTTCTCAGTGGGGAAATTTTTTATTTCCTCTGTTGTAATATTGCTTTTATTTGTATGTGCAGGGAGCAGGTAGCTTCTTTCCACGGAAGGACAGTGTGTAGATGTCGTTACCCAAGCGTGGCTCTGTGAAAGTTCACGTGACAGCAGCAACGCGTTGGAAATAAAGGCTGTAGTTAGTTGATGATTAATCTTTTAATCTTCCCCTCACTCCTGAGCTCGATAAGAACGATCGGGTTTCCTGAGCTGTGTCCGTGCTTCCGCAGGGGAGAGGCAGCAGGTTCCCCCGCGACGGGGGCTGTGCTGGAGGCTCACTAAACGCAGGGCAATAATCCTTCCAGTTGCCTCGGCACACAAAGTGTATTCTCCCAACTGGATTGCGGCTTTTGGCTTGCAAAATGTTGGCCTTTTTGCTGACCCTGACATAAATGCTTATTCCCACACGGCACACTCTTTCTTCAGGCTCTGGCAGCCAAACTGGGGTCCAGTAGCCCAGAGCTCTCTCCTTGACGTTGCTGGAGGTGCGCATCTTCGCACTGGTCTGAGAGAAGCTCCTCTCACCTGCCCGGTTCCCAGTGCACGATACGAGTGTAAGCCACTGCTGAGGGATGGTTTCTGCTCGCGTGTCAGGCAGGGCGAGAGCAGCGGAGCCGCGGGCAGACACTGCCTTTTGTTGACTCCACTACTTGTGTGGTAACAGCATCAAGGCCACAGCTGGCTGCCTGGGCGCACGCGAGTCAGGGCCCCTGGATGTTTTACAAAAATCTAAATATTAGGGAGGAACTGAGTAAAGTTGGAAGGTATAATACAATAAAACAACTTACTTGAAAAATACACAAAAAGCAGCCCCAGAATATTAACAAAAATGCCTTAAATCTCGCCAGACTCTGTATGCTGCTTCAATATTTTTTTTCTTCTGGCTTCAGAGTAGTAGGGTAAACTGTCACTGTGAATTATCGCATGCTGTTAGGAGAATAACAAAGAAACTACTTAGAATTTTGTGTTGTCGAGTATAATTTATTCTTTTACTTCAGTGCATTTTTTTTTAAGAGAAGTTACAAAATTAGAAGCTATTTGTCACCAGCAATTTTGGCATATTATTTTTGTATTGTGTTGTCAGCCCAGTATAAATAACCATGCCATTAACACATTAGATGTATTCAAACAGGATGCATCTTAGATTTGCTCCAAGTAGCAACTATTCCTTTATTTACTCCTCAAAGCCCCTCTTACCAATCAATGATTCTTTCTGTGCTCAAACCTTTTATTTCATAAAGGGAACGCATTGAAAATACAAGTCGTGTTGGAGAGACACAAGTGACGATCCAAAACCTGATGCCAGAAACAGTTTATGTCTTCCGAGTTGTGGCTCAGAACAAGCACGGCCCCGGCGAGAGCTCAGTCCCGCTGAAGGTGGCAACGCAGCCTGAGGGTAAGCTGTACATATTTTCAGTCCTCTTGACTTCAGGATTGATTTGTTTGTTTGTTTGTTTCCCCTGTTCATGACCTTTCCTAGAACAAGTTTCTACTCCTAAAAGTTGCACTTGCAGACCACAGTTGCAGTTGATGTGCTTATATGAACTGATAAGATGTTCCTTGTTAAATTCTCTAAACTTTCTGTTATAAGAGGAATACTTTTTAACTGCCATTAACTGAAACAGAAAAAAAAAAAGAAAAATACGCATATGCAAAGTCTGTAATTTGTTATGATTGTTCAGGACAAAAACAATCTGATCCAGGGAGCAGGATCTCCTTCAGAAATTTTGTCCCACCTTTACACCCCTCATCCACGTGAAATGCTGAAATGTGACAAAATACCCATCTTTTAACTGGAGTTGATTAATAGTAAAGTTGACACTAAAATAATTAGCTACTGAAAATGTTAATGGTTCGGCTTGGTGACTAGTGGAGTTCCATCCTTGCATTTCAGTTCAGCTTCCTGGTCCAGCACCCAATATCCGAGCGTTCGCCACTTCACCCACCTCCGTTACTGTCACCTGGGAGACACCGCTGTCTGGCAATGGAGAAATCCAGAACTACAAACTGTATTACATGGAGAAGGGGCAGGACACTGAACAGGTACGGAACCTGGCTCCTGTGTGCTATACAATGCCATGAACAGCCATTTTTCTTTTATTATGTTTTAACTTTAAATTTCTAGAAAAACTTTGTGAAGTGTTCATTTTTCTGACAGACTGAATCCTTTAGCCTAAAATATGGAAATATGTAAAATTAAAAATCCAGCATGAAATGTATGTGGCTGGGAATTAAAACAATTTCTTTTTTTGTGATGGCTTCTTTAGGTATTCATTAGCATCCAGTAGCTTTTGGGGAAGTCCATCATATCACACGAGGAGAACACAAATAATAGCTGTATCGTCATTTTTCAGATGATGTAAAGGATGCTTGCATAGTTTTTATAGATTTTAGCGTGATCCTTAAGCCGAACTGTTCTTGCTTCTTGAGTTCTTTGACCCAGTGATTGGTGTTTTGATACTGCTGAATGTCTAATTGATTACATTTTCTTATGGTTCTACTGGAAGAATCCAGTATGTTCTATAGAAGTGTAGGCTGCTGCCTGAGAATAATCACAACTTTGGGAGGATTAATCCCATTCCTTTACTTTCCCATCAGATTGCATCTGAATATGATTCTAGCTTGAAAAAGCTAAGGGAAGAATATTTTTGTTAACTTTTAAAATATTTTTTTACATCATTTTTTAAATAGAAATGTTGTATTCCTCAGCTGAAATTACCTTTTCTACTTCTGCATTCCACTATTCAAAATATAGTAATAATTTTTACTAATAGACAAGTTTGCCAGATCTCTTTCCATTTACTCAAGCAGTGTCCATGTTATGATTTAAATCTTTACTGTTACAGCTTTTGACTTTGAGTGTGACTCTACTGAAATTCTGAAGGCGTTTGTAATAGTTGCAGAGTTGATTCTGACCTCGACTCGTATGTGTGTTTCTTTATGAACAGGATGTTGATGTAGGAGGACTCTCCTACACCATTAACGGATTAAAAAAGTACACAGAGTATAGTTTCCGAGTGGTAGCTTACAATAAACACGGTCCTGGCGTCTCGACTCAAGATGTTGTTGTACGAACGCTGTCAGATGGTAAGCTGCTTTATTCCTTCTTTTTTTTTTTTTTTTTTTTTAAATACGTTTTTTCAGGAATTAAGTGGTAATTTCCTTGAAGTGAATTTTTAACCAGAAAGACTTCTATGGTTTTTGTTCATTGTTGCCTTGTTTTATTAATGATGTAGTTGCTGCATATGGCCATGTGTGCTTAAAATTCCCCTGGAGGCTTCCCAAATTGAGTAAAGGAAAATTACTGTACCTGCAAAAGTATCTGATATTCTGATTATGAAACAACGGTGTCCTTCATTTCAACATCAGCTGTTTATTTCATGGGTTATTGAGTCTACAAAGTATTAGGAGCAGACAGAAGCACAATTGTATTGAAGGCAACAACTCCAAATTATTTTTTTAGGTTCTATAGTATTTTTACATATGAGCAGACTTCTGCTTTTGGATTGTTTTTATTTTAATTGTGGTCTTACGGGAAAATGTTGTGTATCTTTTGGACCCCAGCACAGATACTGTAAAATCAGTCGCATATACTAATGAAAGCAGGAAGCAGTAAGAATATTTTCTGTAGGGCAAATAAAGAGGTAATGTGAGCAAATATCGATATATGAACAATTGTTGAATTATCAGAGTTAACATTAACTTTTCTTTTTATAGAGGAGTTTATATATGAGAATAGTCAGACCAAAAATGAGCCTAGCTTGGAATCTTCTCTCCAGGCATGACCCAAAGCAGAACAGACGAGCAGAGGGGAGTATTGTCCCAAATTCCCTGTGTCTGAAAGTTTGTTTCTCTGGGACCTCTTGACTCTGCAGTGGTTTCTGTGTATTTACTAATTCAGTTTCTCTTCCATGAAAAGCATCCTCTTTGACCCATGTCAGCTTTATCATCCACAACATCAAGTGGACAAAGATTCTGTAGTTTTCTCTGAAAAATCACCCTTTTTTGTCTGTTTTGAACCTGCTGGATGTTAGAGTTGTTTGTTGCCTATGGCTGTACCGCCTGCAAGAGTGGATAGTCAGTGTCCACCAGCCCTCTCCGGCCCCCTCCCCATCTTACAGACCTTTGCTGCCTCATTCATCCCTTTTCCAGATTCCAAAGTCACAGAAATGTTTAGCCATTTCTTCTATGGGAGCTCTTTCAATCCTCAGTGCCCTTTTCTGAACGTTGTTCTAGCTTTCTTTTCTCCTGTGTGCTTTTAAAAATGGAGGTAGAGGGGACCAAAATGGTATAAAAGATGCAAGTGTGTAATTAGCAGCATTTGACTGACTTTTTGGCTCCTTCTGAGCACTGAGGTGACATTTTTGGGGTAGACTGATCTTGGTGGAATTGGTCTGCTTAGAACCCTCTTTTTGTATACAGAGGCAGGATCGTTTTTCCCATGCCTGTAACTTTATCTACCATTAATTTCATCTGTCATTTTAATATCCAGGCACAAAATATCCTGAGGTCTTTCTGCAGTTCTTCACCATCAGATCTTGTCTGTACTAACATTTGTCACTTTGCTGCTTGTTCCCCTTTCATCACTTAGAAAGTCTTGAGCAACGGAGGTCTCGGCACATACCACAGTGGAGCTGCACAGGTCACCTCCCACCTGTCTGTTCCTACCGTCTCTTTCTTTTCTCCCAACCACTTGTTTTCTCAGACAAAGGCTTCCCCTCGTTCTTTCATTTCTTAAGAGCTTTCCAGCAGGTTTGTGATGCAGGATTTCCTTTAAAAAGTGAAGAATGCATATTGTTCCTCCACATATCTATGAATTTCATGCTTTATTATAGCTTCAGTTTATTTGCCTAATACAGGTTTCTGATTTTTTACTTGAAGTTTCCAGTAGTTTCTCAAACAGAACTCCTTTTAAATACTGGCATCAAATTTCCCATCTCCTGGCATCAAGTTAACTTGTGAGAGGTTCCAGCCTGCTGTAAGTCATGCGATCATTTCATTCCCAAGTTCCTTGAGAAATCCCAGATGAATAGCATCTAATCCTGGCAACACGCTACTCTTCCTTATGTCTGACTCTTCCATAATCCTTTATACTGACGGTTCAGTTTGAGAGATCCCGTGAGTCCCTTGTAAAGGGTGTCATGGAAACCTCTCCTCTTCCTTCTACTCAGTACAACTGCAAAGAAGTTAATTGTGTGGCCTTATTTTTTTCTTTTTCTGTCATACTCTAACCACCTGCTAACCCTACAGTTTCTCTAAGGGGCTTCCAGCTCCTTATTTGTTTGAAGAAGCATTTATTGTTAGCTTTAATGTCATTTTCATGTTTTCCTGAAGTTCTTTCTGCCTCAACTTACATTTTGACATTTAACCTATGGAAATTTATTTTCCCCAGCTTTCTGAAGGATGTCATCTTGCTTCTAACAGGCTTATAGCCCTGCTGCTTAACCATGCTGTTCTCCCCCTTCAATCTCTCAAATCTTTCCGGATGAATGATGCACATTTTCTTCTTGTGTTTTCTTATTGTGCTATCTGTAAGCAATCTCCATGTTTCCTGCAGGGATTTCTTTCCAAGCTACCTTTAGCTTCTGTTTAACAAGCTTCCACGTTTTTATGTAGGTTTTTGCTCTTAATCCAAGTATGTCACGGTGGTTTGTTGCAGGGTAGCTCTTTGGGTATTTCAGTTTGAACCAAGGTTTATGTGCTGCTTGTAAGGGTTGCTTCTCTTCTCATAGTCTTCCTGATCTATAGGAAGCAATCATGTATTGCAATTAGAAATGTAATCTCTGCATCACACGCTGATCGAGGGCATTTCCCTTACCAGCTTGTCCTTGCCGTCTCTGGACCATCAGTACATCGTGGTCCCCTGCCTGGGTGGTTGCTGTACAGCACTCCAAATTAGGCCTTTCCTATGGAAGCATGGAATATCAGCCCGTAGGAAATCCATTTTATCTGTTGGCCTGGTTATCTGCTCTGAGTCTAAGCTTACATTGGCATAAAACAAACTGTGCACACGGTGAGATACATGTATAGGAGTATATTTACATGCATGTATCCTTTCCTCTGTCTTACTGGTTGTCGTTCTCTCACCAAGTTTGCAATATATGCATTGGTAATCATCCTTGTGAAACCCATGACTTATTTTTAGGTTGTTCTGAAAGTAGGCACCAACTACATAAAACAAACAGCAAAAGAGAAAGCTTAGCTTTATTTCATTTCCTCCTCTTAACCTGTGTTCTTGCTTTTTGCAGGACATAGCACTTAATCCCTAGGTGCTGTGATTTCAGCATCGATTCAGTTGGCAGGAGAGAAGGAAAAACAAATCCACGTTGTCTCCGTTTCTGTTGTGGGATAGTGGGAGGGGGTGTTTGTTTAAGCACACCCCAGTGTACCTTTCACTTACCGCAGGGCTACTTTCACTTTATGCACTCAGGAGTGGTTTCTTAGCTATTGTTGTGACTGGTGTGAGTTATTTGAAAATACATTATTAAGGCCGGAACAATCTTTAGCCCTGTTGTGCTACTTCCCTGTCCTTGTGCTGGAGCCTCACCTTCCTGCCAGGGAACCCTTGTCTCTGCCTTTGAGATGATGTTTGTGAGCCTCAAGTGCTGCAACGAGGGTCTCCTTGGTCTCAGGTTCTCTCTTACGTTGCTTTTTTGTCTAATGGACTTTCACTGTCCTGACCAGCAAGTTGCTTCAGCTCGTAAAGAACTAACGAAGAATGGAGGTGTAAAAGCAGGAACTATCTTTGTGATGCACTTCACCTCTTCAGTAACACAGGGTCGTGTTGAATGCGAGCTTTTCCTGTTACGGAAGATCATGATAACAAAAATGATGGCTAGAATTTTAAATGTGCGTTCCCACAATCCAGCATGTAAATGAAAGATTTGATTTTGAAAACTGCTGAATGTGATCTCTTTTCTTAGAGTTTATGGGATATATCTTTAAATATAAGACCTTATTTATTTAGATACCTGTGATAAGTAAAGATCTGAATAAAAAGCAAGTTCATTCTCTGTGTTGAAAAGGCATAAATCTCCTAAGCTAGTCACTGTGTGTCATAAAACACCCCTGGTAGAATTTTATAGTCACTTTATATAGTGTTTCTAACCAAAATGGTTTGTACTTTCATAATGAATGATAGCAGAGAGGAGTTGTGTAAGGAAATACAGTGTTTGATACAGTTTATGGAAATTTTGGAAGTGTAATTCCTTTTATGTTCCTAGTCCCCAGTGCTCCACCGCAGAATCTAACACTGGAGGTGCGGAATTCCAAGGTAAGATGTGGAGAATTTCCTGTTGGTAGTGGGTAAACAAAAGGTTGGTGGGTCTTAGATCAACCAAAATTTAGCTGCTTTGGGTTTCTTTTCTACCATGCTGCTTTTTAGCTATTTGTGTATGAGTTGCCCAAAAGGAGAATATCCGAGTGTGGGGTTTGAAGCATTAGAAACTGCAATCCAGTTGTGGATTGTACGTAACGGAATGCAATGAAGAAGAGAGTGGCAATGGACATGGAGGCTAATTATCATGGAGGTTTAATCAGGCACAAAAGCCTGAAGCATCAGAGCTTGAATGTCTTCTGTTGGTTAACTGTTGTTTACAGCATGTGTGCACACATATGCACGTTTATAGTGTCCTGGACAGGTTAAAAGAGAAAATTATATACTTAGTCATTATGACTATAGTGATTATGATTGGAGATTTTTTAAAAGCATTTTTGAAAAACTCTTCTCCAAATACCTTCTTCTACTGCCCGTAGCATTAAAAATAAAATTTTATACATAAACTACAGTTCAGATAACTTGTACCCTTCAGAGAAAATATCAGTTTTAAAGATAGATCCTCAAGTAAACCTTATCTTAAGATAACCTGAAGAAAATGAAAGAGAAACCCAAGGGGCCATTTGTGAAATTGGAATCAGAAGGTCTAATAGGATTGAAGCGCTTTGAGGTGAACTTCTATAGGCATATGTATGACCTGGGCTGCTGAATCACAGGTTTTTTACTTTTTCCATAGAGCCTGTGGTTTGCTATATGAAAATGCAGTATTGTCTGTATACATGTTTTTCTGTCTTCTATTTCATGAAGTATTAGCGCTAGAGTAGTTTCTCTGTCTGCGTGGGAGGCGATGACTTTGTAATGACCTTCTGCCTTCCACAGAGCATCATGCTACACTGGCAGCCTCCTCCTGCAGGGACGCACAGTGGACAAATCACTGGCTACAAAATTCGCTACCGGAAAGTGTCCCGCAAGAGTGATGTAACAGAGAGCATTGGTGGGACTCAGCTTTTTCAGCTAATAGAAGGTGAGCTGTTATTTGCAAGCATTTGTTACCAGAAGGAGGGGTTTAGGTGCGTTTACTGGGCTGAGGCTCAGAGACATGCTCATATAGGGTTCTTGCCTTGGAAGAAAGAACAAAAACACTTAAAATTAGTGTAGGCTGTGAGGTAGTGTGGGCTGGCTAGTGGTAACCCAAGTCTAGTGACCTGTTTCGTAGCCCTAATTTTGCCGTTGATTTGCTCAGGGGACTGGACGAGTCCTTTTAAAACCTTTAATAAAGGCATAGGGGTTGCATGGAGAACATGGTCCTGAGCTCACTGTGTTTGCCCAAATGCCAGAAATAACCGTCTGGAGAAAGATGCCAATGAAATGCAGTCTGGCTGGGTGTTTGGCAGACTCACCTCTCTGTCTGTGGATGCAATGTCAGGGTGCTTCGTCTTGCACTGCTCACCCGCAAGCTCAGCTCAGAGTGTATGAACTTCTTATCCGAGGCATCTGTGCAAATCATTCCAAAAAGCTTCACTGACATTCTGGCATGAATTTAATATATCCTCTATTTATTTTGTACATGTAAATAATCCAATCTAGCACTTACTTAGTATAAATTATATATTGTTACCAGAACTAGAATTTTGTTTAGCAGAAGTAAAAAGCCCACGCGAAGAGGAACAAGGCTACATTTTGTTCATTTTTGAAATCTCTCTAAATTAATAGTTGAATTTGATTATTGATTATATGCTTTTATATACCATAAACCAACTGTTTGCTCATTTTAGTCACTTGCTGTCTGTACTCTACACCTAAGCTTAGTTACAGATGTGGGTGATTTTGTACTTACAACTAATTAATAGCCAGAAATTGAAGCTGGTTGCAGAGTAGCTCATGGTGTCTGCCAGTGGCCCACAGGGACAGCCCGCAGAGTGTCACAGCCCTGGGTGTCTCTGGTCACAGTTCAGCTGTCACACCCTAATTGGTGTCAGCTCTTTAACAGAGCTGTGCTGTGGGTAGTGCTGTTTTCCTTCCTGACCTCCTGTTCCGCTCCAGTGGCAATGGTGGGGTGAAGGGCTTTGTACCATCAGGTTAAACCTGTATTTTAATTAGAAGCTGTGATTCCTTTGCTCACAGCTGGAATTCCTGTGTTAATATCTTGGATTCTCTTTGTCTCTTAGGTCTTGAACGAGGTACAGAATACAGCTTCCGAGTAGCGGCCTTGACTGTTAATGGTACTGGACCAGCTACTGACTGGGTATCAGCAGAAACGTTTGAGAGTGATCTAGATGGTAAGATCATACATGTGACCTTATTTGTGACATCAAAAACGTTAGAAATCATGGACAGGGCACAGTAAAGTTGGATTGCCTTTTTTAAAGGCAAACCTGATTTTATTCATTTGGTTTTACCATATTCTAATTATACAACATGCTTTATTTATAATGAAGTGAAATTAATTTCTGTTTTAACCCTAAATTCTTGTGAAGTCAATTAAATGGCTTGACATTAAACCCTGTTTCTACACTTGCTACTACTGAATGTTGGCACTATGTTTTTTTCTGATTAGAAATACCCAACTATGAATTACAATGTCAGTGTTTCAATATTTAAATAATAATACATTGTAAGATGTATATAATAATAATGGCTCAATTTTTATATTGTAATGAAATCCAACTTGTTAGTCATGCAGACGTTTATGTGCTATGAAACAGAGGTAGGAGGACTGTTTTCCTCTAGGGAAGTAAAATAGTGATTATGTATTTATGTAGCACCTATATTATGCTAATGAAACCACTGCAGTACACCTCAAAGAGTTCAGCGTGGTGATTTGATTCAGAGAGACGGGCGCTGGTGGACTGGGCATGGTCCTGCTGGCCGCAGTGTGGGGTATCGGTGCTGCACTGTGGTTGCAGCCTTGGAGCTGTAAACTTTGAATGAGAGAGATGCCACAGTAGGAAAGAAAGAGTGGAAAACATTGCTTTGCACTCTTACTATGCTTTGTTAAAGTATTTTTCCTGGGCTTGCTTTTTTTTTTTTTTTTTTTTTT